>CAMAPE010000038.1:7232500-7832500 GCA_945859875.1 Cuscuta europaea | reverse complement strand
TGCATTGGCTGATTCTGCTGATTTAAGATTTTTTTTAAAATATATTTCATTAATAAAATAAAGAAAAAATTATATGTAAAAATAGCTAAAATGGTCATCTACAGTAACTTTAACCAATACAGCCACAACAGTAACTTCAACCTTACTTTTTCGGCTTATTACACAATTCAGCGCGTGAAAACAAATGTTACGTGTTTGGTGAAAAAGTTGCCAAACAGTGTTTGCTTATTACTTTTTCTGATAAGCCGAAAAACAGTGTTGCCAAACGGCCTCCTAATCTGGTCGGGTTCGAAAATAATGCAAATAAAAACATTTTTATTCTCTTTGATGTCTCTTAAAATCTGAGTAATACGGAGTATTTGATTCGAGGAAGCAGGAAAGAAAATGGGATTCCCGGCTAACCCGTTATCTCTTAGCGTACCCGAACCCGAATTCGAGAACTGGCTTCGAGACAGTGGCTATCTTGAAGTTCTCGACCAACGAACCTCCGACCTCCACCGCCTGTCCTCCACCGCTTCCACCGCCACGACACCCTCTTCGTCTGAAACCGCTTCGACTACAACCCCTTGCCCAATCGGCAGCGGATTTTTTTTACCATTCTTTTCATTCGTCAGAACTCTGCTCTCTCTACTCACACTCAATCCCTTCTCCAAGCTCACCTCCGACGACTTTTCCGGAGAGACCCCTTGCTGGACGATTAATTTCTTCGGGTCGTGTGAGTCCTATTCGTTTCCCTCGTCGCCAGCCCAGGCTCGCCTCAGGGTCCACGAGAATGTCAAGCGTTATGCCCGCAATTATGCTTCACTCTTCGTTGTATTCTTCGCTTGCTCTCTGTATGCACTATTGCTCTCTCTCTCTCGAATAACTTAGCAAAACGTATCTCGTATCTGCATTTCTGATTAATTTTACTATTTATGGGATCCTCATTGTTTTAATTCGCAACTGCTAATCACAAAGTTGAGAAATGAGATGCTGTACAAATTTGATGAGGAAACGGATTTAGTATTTTTTTCGAAAAACTTATACGTAGTATATTTCTTGCATATTTGAAGTACTAGCGTTGGTGGGTCAAACTAATTATGTATTCTAATTTTCGTCATTTTGGGGTTTTCTGGACTTCTTTCGTCAGGTACCAAATGCCTCTTGCCCTTGTTGGTTTGCTATCGTGCATAGCCCTCTGGGATTTGTTTAAGTACTTTGGTGATAAGCATGGATTAGAACAGCACCCAATAATTAAGCCGATCTTGATTGGGATTGCCCAATGTAGTGAGTTCATCCTACAGAAATTCTTATTTTTGCATTATAACTGAATGAGCTTTATAATCCAATGTGTTGTGCCAAGGAAGACACTTCTTGCTTGGGTCAACTGTGGTGCCAAGGCATTCTTTAGTTTTTCATTTGAATGTGAATTTATCACTGGTGCCAAGGGATCCATGGGTTAGAGCTATCTATCAATCCAGTGAAACAAGGAAAATGAAAATATCTTGATGTAAATTACCACGTGTCATAAGTTATTTCGGATGTGCCTGTGGGTTCAGTCAGCTAGGACCCTAAAGGTTCTTATCTCTTCTACCAGCAGTATAAAGAATAGATGGTGTGGTATTGGTTACCTCTTTTTCCTCTTTTGAAGGCCAGAATATTCATACATATGTTTACATTGCTCAGTGTTTTTTTGATAGGAAAAAATACTGAGTAAGAAGCAATGCTTTGTTTCCCTCAACGTTTTCTCTCATGCCAAAATTCTTCTATACCCTCCATTTTTCCTCTTCCCTTTTTCACATAGCTAGTTTGTTCTCCATCTTTCAGAATGTTTATTATTATGCATTGCCATTTACTAGTCATGCTAAGAAAAATACTACTATGTATGTACGTAGTATTTCTCAAAGCAACCCCAAATCACAACACTGATGGAGTTACGCTGTTGCAGCAAGTGTGGTTATTTTACTCTTCGCCAATGTCCAAATTGCTCTCTTGTGTGCTCTTGGTGTTGGTTATGCAGGTGATACTATTTTGTCTATATTTATTTATTCATCGTTAAACCATTAAGGTTGTGACAGCTACTTATAGCCATTCATTCTTTTTCTGTACCCTCTTTGTTTGAACCTTGCAGTCTTGATTTTGCACGCTTCCTTCAGGAAGCTGACCCCTTCAAAGCGGCCAACTCAAAGGGATGGAACTAAAAGATCATTTTAAATTGATTTCTGATCAGCAATTGTAGCAATGCTAGTAGAAGAAAAGGATCATCTGTAGTAGGATCTTGAAGCTTACCATCAATTCCAGGACGGTAAAGCAAATTTGTTGTACTACTAACAATCTGGCGTAATAAATAACTGTTACTAAGTAATTTCTATTTTGGGGAATTGTGATTTCCAGTGAACGAACCATTCCTCTTTTATGCAAAAATTTAGTTCTACTGCGTATTGAAATTCAAAAGTAGAAGCTATCTTTGTTGAAGTCACCCTTATTGCAGCTTCTTGGACGATGAATGAATATCATCACATTTCAATCATTATCTTAAAGTTGCATGAATCATACTTGATCTAAACATGTATGAAATGTAAGAACACATATCACAATTCAATTAACAAAAACAAGGTATATGGTTCAAGACTTCAAGTGTCCAACCTTTAGCTATTGTTGTAATGTTGTGTAGAATTTCAGTTTTTTATGGTTCTATTGAATAATTTATCATACTTCTATGAACGTACAGACGTACTACACTGTTGATATTAGTGTGAAGTAAATTAAGGACATCCCTATTATTGTAAATTAGAACTAATCAAACTGATTTGTTCTGATGGATTATAATATTGTCCAAAGGGAAAATGTTATTTCTCTTCCCGAAGGCCTAGCAATCTAGCATAAACCAAATTGTTGTACGAAAGACCAAATTACTACTTCCTTCCCAATTTTTTTTGCCATTTTTAAAACTTTGACCAATTATATCTTTTTATCAGAAATTGTTTATAATGTAAAATGATATGAAAATGTTTTTTGTTAAAAGCATTTTGATACAATAAAAGTACATAATTTATAACTTTCATTTATTATACTAATCAAAATGATTATACTAAATTACTAATCAAAATGATGATCCAAATTTTATGAAATGACAAAGTTTTTTGAGACGGAGGTATGATGTTCTTACTTGGATTGAAATTTTCTGGTTTGGTCTGAATTGGTATGGTAAATGTCTGATCTATGTGTATTTTGTAACTATTCAAGTCTGGTCTGGAACTAAAAACAGTCCAAGTATAATACTGCATATATAGGTGAGTGTTTTTATGGGCAAATGTTGAGATTGAGTAATGATTTCACTCGTTAGAACACACAAATCAGAATGACATTTTTACTATAAACAAAGCATCCAAATATCGAACATTATCCATTACATCATTACTAATAGGGTAACATAATCTCCTTGAAGTGAAAGTTAAGCCCTGATTGAGCAACTCTCACTAACTGCACTAAAACGATTGCAGCTTTTCTAAGTAAGCACTAAACTATGATAAATTAATATAAAACTAAACGTCCGAACTAAAAGCACTGCCTTTGAAACATACTATCAACTTATGATGTCTGGCTTGGTGTGATATCACTATCCTTTGACTTGCAACGGAAAATCTTGGGTCTGAACCCTTTCTCAAGCAACTTCTCGACCTCCTCAAATGGCAACCCTTTGGTTTCGGGTACGAGCAAGAAGATGGCAGTAAGGCCAATGAGCGCAAAACCAGCAAACAATAGGAAGGTGGCCCAAGGGCCGAGAGCCTGGGTCAAGGTTAAGAATGTCTGGCTGACAATCAAATTTGACACCCAATTAGAAACTGCAGCAATTCCTCCTCCTATGCCTCTGTACCTCAAGGGGTAAATCTCGGAGTTAACAATCCAAGGAACAGTCCCTATGCCTGGTGCATAGGATAAGATGTATGCTCCTAGTACTAAAACTGCAAAGAACCCAAATTTGCTTGGGCAACCTTGGGTGTACCATGCCCGCCTTTCGGATTTGCACATTCCTTCCACTATATTTGTCGCAGATAAGCATGCCCCCGGATTATACTGTTTGGTCAATGGTAAACAAAGTTGTAAACATTTACATGACACTAGGGAAAATTGCATCCCTATATTGACCCCCACATTTTGCTTCAAAAAATGTGACTAGAAAAAAACATATGACTTAAAAATAAGTCATTCCATCCACCTCTGGCATCTTGTCGATTCACCAATCACCACTGCTGCCGACTATTGATCACTTGTGAGTGAAAAGGCAGAAGTGGTCAATGACCGGAAGTCCATGATCAGAGAGCCAGCAGCACTGGCCAGAGATGAGTGGTAAATGGACATGGGCAGAGTTAGCAGCATGAAGTCTTGGGTTCGATAATTAAAAAATAATGAGGATATAAGGATTATCCTGGTAAAAGCTCACAATTTTTTAAAATAAGAGTGGTAGCTAAAAAAGTTTTTTTTTTGTATTATTTGGGTGAAATCATTCTATGAATTTCAGAAGTGAGGAACAGTCTTAGAAATGCTGTCTTTCAGCATTTGAATGTTTAAGAGCAACTTTTAGATTTTAAATGTTTAATGTTAAATAGAAGCACCAACTTAGAAATGCTGTCTTTCAGCTTCTTTTTAAGTAAAAAACACAAAAGTGCTTCCCAAGAGCAATTGCAAACACTGCCTAAAAAGACATATATGGTCCTCTTTAGATAAATTATCAATGTTTAAACCCTATATGAAGATAAGTTTATAGCTCCATGGATCAATAGAATGATTGAGTAAGTAGACTTACTTTGCCGGCAGAATTACTGCAGAAAGAACACTCAGGTGCATGTAAACATGATTCACAACTCCAAGAAGCCAGGTTTGGAGCTTTTAAGAAACTCGGGCATGTCGAATTTACTCCAAAGTGATTTGATTCGTAGACACTGACTGCTGGAGAATGGATGCTGGCTTGTTTAAACAAGACCGAGAGTACAACCAGAGATATTATGGTACCTAACATTGAGATGATCATCAACCTCCTCCTCCCATACCTGTCAACAAAGCACATACTAACAATAGATCCAAAGGCATTGAGACCAGATGTGATGAGGGAGAGCGTTAGAGCGGTCCTATTTGAGGCAAAACCAGCTAGTTGCACAATTGTCGGGCTGTAATACATGACTGTATTGATTCCAACAAATTGCTGAGCCACTTGAACTGTTATTCCCGCATATAGTCCCCTGCGAACGACAGTGTTCCCCCAAGCACTCCTTAATTTGGCAATTATGTTATCTCCTATGGCTTTTGCTTCTGCCTTCTCGTGCGCAACAGATTCATGCAAAGCCATCAGTTCTTGTTCTACTTCGTTAGCAGGATAGATCTTCTCCAGAATCGTCCGGGCTTCTTCTACTTTGTCCTGATTAATTTATTAATCAACATTACCACGTATTAACTGGCTCAAACTCATTTCAAAATGACTCTAAGGAAGTGAGACCCTTATATATTAGACTAAAACGAACCTAGTAAATATCAAAAGATTGAGAAGTTTAACACCCCTGTACAGTTAAGGGACAATAGGCCAAACCTACTCATACGTGTTTCCAAATATACAAAGTCACCATTTAATAGGGTTCAAATATCATACGTAGTATTAAATTTGGTCTAACTTGCCTAATAGGACCAATAATGCTTATCTCACAGGCTCACACAATAAACATGCAATGTGGGACACATTAAAATCAGATGAACTGAAACTACCTGCCCATAAAGCCATCTAGGTGATTCAGGGAGAAAAATCATTAATATAAACTGAACAAAAGCAGGAACTGCTGCTACCCCGAGCATCCAACGCCATGTGCCTGGAACCTGGGGATCAGAAGCCATGAGAAGACAATATTAATATATATTTTTCACCGCTAACAATTGAAATGTTTGCTAAAATTTGGAGAAAAACCGAATATCAGATTAGAGATTAATTTCATTTCAAGTACCCTGGTGAATGCTAAGTTGATAAGATAGGACAGAAACTGTCCACCAGTGATTAGCAGGCCATTAGCACTGACTAGCGCGCCTCTAATTTTAGCGGGAGAGGCCTCGGAGATGTAAAGCGGTGCGGTCATGGAAGCCATTCCAACTCCTAGACCGACCAACACTCTTGCCACAATTATAAGCCATGGAGTTGGGGAAAGAGCCATCATTAGTGCTCCAATAAAGAACAACACATCAGCTACCATAATTGCCACTTTTCGTCCAAACTTGTCGTTCATCCATCCCCCAAATCCAGCACCCACAACAGCACCTGCCACTGCCATACTCACAATCATTTCCTATACATTGTTATAGAAAGAAAAGGGTCAACACTAGCCTTGGTTGATTGACTGGGAAATCCAGAAAACACATGAATCAAATCAAATATTCACTTGCCTGTAGCCATGTGTGCTTCTGAACGGCTCTAAAGTCATCCCGAATGTATAGCAAAGCACCCGAAATAACACCTTTTGTTGGCAAAACAAACAGGCATAACCAAAAGGATTCAAAAATTAGAACTGCTCTAATTAAGAAAAGACATAAATTATTCTAATGACATTTAATAACCCTAAACAAACAAGAAGATTTCTTTTTCGAGCATTGTGAATCAGCCTAAAACATCTGTAGAATTGTGTTATGATTTCGTCACATTCATTAAATTTTCTCAGTATTGTTGTAATTAATTAATTACCAGTATCATAACCGAAGAGAAAGCCACCAATGCCAGCAGACAGGGCAAGCCGCATAATGTACGGCGTTCTCCATAAAGAACTCAAACATTCTGAGAATTCTGCTTTGTCTGCTTTATGCGGACCACCCTCCATTCCAGTCGAGAGACAAACAAGCACACACTACATAGGAAGAAGAAGAAGAAGAGGACGATCATAAAAATCATTGCTTTTGTCAGTCATACAGAAGCTCTGCATAATTCTGAATTCTTGGTTCTAAAATTTCCCAAGAAAAAAACCCTTATCCACACACAAAAAAAAAGTAACATATTTGTCGGAATTGATCCTACAATTGAATTTAATCACAGAACTCATCATACATTGATGTAAAACAGAGCTCTCTATACATGCAAAACAAGAATAATCAAGAAGAACGAAAGAAAGGAGATTAATCCAAACGGGACGTAAATATGAATTAGTTGATCGTTAATACCTATGCAATCGGCTTAACTTTACTCGTGAAGGAGTTCTATGGGAAGATAAAACAAGGTCTGAGCGTTTGTTTATATAGAGACACCAAAATGCGCACGTAAATATATGCTGCAAATCCTATCCAGTAGCTCACTGTGGGAATCCTAGTAAAAGTAAAACACTGGGTTATCCAATAATCCAGTCTTACATTAAAATTAGTTCAGGATTCTTCGAAGTGTTACGTCAGAGACTGAAAAGCCGGATCAGTCGGCACGACCAACAACTGACTGGTCAAACTGGACCGACCAATGGATAGTTTGTTGAAGAGATTTGTTTTTGTTGGCTAAAGAGTCAAATAGTCCATCGAACTAACTTAAAAAATGTAAATCATCTTATATATGAGACTTTGTCCGGCAGTCGACATTTGAAGCGGTTCCCGGTAGAATTTTTTGATGAAAGTTTTTGAGCATCTTTTTCATTAAGTCTATTTACACATACCAAATTTCAGATAAAAATTCAACCGGGAAAACAGTCAAATGATTTTCTGAAATGTACTTCGCTGTTTAACTGCGCACTTAACTTCAAAAATTCATTTGACTGCCTTCTCGATTGAATTTTTAGCTGAAATTTGGTATGTGTAAACTAGACTGAAGAAGATCTAAAAATAGATTCATCAAAAAATTCCATCGGTCCGCCACTGCTCAGTCCCCTTCAAAGTTTGAGGTATTTTAATTATTTTTTCCCTTATTTGGACTATAATTTTTGGTCTAGTATGGTATTATATGTTCTTGTTTGGCATATTCTAGTTTTATAGATGTCTGGTGTATGTGTATTTTATAACTCTCAAAATCTAGTTTGAGTTGATCTATTTAAGTCTAATGTGACCTGGTATATTTAAGGCTGATTTGTTATGGTCTGGAGCAGAAACCAATTACGGTAAAAACACCCTTTATCCTTAGCTTTTATTATTATACATAATTCTTTTCATTTTTTGCGAATAATTATGATTTGAAAAATCAAACATTTCGGTGTAAAAAAAATATGGAGTTTAATTTTGTTGTTTTTACTAACTTATTTTTGAAAAAGATTTACTTAAAGATGTAAAACAATTTTTGTACAATGAGATCTTAGTTTTAGCACTTGAATATACTAAAGAACAAAAAATTGGTTCTTTTTTAGCCTAAGACCTCCAGCACCTGAAACTTCATGTTTCTTTTCAAACTTTATATACGCAATTTTGATCTCATATAAAGCTATAAAAAGTTATGAATGATGGTATATTGTTTTATAAAAATTGAAGTACAAATAAAAAATAACACTTTAAAGAAAAGAAGGATTTTTCTCGTGCCCCTCATCTGTGCATTCTCTTTTGTGCACATCATCCTCTTTTCTTCTATTCATGCTTTCAGCTAAGGAACGACAAATGGGTAAATGTAGGGGTGGGAAAAACCGAACCGAAACCCAGAAACCGGCCCTGACTCGACCCAAATTATGATATCGGTCTGGGTTTTTTCTTTTTGATCGGCCCGAATAAAAAAAAAACCGGTCCGAACCCGAAATTTTGGGTTCATTAACGGGCCCTAAAATCTATAACCCGGCCCGGACCGATAAAAACCCGAAACAATTAGCTTTAATATAAAATCAATATAATATACCAATATAATTCATAATATATGATTATAATCATGATGGACGAAAAAATGACTTAATAACTTTTAGTGACTACAAGTATGTTCAATTTATTTACCGTAATGACCATGAAAACATATTTATAGTAACTTTAATCACGTTTTTATCCATAAATTTATTTCATAACATTTTTAGAAACCTATATTATTTGTTTTCATGCATCTTAAACAAAATATTATGATAATTGCCTTCATTGGATTCGAATTCTTGGTGATTTTGGAGACTAATATTTGTGCTTCTTATTAATTTTATTTGCGGTTTGTACTTTTTATTAATTTTATTTGAAAATAGATTTTAAAATATAAAAGAAAAATGAGTGATTTCACATTCGGGCTTTAACCGGCCCAACCTGAACCCGGACTACAAAAAACCTGACTCGGACCGAATATAGTGGGCTTTGTTTCGGTCCCTAATTTTCATAACCCGATACCTTACGGGTAATTTCCGAGTTTAGCAAAAACCCGACCCAGACTGGACCGATCTCACCCCTAGGTAAATGAAACATGTGTCAGGCAGGGTAGTACATGTTCTGGCGTGTTAGGGTCGGGTGCTATCTTTAGAAAACTCAAAGGGGCGGAGCGGGCAGGTCTTAAGAAACTTAGGGACCGAACGGGTCTTAAAATTTTATAAAACGGGTATCGGGACCAATTCAGTTTAAAATATGATTTAAACTCTACTGTATTTAATAAACTAACAACACACGTAAGCTAAAAAATCCATTTTATCGATGGAAACCTAAACACGACGCAGCCACCGTGCTACATCCCCAAATTTCTCTAAGATTGACTCTACTACAACGCATTTATGAAGGAAGTGCCTAGCTTTTGTCTAAGGTTAGGTTTGGGTGAATGGCGGCTCAAATTTGGAAGCTAGTTTCAAAGATGTTTATCATACCTTTTATTGATGATTGCAGCGAGGTGTTTACGGTAATATGAGCATTCTTAGTTGGAACTGCAATGGTCTAGGCAACTTGGCGACACTGCAAGTCCTAATGGATTTGGTCAAATCGTGACAGGTTGGATGTGACTTCAGCACTTTCCGAGCACTTTAAGGATATCCGGCCGGGTATCATTAAAATATTTTATATATCCGGTCGGGTATCAGACTCAACCATATCAAAATACCTATAAATACATCTATCTTTCCTTCTCATTTAATCACCAATTCTATATAATCTTAAGCTCGGTCTAGATAAGTGTTTTCTTTATATTTTCTATCATGTTTATTCTTCAAATGAGAAGCTAAACTTTTCCATCTTGATTTTGCTACGTTGAAGCTTATGATTTGTACGTTGTGAGTTTATTTTCTTTAATCATCTTCCTTGAATATTAATTACATTCCTATTTTATATCTCATATTAATATTTGAGCATTACTTAAAGGATCAACTAGTTTTATTTCATATATTAATTATTACTAGAATCGATCGATGAATACACTTGCTAATCGTTTGGTCCTTTCAACGGTTGTAAACTTGAATTATTAATGCATACGTCTCATGGTTAATAGCGGAATTACTCTGGATGGTAAGGAGATACCAGTCAGCGATATGTTCCGTTACTTGGGCACCATAATTTAGAATGACGGTGAGTTAGATGGAGATGTATCCCATAGAATCAGAACATGGTGGATGAAGTGGAAGAGTGCGTCAGGATTTCTATGCGACCGAGGTATGCCGACTAGACTGAAGGGTAAATTTTATAGGACAGCAATTAGGCCTGCATTACTGTATGGCGTAGAGTGTTGGGCGGTGAAACAATGTCACATTCAAAAGATGAGTGTGGCAGAGATGCGCATGCTGTGTTGGATGTGTGGGCATACTAGGAAGGACCACGTGAGGAATGAGACAATCAGATAAAGGGTGGGAGTAGCACCTATTGAAGACAAGATGCGGGAGTCGCGCCTACGGTACGGTGGTTTGGTCATGTGCGTAGAAGACCGAGTGATGCACCTGTTAGGCGAGTTGAGATGTGTGGAGAAGAGGCATGGAAGAGAGGGAGAGGAAGACCCAAACAGACGTGGGTTAGGGGAGTTCAAAGTGATATGCTTCTTCTGGGGTTGGATGAGGGCATGACTTTGGAGAGAACTAAGTGGAGGGCGGGTATTCACGTGAAAGAGTGATCTTGATTGTCACGCCCCGGGCCTAGCCGGACACGTCAACAACCCGCCGTACAGTACGAATAGTCAACCGCAGTCCGACTCATCCATACTATACAAGGCGTCATGAATATCATTCACACATAGTACATCCATAAACAAGCATAATGTAAATCATTCATTTAAAACAGCGGAAGCATAAATACAATTGTTCAAGCCACACTTGGCATAACTCGGCATACAAGCCCTCAAAGTAATTATTCAAAAATAATATCCATGAGCATTAACGTAGTTGTTTTTAAAACAGAACGGAAGAAGCACGAACCACGTCTTCTCCCCTTGATCCTCCCGAAGCCACGGGCGATGGTAGCAACCTTCAAGTTCTACCTGAAACTGTGAGGTGGCCTCCCCCGTGAAGGGGAGGTCAGTACTTGGAAATTTTTGACAAGTACAATAACAACTATACTAAGTATAATCAACGTTTTAATATCCAAGGCCCTCAACTTAGGGTACTATTATATTATAGGCCATAACCCTCGGTTACCCCTTTTACTTTTAACTGTACTTACTTTATATAAAGTCAAGTAGTCGGCCCGTAGGCCCATATTCATTTAGAATTCATCGTTTCCATTCCCCCGTGACCGCAAGTCACGATAACCCCGTGGGGTCCCATCAAGCCCCAATTGTATAGCATGGGCTCGGCCCAACTACATCTCTATACAATCCTCTAGCTCAATATATCATATCAAAATTTGTATGGCAAGGGCTCGGCCCAACTACGTTTTCATACCAACCATAACTTCGTGGCAAGGGCTCGGCCCAACTACGTTTCCACGGAGGTCACATATACATGGCAAGGGCTCGGCCCAACTACGTTTCCATGCTAATCATATTACATGGCATGGGCTCGGCCCAACTACATCTCCATGTCATCCTAGAGTCCAACTCTAATTATTTTCATAATCAAATTCTCAAGCAAATCTTATGCCTAGAATCAATTCCCGTATGTGGCCTTTAGGCCTACCCCTATCACACCTTACTATTCATACCATTCATCCTTAAGTATCTCTTGAGACTACTTAAGGCATATCTATTCACAATCCTACCTCTTAGGATTTGTTTCATCATTTATTTATATTAATTCCCCGACTAGTATTTTGATACTAATTGGATAATCTTAGAACATGCCAAGTTCCTATTTTCCAATTGGCATTTCATTTCCATTGATTTCTCAACCCAAGTATAGTTTGATCTCAATATCAAAAATATCACTTTAATCCATTCATGAATTTCATACATGAAGTAAAGTATATTTTATCACAATGTCATCATAGTAATTCCATTAACATGTCATTCCATTCATTTCACATAATCATACACAATTATTCTAAATTTGTATATCATGCTTCACTTACTCATATCCATATTAGTTTCATTTAGGCATTATTAATCATTAATAATCCATGAAAATCCCATCTAATTACTTTAGGCATTCTTATGAAATTAACTCACTTATTATAAGCAATATAGTCAGCCATCCTCACCTTATGAAGTGCTGAAATAGTTGCCTTTGCTAAGCTCCTCGATCAATCCCCGTTCTAGGCCGATTGAAAGTGGAAAAACTGGGTTTCTGGGCAAAAGCCGGGCGGCTTTCACGAAAGCCGGGCGACTTTCGTGGTCTGCAACTACGACTAGCTCCTTTGAAGTGGCGGTTTCCGGTGATTTCGACTCTTATCGATTTGCCAACCCTTCTAAGTTAATTACCACCACTTTATATCAACATTCTACACTTTTAAACGTGTAGAACTCGTGGTTTAATCCACCATATGATTTCTTAAAAATCATACAACATAAACTAGTTAAAAGAAATGCTTAATGAGTTCTTACCCAACTCCTAGCTTTCCCTTCTTGGATTCTCCTCCCTCCTTGCTTCCCTTGAGCTGGAGCTTTGTGGAGATTTTTCCCAGAGATTATCTCTCTGTAGTTGAGTTGTGGGATGGTACAAGTGTGGTAGGGGATACTCCTCAATCAACCACAATATGATTGTGGAGGATATGACTTGGAGGTATGGGTTTTGTCTCAATTGAGACTTCCCACCTAATATGCACGCCCCTAGCTGCTTCTTTGGTCCTTTGTAAGACATAAAATCGTGGGGTGGCCCCCACTTATGTGGGAGGTCATCCCATTTTGCCCCGATGTGTAAAATCGGCCCTGAAAGTTGTATTTTTCGGACTATTTTAGTCATATTTTATTTTATCGGATCAAATAAAATATATCACGCGTTCCCAATAATTATGGGCCTTTAGAATAGATGTATATTCCCCAACATTAATTTAGGAGTCTCCGAAACTCATTTCGGGCTGTTATCCGCTAAATTACCAATACCGGTAATTGGGCCCCGTTTGACCAACCGGTCAACTCCATGCCTTCCTTATGGCCCAAATAAAATATCCACCACCATATAGATGTCATCTAGACCAAGATGAATATAATATGTGGTTCGGGAATTATCGGGCGACCCCCCGGTCCGGACGTGGGCCCCACATGCAATTTACTATTCACGTAAAAGAATTAATAAAAATTTACATTTACGCAATTTCATAAATCATCCTTTAAGGTTTATTACATAATTTACTAAAAGTAAATATTCTTGGGGACGGTGCTACATTGATAATCTTTTTCCCTCATCTTTTTTTCCCTAGTTTTTTTTTATCCTTATATATATATGCATTATTTGCAGCCTTTTTATTTTATCATTTTTATATATAATCATTTTTTTTATATTATCTTTTCATAATAGCTTATCTTTTTATCTTTATTCCTTCTTTTCCTTTTGGTTGTGATATCATGTATCGATTCATGTTAGCCGACCCCAATATCTTTTGGGACTAAGGCTTGGATGTTGTTGTTGTTGTTGTAAACCGCTTGTGTTGAGATTGTCAATCTCAATCGATTTCATCTTAAGTTTATTGCTACTATCGGGTCAATATACGGCGTGTGTTCTATATTGACTTGATAGTAAATTTTATTAATGAATGTGTCTCATTATTAATAACTACCCTTGATGAATTAAAAATACTCCACGAATGAGTATTCGAGAGGAAGATGGTTAAAGATATAACCGGGATCGACGAACATTTCATTAAGTTGATATAAGCAAAACCGAGTCTCCATCTCTAATTAATTAAACCACATAAGTCGTTCAACTTAGCGTTTTAATATTCTTAAAAGTCCAACAACAATCTTAACCTCCCCCTGTTACTATTCCATGAAAAGAGAAATATTTTGTTCCTTATGGATACGATCCTTACTTCACTATACTACATATAAGTGTTGTATTGAATATTATTGTGAGACACACAACGACTAACGTCGTCAGTGCTGCAGGGGTGGAGGAACGCGCGGCAACAACAACACACAACGCGCGGCAAATGGAGGAAGTCGAGGAATGCGACAATGAAAGTTAATGTAGATGCTGAAATGATTAATGGTTGAAACAAATGTGCCTGGGGCTAGCTAGGTATGTAGCAAGAAACTCAGAGGGACAGTTTATTAAGGGAGGTTGGTAGTCAACTACAGTCTAGTGGGAGGCAAGTTTGGCCGAAGCCATAGGGCTCCAAGAGGTTTTGAGTTGGATTAAAACTCAGGGACGGTCAGAGGTGATCTTTGAAACAGACTTGCTAATGGTGGTGTTGAGACTTTTAAATGATGAAGGAAATTCGTATTTAGACATTGTGATTGAGAATATTAGACACAATCTTTAACGAAGCAAGCATCGCAGGAGATCCGCGAATAGAGTTGTCCATACTTTAGCACGAGAAGCTCTTATTAAGTCGGATGGAGTTTTATATTATAATATTCTGAGCCAACCGGCTAACGATTGTTTGATTTAATATATGATGGTTAGTTTCATTTAAAAAAGCAACACACGTAAACTATTCATGTTCTTGTGTCTTAGACAAACACTTTCAATTGAAGAAACTCTTAAGTCTATTAAATAGAGTTTCAAAATCCATATAAACTCTTAAACTATTATCCTCAATTATCTTTTACAAACGCATCAAATTTTATTTATTTACTTTGTTTGTAAATAAAGATTCTTACTCAATTAAGTGTGACACATTCATTTAATTATTTTATTTTACTGACATTTTGAAATTTATTGAGTTTTAAATTATTCTCCTAGACATACATTTATAATGGCTAGTTTATTTTTTACGACATTGTAATGCTACTTATATTGTGTGTTTTTTTTATTGATATATGGTTAGAATTTCGTTAACTAATTGAATTTATTTTAAACTTTTTATTCTCAATTTTTACTATACCATTAGTTCTTTTACAGAATCTTTTCATGTGATTTTTAGGATCAAGTTCTACTCCTTTAAAAAAAAGAATCAACATATACTGCTTTGGTTTCAATATATGTTTTTTGATTGAGAAATTTAGATAATTGTAATGTCTGAGACTGCCTTTAAATTGTTTTTAGATATTTAATTTTTCAGGATAATTGTTTTAGATCACCTTTACGACATTATGTTGTAAGTCACAATTGGAGATTGCAATGCTTATTGACAAAACAATTTTTGTTTTAAAATACTTTGATTTTTGATTCTAGGTTCAATCAAACATGAGCTAGAAGTTCTTAAACCCCAGACCAGCCCGAAAGCATTGGTTCTCCGATTGGGCCCAAAAAAGTAGAACTCGAAGATTTCCAAAACTCGACCCAATAAGACCCGATCCCACCCCTACACCCACCCACTTTGTCATCCTTCAATACATATTTTTTGATGGGTTGCACACACTTTGGAAATAAGTTAAGTGATGTCATCCTAATGTGTGATGATGTTAGCCCTTGTAACAAACTAGTGATATCACTGGTGTCTGGTGACATACACTACAAGAAAAAGGACTTTTAACGACCACCATATAACGATGATTTTAAAATATTGTCGTTAAAAGTATCTTCTAACAATAAATTAACAACTTCGTCGTTATTAAATTTTATTTTAATGACCTAATTAAAAGTTATCGTTATTAACTAATGTAAATCATCGTTACTACTAATTACTTCATTATCTAAATACCACGTATTATTTTAAAAATTAAATCAAAAAAACCAATTCATTCAAATAACCTTAATTATAAAAATTCAGTATGCCGCCTAATTTTTCAACTCCGTAAGATTTGGTTAGATAAGGAATACGAATTGAAGTATTCCTTAGAAAGTATAAACCCTAAGCGCTCGATCGCCGTCATCGCTCATCGCTCATCGCTCGATTTCCGAAAGTTTCCCCTCACCCAATTGCTGAATTTTTCCGCTCGTTCGATTGGTAAGCTTTCTTCTAGCTCAATCGCCGAAACTTTTTCTCTCGTTCAATTGCTGCAACATCAATCTTCCTCTTTTAGTCTCTGTTTTATGTTGCTGGATTAATTTGTTGTTCGTTGAGGTTATCTCGTTCTGTAAACTGATCTAATGTTCTCACTGGGTTCATAAATTTTTTGTTCTAGGTAGTTTTGAATTTTACTTGTATCTTCTAAATTACTCTTATGTTTTTCTGCAATGTTCTAGCCAATCAATGATTTGATGCATAAACTCAATTTAAAAAACTTTAGGAAATTTTTGTTTTAGGTTTTGAGGTTAGTTTATCAAGCTTTATGTTTGGCTAATGTAATTCGAACCAAACCAACAAAACAGAGTATTGCTGTAATACTAAAAAACTTAAAAGAATAACTCTTTTAGGCCTAAAATTTTATGAATTTAGGGCCGATATGAATGATTATGAATACTGAATAGTATAAAATCAGATTTTTGTGAATTCATTTGATCTAAATTTTATTTGGAACAATTTTAATTGATGGCAGATTTTTTTCCTTCAAATAAAATTGAAATCAAATACTTAGAATGGTTTTTTTTTCACAAGGAATTTATTCTACTAAAAATCTACCACTACTTTTTTTCTATTACTCATTCTTTCAATTGTAAGTCTCCATAATATTGAAAATAGTATATAAATGTTTATGTGTGTGTACATATATATTAAGTGCAAAGCTATGTGGAGATATATATTTTTAAAATTTACCAACAGTCGTTTGCAAAAAAATAAACTTATTACCAACATTCATCAAATTCATATGATCTACTTGCTCCAATTTTAATGATTATTGCATCATTTTTTGGCAAATTATTGCATCAAAATGAAAGGCGTGCTTACCCATTACAAGTGCTTTTGAAGTTAGTACGAGTTATTTGTTGAGTGGGCGTATTGTCAATGATTAGATCAACTAATGATGAATAATATATTGAACAGATTTTTTGAGTTTTTTTATTTGATGAGTTAATATTTTTCAATCGAAATAAATAAACTCAGACACATTTTAAAGTATTTTAGAATGACTGCCTCATATGCTTTTGTTCAATTCTTTATTATTAACCAAGCACATAACTTTATTAAATTTTAGCTACTCCTCTATTATCTAAACTTGCACACAATTTTTTTCATTTATAGTATCTAAAGAAATTTATCAATTCATCATATATTTTACTTTTATGTGGGATAGAATGACTCCTAACAAGGATTGGATGGCCATTGAAGATTACATTAATGACAAATCATATGAAGTAGGAGTTAATAATTTTTTGGACTATGCTTTTCAAAAGTTGGGAACAAGGGTAGTACGTTGCCCTTGTTGCAAATGTGTGAATGTAGAGTTTGGTGATCGTGAAAAAGTCAGGGAACACCTATTAGTTTTTGGAATAGTCAAACGGTATACCTTTTGGTATCATCATGGGGAAAGATTAGATGAACCACAGTCTATATCGGAAAGTGACGATGATAGGGAAGGTAAAGAAAGTGAAGACGAAGTTCCCGATATTTTAAGGGATCTTTTTCCAGAGTACTATGATGCTGGTTCCCAATTCGATGAAAATCACGATGAAGAGCCCAATGCAGATGTGCAGAAATTTTATAATCTCTTGAAGGATTCACAAGATCCTGTGTATGAAGGTTGTAAGAGCTCAAGAATGTCCGCACTTTTAAAACTTCTTCATATTAAAACGCTTGGTCGTTGGAGCAATGAGTCGTTTACCATGCTTCTAGAATTCTTGAAGAAAGACCTCCTTCCTGATGGCTCTAACTTGCCTGATTCTTACTATGAGTCAAAGAAGATCATGAAAGACCTTGGGTTATCGTATCAGAAAATTGATGCGTGCACTAACGATTGCATGTTATATTGGAAGGAAAATGAAGAGTTGGATAGATGCAATATTTGTGGAGTATCAAGATGGAAATCTAATAAACACAATGGGGAAGAGAAGTTCAACAGAAATGGTATAAAAATACCATTGAAGACACTACGATACTTTCCATTAAAACCAAGGCTGCAAAGGTTATTTATGTGTTCGAAGACTGCTCCTTTAATGAGGTGGCATCATAACAAAATGAGGAGAGATGGTACGATGAGACATCCTGTTGATGGATCTGGTTGGCAATCATTTGACAAACACCACCCTGACTTTGCATCAGAGTCTCGAAATGTGAGGCTTGGGCTTTCAAGTGATGGTTTTCAACCCTTTGCAAATTCAAAAACATCACATAGTATTTGGCCAGTGATATTGGTTCCATATAATTTACCCCCTCATCTCTGTATGAAGCAATCAAATTTGATTCTATCAATGCTTATTCCTGGCCCAAGAGGTCCTGGTGATTCCATTGACATATACTTGCAACCTTTAATTGATGAATTAAAGGATTTGTGGGAAACTGGTGTTGAGACCTTTGACGCAGCATCCCGACATCATTTTCAGATGCGCGCAGTTTTGATGTGGACTATTAATGACTTTCCAGCTTATGGGATGTTATCCGGATGGAGCACAAAGGGTAAGTTAGCATGCCCGTGTTGTCTAACAGATACACATTCAAAGAGGTTATGTAATGGCGGAAAGGAATGCTTCATGGGTCATCGACGCTACTTGCCTAAGAATCATAGATGGAGAAGGGATAAGGAATCATTCGATGGAGAAGTTGAGCGAGGTGTACCTGCACAACCTTCTGCAATTGACGATATTCTTCACAAGTTGAAAGATCTTGAGAGTATCATATTGTCTAAAGATCCAAGCGTGAAGACAAAAATATCTCATGAGGTTAGAGGGGACAATTGGAATAAAAAAAGTATTTTTTTTGAGCTTCCATATTGGAAGACACATTTGTTACGTCACAATTTAGACGTGATGCACATTGAGAAGAACATATGTGATAGTGTTCTTGGGACAATTATGAACCTACAAGGAAAGACCAAAGACACTATAAAATCACGGCTTGATCTTGAAGCTATGGGGTTGAGGTCTACACTTCACCTCATCAAAGAAGGAGACAAGGTGAAGATGCCTCCAGCTCCATATACTTTGTCCCCTTCTGAAAAACGAACTTTCTGTGAGTTTTTGAAAGGCCTTAAAGTTCCTGATGGTTTTTCATCAAATATCTCTTATTGTGTCAACACGAAGGATGCTAAAATTTCGGGTTTGAAGAGCCATGATTGTCACGTCATACTCGAGCATCTTCTTCCTTTTGCAATACGTGGCCTTCTCACTCCTCTTGTACGTGAAGCGTTAATTGAACTATCAATGTTCTTTAGTACATTATGTGCTAAAGTCGTTAATGTTAGTGATTTGGAGCAACTGGAGTTACAAATTCCTGTCACTCTATGCAAATTAGAGAAAATATTTCCTCCATCATTCTTTGATGTCATGATTCACTTACCTATTCATTTAGCCAGGGAAGCTAGAATTGGAGGGCCAGTTCCATTCAGGTGGATGTACTCTTTTGAACAATATATGTATAAGCTCAAATCTTATGCTCGAAATAGGGCTTGTCCAGAGGCTTCAATAGCAGAGGGCTATTTAGTTGATGAGTGTATGACTATGTGTTCAAGGTATATGCATACAGTACAGACAAGATTTAATCGTCTTGACCGAAATTATGAAAATGAAAATGGTTGTGATGAAGACCTGTCCATTTTTAATCATCCCGGTCGTGGTTTAGGATGTCCTACTATTGCATCTCTTGGAAAGCGTGAGTTGGATCAAGCCCACGTTTATATATTGAAGAACTGTGATGAGGTTCAACCTTTTCTCAAGTGAGTAATTGAGATTCAATATGTTCACTTTATTTCTACAAATTAAATATTATTCCAGTATTTTATTTTCTATTATTTTATAGAGAATACGCAGAATGTCATGCTCTAAACGAGCCTGGAAACTCGGAACAGGATTGGTGGAAGAAATTTTCAGAATGGTTCAAGAATGAAGTAAGCAAAAGTATATTAAATTGTAATAAGGATTATAGTATGAAAATGTAAAATTCTTATATTATTAACTCTCTTTGGTAGGTTACAAATCTGTGTGAGAATGCACCGGACAGGGAGCAAACCTTTTAGGCAAGTTATCTGGGATGACTTGGTAAGAAAGTTTAATTCCTGAATTTTTTTTGCATTAGGAAATTTGTTTTTGAATATGTTATATGACTGCTCACACTTGTTCTATTATTGAAGGGTGCCAATGAAGGGAATGATCCAAGTTTAGTTGATGTCTTCTATACGACTCGCAAGAAAGGAGATAAGCTTCCAAATGTGGAGACAATACAAAAACATGTATGTCTGCTCTATCGAATGTGTTTGCCTATTTTTTAAACCACTCCATTTTTTATTATCTGATTGGTGTTGGCGTATATAAGGCCCAAAATGAGATCTTCAAAAGAAGAATTTTTGTGGTTTTAGTTCAATTTATTGTTTCAATGGTTATGTTTTGTGAGCCTACATTTATAGGTTGTTAATTGAAATGTTATGGTTCTACATTGTAGGAGGAAATTCGAGAAATAACGTGTTAGAACTGGGGAGTTGGGAAACTGTTTTAGAAAATCTGGCGGATTTCTCAGAGTATCGTGTGATCACTTTCTGAATCTAATATTTCGACCCTATGCCTGGGTTACACGAAATTTAGATTATGGGGATAATCACTCTAAGAGACAGTCTAAAACTGAGGCACCAATATATAGACCACGAACTAGCAGTTTTAGTAGAACTCGAATTCTTCTGATTACCAAAGAGATAAGGCCAATCGGTTAGAGTTTTACTCTAACAGAAAGTCATTCTATTAAATAATTAATATGGACCCCGCCAGGGGCGCTGCCCCTTGGACCCCGCAAGGGGGCGCAGCCCCCTTGACCCCCGCCATTTAATCGAACCAAGTTTAAATTTAATTTCGTACAAGTGTGCGCTCCGCACCTCCTAACTTGTCTAAAATTAAACTTGAACTCCATTGGTAATCTGTAAATTCCATTACACTAAAATGAACCTGGTGATACTAAAATCACCAACATAACGGACAATGATCCATCACTTTCCAATGTTCAGGTTACTTTTCTCACATTTTTTTTGCATACCAATGCTTTCACAAGGTTGCAATTACTATTTTTTGAGTGATTTGAAGTGCAAGCATATTAAATCAATTATTATGATTCATATTTTTTTCTGAAATGTTGAGTTATTTGCAATGGGTGGCTTAGTGGTATAATATCCTGCATATCCATATATAGGTAGCACAAATGGTTTTTAAATCCAAGTCTCGAGATCGGGTTGTCGGTTATGGAGGAGGAGTAAAGCTCAAAGATATAACAAGGTCACAACCCAGTAGAGAAGAACTTCAAGCTGAACTGAATTCTGCTAAACAACAAAATCAGCTTATGGCAAATCGCATGGAAACAACACAAGAGGAAAACAATGAACTTAAGGGTCGTGTTGGTGCAATTCAAGAGGAAAACAGTGAACTTAAGGGTCGTGTTGGTTTTATGGAGTCTCGAATGGAAATGTTTCAAGATATGTTGGTCAAACAACTCAACGTTTCCATTCCCTCATAGAATATGAAGACACTGAATGCAAGGTATGATTTAAATGCAATAGTAATTAAAGACACTGAATGTGAAATATCATTTTGAGATTTATTTTTGTAGTTGAATAAACATTGTATTTCTCCTATGATACTAAAGTATTAATCATCCTATTTTAAAAATATCATTTTTTTATTTGACAGGTATTTGAAGATGACAAATTAATTACCAAGTGATCATAGAACTCCACAGAGCTTGACAAGTTATTAGATGGATTAGCTAGCTAGCTTAGTATTGAATCTTTCATTTTTTGTATCCATATATTTTAGAACTAGACTTGTAGATTTTTTTTTTTGTTTCTACATAGTTTCTACAGACGATTCATATTGTTTCTGCAAATGATATTTCTATTTAGGTACTATACTTGATTGTTTTTTCAATTGGTTGAATAAATAATAAGAAGTCCAGTAAATTCCACTAAGGAAGCTGTATTTAATCTGGTTCCATTCTGCAGGTTGTTTTATTACAAAATACTTTGTAAACAATGAAAACTTCTACCAATGACTATATATAGCACGTATAATTATTATTTAAAAAACTTCAAAGTTGGGGTTGTTATGGCAAACAATGTAAAGTTGTTATTGGGTATATGTCGTTATAAATAAATAACGACAATTATGTATGCCATTGTTATAATGAGACGATGAAAAACTATGTTCTCGTAATTATGCAACGACAAACAAGTATATTGTCGCTAATATGTAACGATGACATTTTATTTCATCGTTATTATTAACGATGAACTTGGTCGTTAAAACCAATAACGAGGGAGGCTATTACAACAACTTGACGACCAAAAAAAAGTCGTCGTTAAAGGTTTTAACGACAAATTTTAGAGCCTATAACAAGAATATTTTTCATTGTTGAAAAGGGCTTTTCTAGTAGTGATAAGCCCTGGATGGCTAGATATGCACCTTGGTGTAACGCTCGCCAAACGAGTAAGCTAAGTATCAACTATCACCGAATCGAGGCAAATTCGATGTGCTCCGCCTCTTATGGTATCGTCATAGGGATACCTAGAGTAGCATTCTTTGGGTTTGGCCTCACTGGAATGACTCAGCCCGGAGCGAACGGGCCCGCCAGCACGGAGCTAGGCTGGTGATGAGATCATGGCCTCGACGCAGGGCCTCAGTTTGGCCGATACATGATGTCGACTGCTCTTCTCGTCCTTCTGATCTGGGCCCTACGCCCCTACGGTATAGGACAATATACACCATTAATTAATTTAGATGCTCCTTTCCTTGCCATTTAAAGAAGGTTCTTTCTTCATCTTTTCAAATTTCTTTTATAGAAAGTATATCGAAAATGACAAAGGAGGATGCTAAAGTTGGACAACCACAAATTTCCCTAATTACTTTTCCTTCTTACTATGATTACATTGTTTATTATTATTATTTTGTGTATATTTACTCTTTACTTCTATAATAAAAAGTTAATGAAAGAGGTACAATAAAAGTGTAAATTAGACTTCTGATTTGAAACACAAAATAAAAAGTTTATGAAAAAAACCTAAAACCTCATTTTTTTATCTTTTATACAATAAGAAGTGAAAAGCTAAAAAAAATCGACTATTGAAAACACTTTTTTTGACAATTCTTTCTAACTTATTATAGTATTTGTTCTATGTTAAGGCCAACATTTTTGAACTGGGATGATATTCGAACTTGTAACCTTCTTTTTTAGAGTGTCACAGTGATACCATCAGACCACAAGGTACTTGACGACTATTAAAAACACTTAGAAAGTCATAGAATGATTTCATAATGTTTTTTAAAAGTAGAAATTCAAAAGGCCCAAAGGAAGGGTAATAGATTGTTAACTTTGACCAATTTCATGAATAAAAATCAACTACTCCGTAAAATAAATTAATTTTTTAAAAACATCCTTAAAAATTCCATAACTTTCGGACTCATGAACATGATCATTGACTAGAGAGGGGCTATCATTGCTGAATGTGGAAATCTCTGGTCCCGTGTTATTTTGTCTAAATGATGTGATATGATATTATGATCTGATTTAAATTGAAATACAATCTTAATTCCATAAGTGTAATAAAATTTTAATACTACGTAGTGGTTAAGGAACACGGAATATCAAATAATCTCAAATACTTCTTAATTTATTTCAACATTATTTATTCGCCTAAATCTTTCAAATGAGTTTAATACTTCGTATAACTTTAATATTTTCTAGTACTTAAGATTACAAGAATACTAGTCCACCTTTGTAGGATCACCCTAAATTGGACGACAACTACTAAAATAAACAGATTTTTTAAGGACACATGATTTTTTTTAAATAATCTCACACATTCTAAATTACATCATTCATCATCCAAAACAATAAGATCTTTTGTGGGTCCTGCACTCACTAATTAATACTACTTTCACAATAATCTTGAGATAATCTGGATTCATATTTCAATCCTGAATTATTTTGTCAAATAATCTCAATCATCTAACGCAAATTATATGGTGCAACCGGCGCACCATGAGGATGGTGCGCCCGGTTGCAAAAACGACGCAGCTTATCTATTTTTTTTTTTTTTTGCTTTTGATGTTAAAAATGATAATAACTTTTTTATTTTTGATCCGATTTTTATAAAATTTATATCAACATTTTTTATTTTTCATGATCTTTCAAATGAGACCAATATTGTGTATGTAATTTTAAGAAATTATCGAACTATTATATTAATGAGTATTGGATTATAAGAAAAATCGAATCTGTTTGGGAGATGATAGGTTTGTGAAATAGAAGATCGAATCTGTTTGGGAGTGGATCAGTGGCCTCAGTTACATTTGATAATACATTGAGTTACATCTTTTTATGAGCGAGTTACATCTTTTTATGAGCGAGTTACATCTTTTTATAAGCAAGTTACATCTTTTTATAAGCGAGTTACATCTTTTTATAAGCAAGTTACATATATATATACACACGAGTTGCATTTGACATGTCTGAACGCGACTTACATATATTTACACGTAAAGTTACATATTTTTACACGTAAAGTTGCATATTTATACACGCGAGTTACATATTTATACACACGAGTTGCATGTGACCTGTCTAAATGCGAGTTACATATTTTTTTACGTAAAGTTACATATTGTTACACGTAGAGATACATATTTATACACACGAGTTGCATTTGACTTGACTGAACGTGAGTTACATATTTTAACACTTAAAGTTACATATTTTACACACAAATGTTAATATGTTAAAATTACATAGGCAATATTGGTCTCATTTGAAAGATCATGAAAAATAAAAAATGTTGATATAAATTTTATAAAAATCGGATCAAAAATAAAAAAGTTATAACCATTTTTTAAAAAAAGGAAAAAAAAAATATAAAACCGTCCCGGTATACGGTGCTCACCATACGGGTTGCACGGTATACGCACTCATCATCTAACCATAATCCCAAAAATAATCGAGCGCATCACCAACTTAATATACTCGTATGTTCTCAGTATTTTAGTACAAACTTTTTACAATAAAAACAAAATAAATAAGAGAGTAAACCGACTCATTGACAACGAAATAGGCAACAATATGCCTATAGTTACTGAATCAGCACCTCTATGTGAGAAAGCCCTACGCTTCAAAAAGTGCCGTTTTATTATTATGAAACGCGAAGCTTTTATTTTTGATTTGTTGAAAAGTTAAAGAAGATATATAGAGATTAGTGTTGATAAAGCTTCGTAATATGACTTATATTCATTTATATACATATATAGAAGGGCGGAGGTAAGGGCTAGGTATGTAAACCGTTTTAGTATTTTAAAACCGTTTGAAAACCGTTTGTATTTTATAGGCATGTAAAAAAACTGTCCCGTAGAGGCTTCCCCGCCCCGAGATATGGGTTCGGGTATTAGTATTGATTCATGCCGTCCCGGCCCGCTCAATATGTAAATCAATATATATTTTTTTAAATTATACTACAAATACACATATGTGTATATATGGTGAGTAGTAATGAGTGAATTCCTTGATCTTTTAATAAATTAATATTTATATTTTGAACTAGATAAAAGGTTAATTGTCAATGTGTTTTTTATATTTAGCATTTATATATTCATTTATTCATAAATAAATAGTTAACTATTTGAGTCTTATTTTTTCTTAACTTTTGAAACTTTTATTGTATTGTGACTTTGATTTATTATATTTGTTTTTTATAATTATTTGGAGATAAACTGTATGTACAATTCAAGCTATAATGACTTCACAAAACAAGAAATGTTTACTAGCTATTAGATTATTGTGGGGCGGGGCGGGGCGGGTCATGGACCAACATCTAATGACCGGTGCAGGTCACGGGGCGGGTCCACCTAGTTATGTCACGGGGCGGGTCCAGGTCCTACACTAGCCGGCCCACCCCGACCCATTATCATGCCTAGTATTTTACGTGTAAAAAATGTATTTATAAAAATTTATCTCATGTTGTACTAGCCCAGCTCAAGTTATGCTTCTGCCTACACCGTTGCATATATATATAGAAGATAAATGCGAGAAAACAGATGACAGAAATATGATACTCAGTTTGTTATATCTTCTCAATCAGTACACTTCTATATAAGCAAACCTATGTTGTATATGAGATTACAAGTAAATGAGATTAAGAAAAAGAGAAACAAGGCATGAACGATATCCATAAATATGAGTCATCATTTTGATTTAATCTTAAAAATAGCACTCATGACTCATTGAGAAAAGAATCAAAGTAATAACATTCTGCTGCATGAGTCCACGAGTTCCGTTTTTATGAAAAATCAATGATGATCGCATTTGAAGAAATATATTCCTAGTACGTCCAAAAGGTTGAATCCCCAACCCCAAGGCCCCCCACCCCGACCCGACAGGATGGTGGGGGAGTAAATCACGGTGACTCAGTCGGCAAAGCGGCAGTAGGCCTTTACCCGTGCGCACCAGAGGGCCAGCCTTATTTCAGGTTCTGAAAACCCCCTTTTGGGCGCTGCGGGATTCGAACCTCGGTCTACGTCCAATTTTTCCCACCGCTCGACCAACTTAGCTACCCGTGCGGGTAAATATATTCCTAGTATGTTTTACTTCTATATGCTGAATTTTCCCAAACAAAAAAAGACCAATTAACATTTTCATCTGCTGGCTTTCCCGGGATCAATTGCTGCTTCAAGCCATAAAACAACTTGATCAATGGCGGGTCTCTGCCTCGGTTCCCGGTCTACACATTTATAGGCTATACCCAACACCTCCATGAATTGCTTCTTACATTCTACATCCCATATAGAAGGATCAAATATTTCCTCTTCCCGGTTCTCAGATTTCATCTGAAACACCCATGACACCAAGTCTCTGCAATTCTTTCCTTTGCCCACTTCCACAGGTCGCTTACCAGTTACAAGCTCCAAGAGAACAACGCCATAGCTATAAACGTCCCCCCTAAAAGTTGCTATCAATGCCTGACTATATTCAGGAGGAATGTAGCCCAGCGTTCCAACTAGATCCGTCGTGACATGTGTATCATAGGGACATAGTAACCTTGCAAGCCCGAAATCAGCTAAATGGGCTTCGAATCTCTCATCGAGAAGAATGTTGCTGCTTTTAATATCGCGGTGAACTATGTTTGGTTCGTTATGGAGATAGGATAATCCCCTAGCAGCACCTAGTGCTATCTTTAGCCTTGTGTTCCATGATAAGCATAGATTATCGCTATCCAGCCTTTCGTGTAGCCAATAATCGAGACTTCCGTTTTCCATGTAAGAGTATATTAGTAGCCTATCGTTCCCATGGCTGCAATACCCATGGAGAGAGACGAGGTTTTCATGCTGAGCTGTCGAGAGGGCTTCCACTTCTGCATGGAATTCACGTTCCAGCTGATATCCATCCCCGGAAAGCTTCTTGATTGCTACTTTAGTCCCGTTAGGCAAGTCAACTTTGTAGACGACACCGAACCCTCCACAGCCAATAATGTTCGATTCGCTGAAGTCGTTTGTAGATCTCAGTAATTCTGCCACTGTCATATCCTTGCAATTTGAGTTCTTGAAAAGGACCAGCTTGGACGGGTTAAATGAATCAGAGAATCTGGTAGATATGCCCACCTCTTCCTCTGAGTCTTGCGTTTGGTCATTGATATATCTTCTAGACGCTCTTAGGATCACATACGAAACAAGCATTGAAACTCCGATCGTTACGCCGACTGTGATTCCAATAACACCCTTTCTACCCAACATGTTATTGGAAGAAGGGGTGATGGTAGGTCCAAGGCCTCCACCATCACAGGGAGAAACAATCTTTCCACAAAGCCCAGGGTTTCCCCCAAAGCTTGAGCTGGGAAAGCTAAAAAACTGGCCTCCGGTCGGGATCTCACCCTGCAAGCGATTGTTAGCCACATTGAACTTTGAGAGGAAGGTAAGCTTATCTAATGAAAGTGGGATAGATCCATAGAGTTCATTGTTAGATAAATCCAGAACCTCAAGATTCAACATATTTGATATGGTGCCAGGAATAGTCCCAGTTATGTTGTTCCGGCTTAAATCCAAAACATGGAGATATCTCAACTGTCCAATCTCGGGCAAGATTGTCCCACTTAATCTGTTATTGCTCAAATATATAGCTGGAGGAAAGCTGGTTGCTTGGTTGTACTGCAAACCATTGCTTGTCTGATTTCGCTTTATAAACAATGGAATGCCAGTTGATGTATTCAGACTGAATGGATCACTAGTAGGGGAAGAGAGGCTCTTTAGCTCCGTCAAACTTTTAGGGATTTCACCAGTGAGTGAATTATTCGAAAAGTCAACATAAAACAAATTTTCCATTTTCCCAATCCAAGAAGGAATGGTGCCATCCAACTTATTCCAAGATAAGTCAAGAATTTGCAATTTTGTACAGTTAGATATCCACATAGGGATTTGACCGCGAAGGTGGCAATTCCCTATAGCAAAAGCAGCCAGCTTCACAAATCCAGTCACATTCTTGGGAAGTTCTTCACCTTGGAAGTTTCTGGTGAGAATAAGGGTGGAAAGGTTATGGCAATGCTGAAGAACAGACAAAGACCCTGACAGATTTTCCATACTGTTATTTGAAACTGAGAAAAAGACAAGAGATGAGAGGTTTGCGTAACTCTCTGGGACTGAACTGCTAAACCTGTTCTTGGCAAGACTCAAAATTTTCAACTGTTTACAACTTGAGAGAGATTCAGGAAGGGGACCAGACAGATGGTTCGTTCCAAGAACAAGACTGGTGAGATTGGGCAGTCCAGTGAAATCAAGATCAATAGGGCCAGACAAAGAATTGTTCCTAAGAATGATATCTTTTAGGGTAGAGCAGAGTGCTAGAGTGGATGGAAATGGCCCTATAAACTTATTTGAACTAATATCCAATAACTCTAGTTGTGTCAAATTCCCAAACACATCAGGTATAACACCAGACAATTGGTTGTCATATAAAACTAAAGATTTGAGATTTGACAGCTTACTGAGGTTCTGACTTAACTGGCCAGTGAGATTATTGGAAGAGAGCGAAAGATGCTCAAATGAGGACACTAAGTACAAAGACTCTGGAATTTGCCCAGAGAAAAGATTTGAGTCCAAATGCATCTCCTGGAGGGGCAAACTGCACTTATTTAAACCATCAAGCCCCCCGGATAAAAGGTTTGTTGAGAAATCCAAGACTTTAAGATTGTATGAAATGCTGCAAAAATCGGTTAATTCTCCGGTGAATAAATTGTTGGATATGTTGACTGTGTGGAGTGATTCCAGCCCATTGAGTGCCTCCACAATTGACCCATTAAAGGAGTTGTAGCTCACGTCAAGAAATTTTAGCTGCTTCAGTTTAGAGAAATCCAAGGGAATCTCACCTTTAAGAGCATTATGTGAAAGATCAAGCAACTGTAAATTATCCAAATTTTCCAAGGCAGGAGAAATTGACCCTTGTAACCCTTTCCTGGATAAATTCAACTTGATCACCCTCCTGCTATCATCATCACCTTGACAGGCAACACCATCCCATTTGCAGCAATTAGATTCGCCGGCAGACCATGTTGAGAAAATGGACCCTTTGGTCAAGTTTCCTGCAAATTGCTTCAGGGCATTTAAATCAGATGGATGGTAATCCTGGTGTTCTGGAGTTTGAAGCCCCAAATATGATTTAAAGAGGCAAACCAGAATCACCCAGTTTAAGAGACTCATTTGGGTGTATGGCAGACTTAGAGATTCAGGCAAACTTCATCTTAAAATGAAGAAACATCCCAACCCTATTTCATCCAAGAAACACACCCGCAAAGAATCACATCAAGTATAAGACCACCCTATTTCAGATCCCTAGATTAGAAATCAAGAACACTCAAAGTTTTCAAGAAAAGCCACCAAGAGTCAACTTTTAATTCGAGCATGTCCCAGCACACCGCAGAACTGAGAAACCCCAAGCCCAATACCATAGAGATAAAAGAAACCAAAGGCCGACGCCGGCCAGCAGAGGTCAGGGAAAAGAAAAGCAGCCTTCTTTAAGGAAAAAGTTTAACTCTTAATACCAACTCACTTGAAAGTCAAACGACCAAAAGGTCCAATCGTGATTGATTCTTCAGAACACACTCATTTCATAATGCAGAAAGACAGGGTTTTGGCTCTCATTCTTTATTATAGCTGAGAAAAGGGATTGAGATTTCGAATAAGAAGAAATACAGTTAGGAGTTGAAGGATAACGAAGCAGAGAAGCATCGCCTTCAATTGCTGCAAAGACAAAGAAAATGGAAGGCCAGTGATCCTTAAATTTAATTTGTTGAAAATCTGACACATATCTGAACGGAACATAAATTGTTGACTTGTTTTATTTGTATCCTGATCATCATCGTTTGTTATTCTACTCTCATAAATCCTGCAAAAAGTCAACCTTCATAAGGAGTATTCCCAAATTTAAATCAAGTGGGAATTGGAAAGACTTTAAATAAATGAAGTAGGTGAGCCGTGGAGATGCTAGAGCGTACTAATACTGAAAATAGAAATTGGCCAGCAGGAGGTCAGTTGGTCACATGTGAAATTTGGAACAATTGAGAATAGAAATTTGGAACAACTGAAATCTTGATTTAAAAGTTTGAATTAACTAAATGTGTTTGATAAAAAGTAATAAAATAAAAATAATAATACTACGTACAAAACAAAATAAAAACAATCATTTTCAATACATTCCACCAAAAACTGTGTTCGTTCTTTAGATTAATTATCAATTCAGGACCCAAAAGATAGATTAATTATCAATTCAGGACTCGAAAGCTGAAACGTATCAGTATAGGACCCGAATGATGAAAAACTATCAATTTAGGACCTAACGTTTCATAGGTCTTGATTTATTTAATTTTTTATTAATTCCATTACTAATTTTTGATAAACTTTTCTTCACAAAAGTTTATTAGTTTAATAAAATAAAATAATATTTAAAAAATTTTAATAAAAAAAATTATGACAACTTAGGTCCTAGATTAATAGTTTTCAATCATCCAGGTCCTAAATTGATAGTTTTTCATCATTCGGGTCCTATATCGATGCATTTTATCTTTCAGGTCCCGAATTGATAATTAGTCTATCTTTCGGGTCCTGAATTGATAAAATTCCTTTTAATTATTACTATGTATTATACAACTTTGCCCATGGAAGTAAAAGATGAATTTGTATACCAAACATTCGGCTGTCGGTGAGCACCGTACAGTCGACTCAAGTTTTACATCAACAACTGAATTATGCACAGGCTCATGTGTCTAAAAGCTTAATGCTTTAAATTACCCGGTAAAATTGAACCACTAGAACCAATCATTTGTAAAACGAAAAGTAACTTCCCCCTGAACTGTTGGAACAAATCAATTGTACTGTTGTTCGCAACCGACGGAACTGTTGGTAAACCAAATGTATTAGCCGTATTTTTGCATGAAAAACGAGAGAAGTCAGCAAATCAACATTAATGGTGAAATGTAAATCACCATTGTACGAGTAAGAGAAAGAACAACAATTGGTAAAACAAAGCAAGAAGTTTGAATTCTGAAGTGTTAGAGTTTGAGTACTAAGAACAAAGAGCGGTATGGACATAGTAGCCGAATGAAACATGATTTCAAATGCAGATGAAGAAAATGAAAGTGATGAAGCATGTGAGACGTATGTAATACTATACATTTGTATTTTATATTTTTTCTGATAATGTGAATATGGTTGCGTGCGCTTGAAATTCGGGAAAAAACTTAAACCGTTTCAAGATAAGGAATTTCATGTGTACAGGACTCAAATCGAGTATTAGGCTCATTATGTGCTTGTTAGGATTCATATTATGCGCAAAGAATATGGTTATATATACTCCCTCCGATCCTAAATAAAGATCATTGTTTGACTTCAAACAAATTAAAGAAATAAATTTGACTTTACTGTAGAGTACAATTATAACACTGTTTGGTACTATTTTGGACCGTCCCAAAAAGGAAAGAAGAAGAAGTGTGAACTTTATTTTAGACCATCCCAAAAAGGAAAGTGTGAACTTTACTTATGACGGAAGAGATTACGATATTCCAAAAGCAACGCTCTTTACGGAAAAGTGTCATTTCTTAATACCACCTCACTTGAAAGTGAAAAGGGGAAAAGAATCATTATGAATTTATGATTGATTCTTCAGAACACACTCATTTTATATGCAGAATTATAGGGGGATAACAAAATGAAGAAAGTGAGGGACAGTGGGAAAACAAGGTTTTGGGTCTCATTCGTTATAGCTGAGAGGAGGAGATTGAGATTTCACGGGGCCGATCCCGGCGGTTCCAAGGCCTAGGAGCGAGTGCTCTCTAATAGGCCTAATTTTTTTAAAAATATTGTACTATATCTCATTCAAATTCGCGTTGAATTGTGTAATAATAAGAAAAAGTAAGGTCGAAATTACTTTTCTGACTGTATTGGTTGAAGTTACTGAAGATAACCATTTTAGCTATTTTTCATATAATTTTTTCTTTATTTTATTAATAAAATTTTTTTAAAATATTTTTTCATAAATCAGCAGAATCAGCCAATATAGTCATTTCAGCCAGAACTTCATAAATTTTAGCAGATTCAGTCGAATCGACTGATTTCATTGTTACCAAACAGGCTCTTAGCCTGCATATAAAAAATTATAAGTATTCAACGTTTCAATCAAACTCAGAAATAAAAATTCCAAAATTGTAAAAATTTCTAAGTTTTATTCGTTCAAAAAAGTAATTATTACAATCAAATAATCAATTTTAAAGTTTACACACTATACAAACACGAAGATGCTCTTCTTTTAACTGAAAGAAAATTTTGCCAAATGTCAATAGAAGAGAGCAATGTTAATCCACATAACATACAAATCAATAGAAAGGCATACAAGACTCCCAATGCATAATGTTAAAAACTTGAAGTTATCCCCCTTACTTGTTGATGGAGTATATGGCCCGGGAACCCCCGGCCCACAGACTCATACTACTCCAGCAAAGGCCCAACAGGCCCAAATCACAGCGCCCAGGGTACCAAGCAGCCCGCACTACGCGCCAGGGGTGCCTTCGGCCCCCCGGCCGAAGGCCCTAAATTCTCACAGAACGGGTTTCTCAAGCAAATTAAGAAACTGGGAGAAAACGGCGAAAACAGTAGCCCTCGGCACTATGAGCCCTCGGCACCAGGGTGCCATCGGGTGGAAGAGCCCTCGGCTACTGCTCTATAGCCGAAGGCATCTCACTCGACAAGATATCCGCCTCACATGCGTACAGATCACCGTACCCCGCACAGACGTCCCATCCAACAGCCGCATTAAATGCGGCCACATGCGGCTGACAGCGCCAACCAGTTGAGGTGACCCCTCGGCCAATGAGCGCTTGACACGTGTCCCTGCCCGGCATTTATTGCTACTATAAATAGCACCCCTTTTCCCCATTTGTAACCAAGTCATAACACGCTGAAAACGGCATTCATACTGAATACACTCTCTCTCTACTTTTATTCACTTACTCTGACTTCTCTCTAAATTACTCCCCGTAATAACCCTTCGGATATATACCCCCGGGTAGACTATCCATCATTTGGTGCTCTCGTTGAGAGGTTGAACAATCGAGTAAGAAACCCTCCCCCTCGACCAAACACAAAACACTAGCCCTCTATCAAAATGGTGAGGACAACACGTGCCAACTCAAAAAACGTAGAAGACAAGAACCTGGCCCTCGGCGACGTCAACGCCCCCGAAGCCTCTCACAGGGCTCCCGAGGGCGGTGTCATCGCTGGGCTGGAACAGGCGGCTGTCGACCTACGCCTTCAGATCCAACAAAATGCCCCCGATGCCCGCCTCGGCATCGAGGCCAAGAAGAAAAACCGGAGCGATGACCAAGTCAGCCCTCCGGTTCTCACCATCGACGTGCAATCGCCGCTCTCCGCCTTCATCCAGACGCTCACCCAGAACACGGGTGCCTTCGGCACCCTGGCTCCAGCTCACCCTCAGATCGGGGAAAATATCATACTTCCCCCTCTACCACACCCCTTCGGAAATCCCACCCCTCGGGTGAGAAACGAAGAAGGGGTGGTGGCCCAAAATACGTCCTCCCAGGAAGTTCAGTCCCGGGACCACCATAATGACAACAGGGAAAGGACCCGTACTTCCGCCCTCAACCGGCTCGGAGGAGGGCCAGACCGCCGAGGGGTCCAAGACCGCCTCGGTGGGAAAGCACTCCAAAGGCCCCAGGAAAGTGGGGGATCTGTTTCGAGGGCAGACGAGGAGCGTCCCCCTCGGGACAAAGGCAAGGCACCCCTTCATGCCGATGATGCTCGCCACCAGATCAACCAGGCCCACTCGGCCCGGGTTCGTTCGCAGGGGGCGGAGACCCTCCCGAAGGATCCCCGGGACGAGATTATTGCGGCCCTCCAGCGCCGGCTCGACGAAATGGAGTCCAACAAAGCTCACGCCACCACCTCCACCCCTCATTCAGATCTCAAATACGAGGCCATGATGGCCAAAATGGAGGAGTTGCAGAAGAAGGTGGCCGAGGGCTCCGGGGAACCCGTCATCCAGCTCCGGACTCGGACGCCATTTACCCCAAGGGTATTGGCGGCCCGGATCCCGGAAAAATACCGAGGGCAACACATACAGCCCTACAGCGGAAAAACGGACCCCCAGGAACACTACAGCAAGTACCAGAACAGCATGATGATGGTGGGGGCGTCAGACGAATATTTGTGTCGATGGTTCCTCTCCACCTTAGAGGGGCCGGCATACGAATGGTTCAACAGACTGCCCGAGGGCTGTATTGATTCATGGCAAGAACTCGCCCAGCGGTTCTTGACACAATTTGCCGGGAGGCGTCGCACAAGGAAGCACTTCTCCCACCTCCTAACAATACGCCAGAAGAAGGATGAGACCCTTCGGGATTTCCTGGAGCGCTGGAGGACGGAGTCCGACAAGGTCGACGGTGCTGATGACGGGACCCTCCTGGCCCTCCTACAAACCGTCCTCCGCACCGATAACTTTTCAAGGAGCCTCATCATTGAACCCCCCGCAACTACATAAGGGCTTTGCAGCGGGGGGACCGATATGCTTAGGCCGAGGAGGTGGAGAAGTATCACCAGCATCCGGACCAGCAGCCCCCGAGGGCTGACAACAAGCATAACCGAGGGCCGGGGGCTCCTCCAAATCACCCCAAGGCTTCGGGACCCTCTGATGACCGCCCTCGGCAAGGCCAAGCCAAGCCCGGGGGAGGCTATAAGAGCAACCCTAAGACTTGGGATCAGCCCATTCTCCTGGACCGCCCTCGGACGCCATTGACGCACCCCGTCAGCATCATCCTCGATTTTGCCGAGGAGAGGGGCCTCGTTGAGCGCGACTCTCGCGCGCCCCCGGAGGTGCATGCTATCAACCCTCAGTTCCCCTACTGTCGCTTCCATCGGCACCAGGGGCACAGGACCGATGACTGCCATCAGCTGAAGACGGCCATCGAGAGATTAATACAGGCAGGGCACCTGTCCCAGTTTGTCCAGAGCCCTCGGTAGGAGGGACCTTCTCATCAGGGACCTCCCCGAGGGCACCATACGAAGGTAAACGCTTGGGTAAATCCGAACACCATCCCCCTCGGCAAGAAGAGGGAGATCGGAAACTTGGAAGAAGAGGAGGAGGAGTACCCCCACTACCAGGAGAAGAAACGCCACATCCTCATGATCACCGGTGGCAATACAGGGGGCGATTCCACCAGCCAACGAAAGAAGTGGGATCAATCGCTTTACGTGGGGGAAGTCACTCATATGCCCCCGGTAAAGCGACTGAGGGAGGAACCCATCACCTTTACCAACGCAGATCTCCCTCCTACTTCTTCTCCTCACAGGGATGCCTTGGTGATTCGGACGGAGATAAACGACACCATTATTCACCGAACTTACATTGACACGGGCAGCTCCGTCAATGTAATGTACCTCAGCACCTTCAGACAGTTGCATCTGGAGAGGGGGTCCCTTCGGCCCATTAAGACCCCTCTTGCCGGCTTCACCGGCGACACTATTGATTCCGAGGGGGTAATAACCCTCCCGGTGATCTTCGGCGACGGGCTCCATAGAGCCCAGCTCGAGGTGGAGTTCGTCGTCGTCAACATTGACTGCGCCCACAACATCATCCTCGGCCGGCCAGCCCTCGAGGACCTCGAAGCCATCATCTCCATGAGGCACCTCTGCCTCAAGTTCCCCGCCGAGGGGGGCATTGGCTACTCCCGGGGGAACCAGAAAATTGCCCGCGCCTGCTATCTTCAGGTCACTAAGAAGGTAAGCAAGATGGAATTCCGTGTGGACACCATCACCGGAACCGTCGACCAAGAGGAAAGAAGGCCGAGGGCTGAACCGGCCGAGGACGTAGAAGACTTTGCGCTCGATCCGGCCCAGCCGGAGAGAGTCGTGAAGATTGGAGCCCAGGTCCCTGAAGAATTGAAGACCGGTATCACCGACGCCCTCCGCGCCTACTCCACTGTCTTTGCATGGGGGCCGGAGGACATGCCGGGAATCAGCCGAAGGGTCATCACCCACCGCCTCTCGGTGGACCCTTCGGCAAAAGCAGTACAACAACGAAGGAGACCCCTCTCCGTCGAGAGGAGGGAATTCGTGAAGAAGGAGGTCACCATGCTCCTCTCAATCAAGCACATCAAGGAGGTGAAATACCCCTCATGGCTAGCAAATGTAGTCCTCGCACAGAAGCCCCCTACCTTCCGCATGTGCGTGGACTACACCCATCTCAACAAAGCATGCCCTATGGATCCATTCCCTCTACCAAACATTGATCAATTGGTAGATGAGACCGCAGGGTGTGAGATCATGTCCTTCCTCGATGCCTTCCGAGGGTACCATCAAATTTTCATGCACGAGGAGGACGCCGAAAAAACTGCCTTCATGACTCCCGAGGGCATCTTCTGCTACCTAGTGATGGCCTTTGGCCTAAAGAACTCGGGGGCCACTTACACCCGGATGGTGGCCCGGATCTTTCAAGCCGTCCTAGGGCGCACCATGGAGGCCTATGTTGACGACATGATCGTCAAAAGCAAACAATCTTCCAGCCATGCTGACGACCTCCGGGAAATCTTCGCCATCATGCAAAAATTCAACCTTCGGCTAAACCCGAAGAAGTGCACCTTTGGCGTCCAAGGGGGCAAATTCTTGGGCTACATGGTGAGCCGAAGGGGTATTGAGGCCAATCCCGAGAAGATCCAGGCCATCATCAATATGGAGCCCCCACGCAACGTGAAGGAAGTTCAACGGTTGACGGGCCGCCTGGCAGCCCTCAACCGCTTTCTATCTAAATCGGCGGAGAAGTCTCTACCCTTCTTCCAGATCATGAGGAAGACGGCTGGCTTTCTATGGACTCCAGAATGCCAGGGGGCTTTCGACAAGCTCAAACGATATCTATCTTCACCTCATGTGCTCTCCAAACCCAAGGTAGGGGAGACCCTCTACCTCTACCTTGGGGTTAGCCCGGCGGCCATCAGCTCTGTGCTCATCCGGGAGGAAGACGGCATCCAACATGCCATCTTCTACGTTAGCAAGACCCTAAGGGAGGCCGAGCTCAGGTACTCCCCTGTGGAAAAAACGGTGTTAGCCATCGTTTGGACTATCAAGAAGCTGGGCCACTACTTTCAGGCTCACCCGGTTCAGGTCCTCACCCATCAACCCCTCGATGCCCTCATGAGGAGCCCCACCAGCTCCTCCCGCATGGTGAAATGGGCTGTCTTCTTGAGCCAGTACAACATTGACATCCGTCCAAGGCCTGCCATCAAGGGCCAAGCCCTGGCGGACTTTGTGACGGAATGTACCGCAAGGGCAGCCACGGACGGGGAGCCCCCAGCTACCTCGGACGACTGGTGGACCCTCTACACTGATGGCTCCTCCGCGACCAAAGCTTGCGGGGGAGGGGTAGTCCTCATTACTCCCGAGGGCTTCAGGGCCTACTATGCCATCCGCTTCTCCTTCAAGGTCTCCAACAATGAGGCCGAATATGAGGCCCTCCTATGTGGCCTTCGGCTGGCTGCCAACATGAGGGCTCGGCAGATCCACATCAAATGCGACTCCAAGTTGGTCGTTGGCCAAATCTCCGAAGAATATGAGGCCAAGGAGGGGAGAATGAAACAGTACAAGGAAGCGGCCAAGGAGTTGCTTAAGGTATTTGAGGCACACTCCCTCACTCAAATACTGAGGGCACAGAACTCCGAGGCCGACATATTATCTAAGCTCTCGGTCGACTCCCCCGAGCACATCTCCAAAATTGCCAAAATCGAGGAACTCAGCCTCTCAAGCATCCATGCAAGCCCCGTTATGAACATACAACAACGACAGGAGGATTGGATCTCAGATATCACCGCCTTCATCTCCACAGGGCAGCTACCCGAGAATGAGGCCCGCGCTAAACTGGCAAAGTTGAGGGCTCCCAGCTACACCATCGAAGATGGAAGGCTCTACAAACGATCTTACAATGGCACGCTACTTCGGTGCCTTCATCCAGATGAAGCCGAGGTCGCAATGGAGGAGGTGCACAGTGGCACTTGCTCAGCTCACCAGGGACCCTTCTCCATGTCCCGAAGGCTCATTCTCCAGGGCTACTTCTGGCCAACCATGGCCAGGGATTGTGCTGACCTTGCCCGGAGGTGCACCGCATGTCAACATTTCCAGAAAGCCCCCGGCAGGCCAGCGGTCAACTATGCCCCCATCAGCACATCTGTCCCTTTTTCTCGATGGGGGATAGACCTTATGGGCCCTCTGCCGAGGGGTACCTCCAACAACAGGTACATCATCGTGGTTGTCGACTACTTTACCAAGTGGGTGGAGGCTGAACCCCTCGCCAGCATCACAGAGGCAAAGTGCCGTCACTTCGTCCTCAAGAACATCCTCACAAGGTTTGGCGTCCCCCAGCAGATCATCTCCGACAATGGAACACAATTTGAGGCAGCCCCCTTCTGTGCCCTTCTGGAGGCATGGGGCATCAAACACACCTTCTCCTCCGTTGCCTACCCTCAAGGCAACGGGCAAGTAGAGAACGCCAACCGGACCTTGCTCGAGGGCCTCAAAAAGAAGCTGGAGGCCGAGGGCGGTGGCTGGGTAGAAGAACTCCACAACATCCTTTGGGCCTATCGCACCACCCCTCGGCGAGCAACAGGTGAAACACCCTTCTCCCTCTGCTACGGTTTTGAAGCCAAAGCCCCTACGGAAGTCACCCTTCCCACCCGAAGGGTGATCCAATATGACCCCGAGGTCAACGACAGCAACATGGCCCTCGACCTCCACCTCATTTCAGAACGCCGGGAGCAGGCCTTCATCCGGGCAGAAAACTACCGAAGGCAAGTTAAAAGCTACATCGACGCCAAAGTTCGCACCTGAGAATTTCAAGTGGGGGACTATGTCCTCCGGAGGAGGGAAGCCAGCCAACCAACCGAGGGGGGAAAAATGGCACCAAAATTCGAAGGCCCCTACATCATAGCAGCCATCATCAAACCCGGGACCTACAAGCTCAAACGCCCCAATGGGAAAGAAGTCCCTAGGCACTGGAATGTACACCATTTAGTTAAATTTTATCAATAATGTAAGAGCGGCCAAGCCCTCATAACTAGTGAATGTACTATCCTATGGCCCAAGGCCTCCAATTTCGAAGAATGAAGATACATTCAAGACATCAAGCCCTCATACTGACTACAGGCCCACCGCCTCACCACGAGAAAAACCCCCTCCGGCACCAAGTGCCGAGGGCGGACGCCATCAACACCTACAACATCAGTGAAAACACCACGTGTTTTCAGTCAAGACCCCTCGGTACCAAGTGCCGAGGGTACATCCAGTGCCGAGGGTACATCCCCACCTTCAACATCAAAAAAGAAAAGTTGAGAACACCAAGTGTTCCTACAGAAGACCCTTCGGCACCCAGTGCCGAGGGTACACCTCCATCATCAAACATCGAAACGAAGGAAAAACACCAAAATGTTTCAAAGAAGACCCCTCGGCACCCAGTGCCAGGGATATGCTCTCCTTTCAACTTCCAAACATCTGTTGGGAAACACCAAGTGTTTCATTTGAAGACCCTTCGGTACCAAGTACTGAGGGTAGACGCCTACATCAACTACGACAAAAGAGAACACCAAGTGTTCCTACAGAAGACCCCTCGGTACCAAGTACCGGGGGCTACACATCGAAACTAACACCAAGTGTTGTTTTTAAAAGCCGTACCCCACGAGGACGCATATACCGAAGGCGCCACCATCGGTGCCGGCTGCACGTAGTGCCCCCGGCCATTTGCAACTAGTGTGCAAATGAAAACCCTTCCTTGAAACGCTTTCCGCGTCACTACCCCCAGGGTATGACAGGCATGAGAAATGCCCAGGATTCGAACATCGAAACATCGAAACGAAGGAAAAACACCAAAATGTTTCAAAGAAGACCCCTCGGCACCCAGTGCCAGGGATATGCTCTCCTTTCAACTTCCAAACATCTGTTGGGAAACACCAGGTGTTTCATTTGAAGACCCTTCGGTACCAAGTACCGAGGGTAGACGCCTACATCAACTACGACAAAAGAGAACACCAAGTGTTCCTACAGAAGACCCCTCGGTACCAAGTACCGGGGGCTACACATCGAAACTAACACCAAGTGTTGTTTCTAAAAGCCGTACCCCACGAGGACGCATATACCGAAGGCGCCACCATCGGTGCCGGCTGCACGTAGTGCCCCCGGCCATTTGCAACTAGTGTGTAAATGAAAACCCTTCCTTGAAACGCTTTCCGCGTCACTACCCCCAGGGTATGACAGGCATGAGAAATGCCCAGGATTCGACTTTCAAAAACGGAACGCTATCCGCGTCACTACCCCCAGGGTATGACAGGCATGAGAAATGCCCAGGATTCGACTTCCAAACCGAAACGCTCCCCGCGCCACCACCCCAAGGGTGTGGCAGGCCACGGACTATGTCTAGCGCCGAGGGGACGACTTTCAAAAATGAGGCGCTTTCCGCGCCATCCCCCAAGGGGAGGCAGGTTACGGACCACCATATCTTGTGCCCAGGAAACGTCCCTCGATCCCCTCGGAACTCGGAAGGTTAACCCGAGGGAGGAGAGCCATTGGTGTATTCTGATGGTCTCCTAATAGGCCCAGCCTTACCAAGAAACCAAGTTTCTTGATGCCTTCCCTTCACCACCAACCAAAAAAAAAAGGGGGGGGAATGGGGGGAGGGTGAAGGGGAGTAGACTCAGCGAGAAATCAAAGAGTACACTCCAACAGATCACAACAAGCCGAGGGCTCCCCACGGGAACACCTCCGGTAACTGAAGGCTCCTATTTCCCGAAGGATACTACTCAAACAAATATCATCAGGAAACGGCTAAGTCCACTACCTGGTCACCTCCGGTCACAAAAACACCGAAGGCTTCAACAATACAAATGGACTGGACTATCCAAGGTCCACTAAACGGTACTTCAAACAAACACCGAAGGCATCTGTTATGCACAAATACCGAGGGCCCTTTCCCCATGACAAGGGTCAAATTCTACAACTTTTAAAGTGTATGCCGAGGGCACACACTCCTCATTGGCTTTCTTCACAACAACAGGACTCAACACCAATTTACGCTTAGAAAATATTCTAAGTCCTAAATTAGTAGCCCCCAGGCATCTCGCAAAGTAATGCAGAGTCAGATGGCACCTATCACCCGAAGGCTACACAAAGAAACAACACTTGAAAAAATTCCAAGTCCTAGAATTGGGCCCCCGGCTCAATCAACATTACAGACAGGGGAATACAATAGCCGAAGGCTATGCGATACAACAACACTTGCAAACAAAAAAAAATTCTATGTCCTAAAGATGGGCCCCCGGCTCAGTCAGTATTGCATCTAGAGGAATATGACAGTCGAAGGCCATACTTCAAGAAGGGACACCATCTCCCGAAGGCTCCCAAGGGAAAATCCACACTTAGAATATTTTCTAAGTCCTACGTGCTTTTCCCCGGTCAACTACTCATACATCAAGGAGGGATGCCATCTCCCGAAGGCTCCCAAGGGAGATTTTACACTTAGAATATTTTCTAAGTCCTGCATATTTCCCCCCCCGGACAACTACTCATACATCATGAAGGGATGCCATCTCCCGAAGGCTCCCCAAGGGAAACTCTACGCTTAGAAGATTTTCTAAGTCCTATCAATCGAAGGCTACAGTACATAAGGAATCAACACTCAAGAAAAATTTCTAAGTCCTAAAGAATTGGCCCCCGGCCTGATCAATATTTCAGTTGGGGCTCCACAGTAGCCGAAGGCTACGTGACATACTACACTGGCAAAGAAAATTCTAAGTCCTATACATTGGGCCCTCGGTCCAATATTCACACATCAGGAGGGGATGCCATATCCCGAAAGCTCTCAAGGGGAAATCTACACTTAGAAATTTTTCTAAGTCCTAGGATTTGGGTTACTACAAACACCCGAAGGCCCTATGGTGTGCTACACTTAGAAAAATTTCCAAGTCCTAATTGCTGCTGAGCCCTCGGTTGCATATCCAGCAGAGGGTGCCCAACTACCGAGGGCTCCCAAGGGCTAGCTACAATCGAAAAATATTCTAAGTCCTAGACATACATTCAAAAATACCGAAGGCACACACTCAAGGAAAACGGAGGCATACATTCAAGAAGGAAGGAATTGGAGAAAGCAGTTTATATATACAAAGCCCGAAGGCATTCAATCATTCATCACAACAAAGAGTGAATATAGTTATTAAAATGATTAGGCCGAGGCTATAACAAAATTGTTCAAATTACAGAATACATATCAAATCATGTCATTCCCGGGGGCGGCCTCCCCCGATGGCTTCGAGGAAACTTCTGCATCGGCCTCAGGATCGTCGCCCTCAGCTTCCCTTCGGAGCTCGGAATCCTCCAGGTCTGGCCTCTCGACATCAGGGGGAGGGGGACACGGATATCTGGCTGCAGAGGGGGGAGCCCGTACGCCGCCGGATCAAAGTCCTTCGGCTCAACCTTCAGATGGCGGGCCATCCTCCGGTAGATGAGGGCTTGAGTGAAGAACTCACCCCCATCATAATATTGCTTACCCTTCCGGGCCATCCACTCCTCCCCCGGGCCCTCGGACCATTCATCAACCGATGCCTCAACAACCGAAGACAACCATGCCTTGTGCCCCTCGGTCTTCCACCCCCCGTCCAGGAACCCGAGGATGGCCTCCTCCCGGGCTGTGGCGACAGCTTTCGCCTTGATGGCCTCGGCCTCCTCGGCTGCTCTCCTTGCGGCCTCCGCAGCGGCCGCCTCAGCTTCTGCCTTCTCCCCCCTGAGCCTCTCGGACTCCGCCCTCGCAAGCCGGAGGTCCTCCTCAAGCTGGGCCATCAGCTTCGTGGCCTGGGAGTCCCTAAGGATCAGCTCCTTCATCTTGGCGTCTTGCCTAGCTTTGTGGAGGCGCCATTCCTCCAGCCGTCAGAACTGCTCCCCGAGGGCAACGCAAGTCTGCAAAGATAAGCGGGTTGTCAGGGCCAAACGTGATTTCTTAGTTCAAAGTGGGAAACAAAAAGACAAACTACAGTGAACTCACCGTGAGGGAAGACCGGAGGATCCTGTCTTCAAGGGCTTGATCATCATCAGCCCCGAGAGCTGCCCTGTCGATATCGAGGGTTATACCCCTCAGGAGCGCCCTCGGGTCGGCTGTGCCATTCAACACGGCTGTACCAGCCGGAAGGGAGAGTGTGAGGACCTCGAGAGATGGCTCCCGGACCACCCCCGGCACCTGCGCCGTCGGCATCACCGGAGGGTCATCTATAATCAGCACCGGGGGGTCATCCTTCGCGGCATCCCCCTTCTTTAACTTTTTAGGGGCTTGAGGGGGCTCCTTTGCCGACGGCTTTCTCTTAGCCGCAGCAGCATCGCCCTCGGGCTTTTTGAGGAGCGCACCGACGGGCTTTTGGCCACCTGCGTCCGGCCCCTTCGGATCCTTGGCCGGTTTGTTCTTGAATCGGGCGAGACCTTTGACGTTCATCATACTTACTGGAACACCTGCAAAAAAAAATGAGGGGTTAGGATCGAGGGGTCACTACTAAGTGGCATAAAGGATTAACAAAATAAATGGACAAACGTGCTAAGATGAGGGTGAGAATGCCCTCAGCTACTACCTTCGGAGGCTCCCTCAAACACTGGGAACTTCTCATCAGTTTCCCCCAGGAACCGGTACCGCCGGAACCCGAGGGTGTAGAGATCTGCTTCTTTGGTGCAGTCCTTGATGGAGATATTCTTGTCCCGGCCCTCCGGGATCATGGCCAGAATCCTGCCATCTTTCTCGAGGGCGGCGCTCCTCCTCTTCTCGTGCCTCCTGAAGCGGTCACGCAGTTCCCTCGGGAAGGGGCTCTCGGCTAGCTTCACATAGCACCACCGGTCCTTCCACCCCTTGTTCGAGGAGGGCGCCTCGGTGAAGAGTTTGAACACGGACACCTGCTGCAGATTAGCGAATCCCTCGGCATTCGCGTGCCCCCCCCCCCCCCCCCCCGGCACAGGTTGAAGCTCTGGAAGAAGAGATCCAGGCTAGGCGTCACCCCCCGGGACTTACAGAGCTGAAGGAAGCCAGTGATATAAGAATGGCTGTTCGGGGTCAGCTGGCAGGGAACCAGGCCAACGAACCGAAGATACTCCCGGAGGAAGGGGTGCAGGGGGAAGCGGAGCCCCATGGATACTGAGAGGACGTGCACCGCAATGCAGCCCTCGGGAGCCCGGGAGAGAACGTCATCCGGACCCGGTGTCACCACGATGGCCGAGGGGCCCACGTGAAGCTGGGTGACATAGATGTCCGCCGCATCAACCTTCGACTTGATCTCCAATGCGGCGGTGTTGAGATAGGAGTACCCCTCGGGCATATCGAGGGGCTTCCCTTGATCTGCTACGCTGCCCTTCTTCTTGGGAACATCGGCCTTGGCCTTCTTCTTTCCGGGGGCCACCCGGAGGGGGACCGCGTTCAGCGGCCGAGAGGTGCTGGCCTCCCCGGCACCCCGAGGGGGAGCACAGCAACGGTGACCCTCTCGCTTTCCTTTTGTGCCTCCTCTTCAGCTGCTTGCCAGGCGATGGCCAACTCTTCGTCCTCACATTCCTGCTCAAAGCCCTCGGCCTCCGCCTCAGCTACGAGGGCTTTCTGCAACTCCAGGGCAATGACGACATCCTGTCCCACCGAGGACTCTGCACTTGAGGACTCCACGTCTGAGAGGACTTCATCCTCCACCGAGGGCGCCCCCGAGATATCTTGAGAATCACTTTGGGACCACATGATGACTCTAGTTCGAAGGCTCGTGCACGCTAGCGTTTCTAATTTTCTATCTCCTAACCTAAGGGCACGGTACAGGTAGCTAAGAGGTGAAGGGAAAGCGGGCACTGACCTTGAAAGCAGAAGTTCTGACCGAAGGCTGGAGTTTCTCTCACTAGATTTTTTGGCAGAGCTTCGCTAAGACAACTGAGTTCGCACAGGGGAAATGGCTCTGGCCTTGGGGTATTTATAGGCGCTGGAATCCGGGCTTGGGCCCGGAAACCGGGCCTCCGGACGGACCGTCATCATTACCCACCGTCGTTTCACCCAACCGGTGACGCCGCCCACGAACATCCAGCCATCACACGCCACGTGTGCCACCCCCCCCCCCCCAACGGCTATATCCTGTCGTTACATATTCCAACGGCTATATTTCCAACGGCTATATTCTGGAAGCTCCCGGGTTTTCTACTTCACTCCACTTCATCAAGGATAGCCTCCGGGTACACTCACTCAGAAGTGCCCCCGGGTTGCGCCCCACACAGCACATAACAGACGCCTTCGGGATCACTCCTTCAGAAACCCAAGGCTTCATATCAGGGCACCCCTCGGGAATTCCCCCCAGCACTGCAAAACCGGGTAGCCCCCGGGGAGTTGCCTTCATTGACGGATACTCGTCGCACACAGGTAATGGAGGCCCTCGGGTATCTTCACCACCAACTAATCAACAAACAGTGGATCCCCCCGGTAACAACTTCATTGCCGCCCTCATCCAGCAGGCCCTCGATCCACGGATTGAGGGGCTCCCCTTCGGCGCCACCAGGGCATCAACAGCAAGCCTTCGGGTAATCAACACAGGAGCCCTCAGAAGAGAGAGCCTTCGGCATTCCCGTTATTCTCCATTTTTACCAAGGTTTGACATTTTCGATTCATCATTGGGGGAATTCGGTGCACTCTTTTTCCCTCATTAGGATTTTTTCCCACAGGGTTTTTCCTAATGAGGTTTTTAACGAGGCATCCCCCCAAAATGAAACGAAAAGCGTCAGCCTTCGGCCAACAACAACAACGCAACTACTCTAGTCCTTTTCACCACTTTACAAGTGCCTCAAGGAGTGGGGGACTGGAGGACCCCCTCGGGAAAATCATTAAATTACAAAATCTGTGAAATTCCAACAAACAACAAAGCAAGCCCTCAAGTCCCGACATGTGGGTAACTGAGGGACTGCCTTCGGCAGGGACATAAAAGCAACAACTCCTCACCAATTTCAGAGATCATGACGGGACAACATCAAAGGGTAAGCACAAATTACTCCTTTTCCCTCAAGTACCTTTCGGCAAAAGGAGTGAGGGACTCCTGATGGAGTATATGGCCTGGGAACCCCCGGCCCACAGACTCCTACTACTCCAGCAAAGGCCCAACAGGCCCAAATCACAGCGCCCAGGGTACCAAGCAGCCCGCACTACGCGCCAGGGGTGCCTTCGGCCCCCCGGCCGAAGGCCCTAAATTCTCACAGAACGGGTTTCTCAAGCAAATTAAGAAACTGGGAGAAAACGGCGAAAACAGTAGCCCTCGGCACTATGAGCCCTCGGCACCAGGGTGCCATCGGGTGGAAGAGCCCTCGGCTACTGCTCTATAGCCGAAGGCATCTCACTCGACAAGATATCCGCCTCACATGCGTACAGATCACCGTACCCCGCACAGACGTCCCATCCAACAGCCGCATTAAATGCGGCCACATGCGGCTGCCAGCGCCAACCAGTTGAGGTGACCCCTCGGCCAATGAGCGCTTGACACGTGTCCCTGCCAGGCATTTATTGCTACTATAAATAGCACCCCTTTTCCCCATTTGTAACCAAGTCATAACACGCTGAAAACGGCATTCATACTGAATACACACTCTCTCTACTTTTATTCACTTACTCTGACTTCTCTCTAAATTACTCCCCGTAATAACTCTTCGGATATATACCCCCGGGTAGACCATCACTTGTAATAATCTTTGGAAGTCGTGTTTTCAGAAAAAGCAAAAAAATTCCCGTATTTTGGCCACTCATGTAATGTATTCCTGTAAAATGAGAAATCACCCTGGAAGAATGCATTGGAGACCAAAAAAGCTTCACACTTTGTAAACTCAAATATCTGGCAAATTTTCACTCCGTTAAAAGAGAACGTCGGAGATGCTCTAATGACTAGCCGACTACGAGCCTATTTGGTAGCACGAAAATCGGCTGTTTTGACTGATTCTGCCGAAATTTATGAAGTTCTGGCTGAAGTGGTTGCATTGGCTGATTCTGCTGATTTAAGAAAAAAATAATTTTAAAATATATTTTATTAATAAAATAAAAAAATATATATATGTAAAAATAGCTAAAATAGTCATCTACAATAACTTCAGCCAATACAGCCAGAAAAGTATCTTTGACCTTAGTTTTTCTGCTTATTACACAATTCAGCGCGCGAAAGCAAAAGTTACGTGTTTGCCGAAAAAGTTGGCTGCTAAGCCTGATAAGCCGAAAAACAGTGTTGTCAAACGGCCTCTACATATCGACAGAAAACAACTAAAGTAGATAATTTAGTACTCCCTCCGTCCCAAAAACAACTTCCCACTTTCCTTAAATGGATGTCCCAAAATTAACTTCACACTTCTTCTCACTTCTTTATTTGACAAATTATCAACATCAAAACAGTGTCAAACAGTGCTAAACAGTGTCCAAACAATGCTAAATAGTGTCAAAACAGTGTCAAAACAGTAAAAATTTAGGAAAGTCAAACCAAAATTTTAATCTACCTAAATGTGTGTGCTAGTCAAACTGAGAAGTTGTTTTTGGGACGGATAGAGTAAAAAATAAAATAAAAAAGTACTCAAGTATATGTACATAAAGTAATCACTAATCACCAATCAAGTAAGGAAATAAGAAAATACAGAGTATTTCTGCTTTTCCACGATCCTTCTTGTATTATACTACGATAGTACTGCATAGCTTCCATGAATGATTAACTAGTTTTCCTTAAAAAAAAGTCTGTGCTTTTTTATTCAGATTTTATACTATGCACATAACTGCACTTTTGTTAATAATTGTGCCCCTTATATTATACTGTATCAATATAGGCGATTTACCTTTGCAAAAAATGCACCAGGCCACCTCCTCTTGATCCAATCATAGGGAAACCGAAGTATTAATTGTTCGTCATACTATCCAGAGCCAAATTGGTAAACTCTATTTTCATCTTACAAACCTGATTAGTCAAGTTTTTTATTGAACATGTAGGTCTTGATTTTGCGCGTTTATTTGTGTAATAATCGATATAAGTAAGGTTGAAGTTATTTTCTAACTGAATTGACTAAAATTAATCTAGAGAACCATTTTAACGATTTTCATACTATTTGAATCCGGGAAATAGTTTTTTTTTTGGGATTCGGGATTTTAATAAGAATCCATTTGATGAAGTTTGAAATAGATTTGTTGAAATATGAGATGTGTAGCTGAAGCGGATCAATAAATTTGTTAATGTTAAAACTTAAAAGGAAAAAATATAATTAAAATGAAAAAATAAAAAAGAAAGATCGTGGTGGCCATTTTTGCCACCTTTAGCAAAAAAGTAAAAATGTACTCCTTTTGTCTCATTGAAAGCTCCATGAGTAAATGAAACGACGGGTTTAAGATGCGTGAGTTTAAGATGTGTGAGTTTAAGATGCGTGAGTTTCCCCGGCTCAAGGGACTGGTAGGTCCATACCTAACAATCCCCCCCCACACCGGTGCTACCCTCTGGCTCTGATACCAATTGAAGGATCGATCCCACGGCCGGGAGGCAGCCTACCGATATTGTCCGCTTTGGGTTGCCCCTCACGGATTTAAAACGTGTCGATAGTGGTGAAGAGTCTAGGCCTTATAAGGTACCAAGGACTCTCCTAGCCCACCAGTGTGGGATTCTTTGGCATTCCTACCGAAGAGGCGGGTTTAAGATGCACGAGTTTCCCCGGCTCAAGGGACTGGTAGGCCCATACCTAACATACATCAGCATATATATAATTTAACCGGGAGCGGGGACCACCCGATATTTCCGGGACCACATACTATATTCATCTTGGTCTAGATGGTATTTATATGATCGTGTATATACATGTTGGGCCATATAAACGACATAGAGTTGGTCGGTTGATCAAACGAAGCTCATATACTAGTATTGGTAATTTGACAGATAACAGCCCGTAATAAATTTCGGAGACCACTAAATTAAGGTTGGGGAATATATATATATATATATATATATATATATATATATATATATATATATATATATATATATATATATATATATATATATTAATTCATTTTAGGGGCTTATAATAATTGGGAAAATGAGATATAATTTATACCTAATAAAATAAAATTTAATTAAAATAATCCAGAATATACAACTTTCGAGACCGAAAATACACTTTGTGGGGAGATAAAGAGATAACCTCCGCATGAGTGAGGGCCATCCCACTAATTTTGTCAACCAAGGATGGTTGATTGAGTGCAAGTGGGACTGTAAGGACACTTGGGAGGATGGGGAGACAAAGTGAGATATGCCAAAATCATCTCCTCAATCCCCCCCACTTCCATCATTTCGGCAAAAGCTATCCTAGGAGAGAGAGGAAGCTCTCCAAACTCATCCTCCGTAGCCATAACCACATCTCAAGCTCAAACAAAGGGAGGTCCAAGAAAGAAGAAAGATGAAAAAACCCTAAGAATTAAAGTAATGATCTCTTTAACTCCAGTTTTCTTCTCATCAAATGTTTCATGATTAAATGAGTCATACAAAGGACCCTAGGATTTGTTCTACATGTTTAGAAGTGTGGAATAATGGGTTGGAAGAAAATTCTAAGTCTAAAAACGGACTTAGAAGTCCAAGTTTATATATGTATATTTTACATGGTTTTGCATGAAACTGACATCGGTCAGTCTATATATGTATATTTTGCATAGTTTTGCATGGAATACGATGCTTAGATGCTAAGGTTTAGATTAGTCGTTAGTAACGATATGATATAGATCATATCTAAGTATGATATTGTTGAAAAAATGTGTTAAAAATTGCAATATATGGTCATTTTGGGGAAATTATTTGAGTGGGGTCCACTTCCGATTTGGGTCGGATCAAAGTGGTTTCGAATTTTCCTTGTTAAGGGCTACAATTCGATATGTGGTACACTCAAAACGGATAACGGATGAATGAGAAATTGATTCTCGAAGTTCACTCGTTGAAATGGAAAAACTGGAAAAATGATGGGTTTCTAGTGTGTTTTATCCCACACCGGAAAACTCAAGGGATTTTCACCCCCTTATAAAGGGAAGCCTCTTTTAAGGAGTTAAGATTCCTAAAGGTAAAGGCTCTCTCTTAGCACACCAGAACTGCTTCAATCCGTTACAACCATTAAATGCCCAACGTTCTTGTCTTTTAATGCAGCGTTAAATGAACAGTTTATGGACGATTCAATGCCCAACGGACTGGTCACTGATGTCCAACGTTCAGGTCCATTAACACCCCATTTAACACACAACAAATCCTCCTATAAATAGCTGTCAGGTGGTTTGCAACAACACAACTCACAATACATTCCTCACGTATTTTTGAGCTCTAAAACACTTCCAGCTACTCAGAAAATTCCTAAGTGTTCATACTGTGTTCCAGTTCACCGGAACTCTCGTATGTGTGCTCAAACGTTAGTTCCCTAGCCACCGTATCCTAGGAAACGGTCGTTGCAACGCTCCTAGCACCGTAGGAGGCGACAAATACGTTTTAAGGACATCGTGCGTAGCACGAGCTCTGGCTAAAATCTGCTCCATCTTATTTCTATTTTTCTTTAGCTATTTCATTAATTAATTAATTGTTTTTATTAATTAATATTTCTTCGTTTTTCCGAAACACACCCAACAATCTTAAAATGTATTCGAGGTTGTGTTACTGTGGTAAACAATCTTAAAACGTATTCCGTGATTGTTCTACTGAGGTAAACAATCTTAAAACGTAATTTTTTTCAAGCTTGTATCACACAGATACAATCTTAAATCGTAGTTTGTCACTTTGGTGAATGAACTTATTTTTAGTGTTTTCGGAAAACGTAAGAAAACGTTAAAATGGCTTCACAAGAAATTGGAAATGTTGGTGAGCAGAACGTGCCAAACGATAATCACTCTGAAAGTGGAGCACCGGTGAACAATGGTTCACAACGCGGTGCATCTACTTTAGGCAACCAAGGAGCAATCCCTATGGTTACCGTGCCGAGCAACTCTGTGGAGAAACCCGAAAAATTTAACGGCTTAAACTTCAAGAGGTGGCAACAAAAGATGCTATTTTACCTCACTACTCTCGGTCTTGCTAGGTTCTTGACCGAAGATGCGCCGGTAGCAACCGGGGGTGAGGTGGATGCGCAATCTTTCAACGCGGTTGAAGCTTGGAAGCATTCTGACTTCCTTTGCCGAAACTACGTGTTGAACGGGCTGCATGATGCTTTGTACGATATGTATAGCAAATTAGCTACGGCTAAGGAGCTATGGAATGCTTTGGACCACAAATATAAAAGCGAGGATGTCGGTGCAAAGAAATTTGTTGTTGGTCGATTCCTTGATTTTAAAATGGTGGATTCGAAGATGATCTTGAGTCAAGTTGAGGAAATGCAAATGATCTTCAACGAAATTCGAGATGAAGGAATGACAGTTAGTGAGTCTTTCCAAGTGGCGTCAATTATCCATTTATTGCCACCGGCTTGGAAGGATTTCAAGAACTACCTTAAGCATAACTGCATAAGCAAAAGGAAATGAACTTGGAGTAATTGATCCTCCGTCTGCGGATTGAAGAGGATAACCGGAAGAACGATGGGAAACTCCCAATCGTTAACGGCGCCAAGGCCAACGTGGTGGAGCATGCAAAAGGCTCCAAAAATAAAAATAATGGGAAGAGCAAGCTCGGTCCCAAGGGAGGCGTTTCCAAGACGAAGTTCAATGGAAAATGCTTCAATTGCAACAAGAACGGACACAAGTCCGCGGATTGCAAAGCACCAAAGAGGAAGAAAGATTCTCACGTGAACTTGGTGCAAGGTGGGCAAAAGGATGAAGACATCATCCTGGCAGCCGCGTTGACCGAGGTCAACCTCGTTGGATCCAATTCCAAGGAGTGGTTCGTGGACACCGGTGCAACCCGACATATTTGCTCAAACCGGGAGTTATTCACTACTTTTGAGCCATCAAATGGTGAGAAGGTGTGGATGGGAAACTCGGCTCATTCCGCGGTTGAAGGCGTGGGCAAGGTGGTCCTGAAGATGACTTCGGGCAAGGAGTTGACTCTCAACCAAGTGTTGTTCGTTCCGGAGATACACAAAAACATGATCTCCGGCTCGTTGTTGAACAAGCATGGCTTCCGCATGGTCTTTGAGTCGGACAAACTAGTTTTGTCTAAGTCGGGAATGTATGTGGGCAAGGGTTATACATGTGATGGGTTGTTTAAGCTCAATGTAATGACTATTATTAATAATAATAATAAAATACCTTCTGCTTACTTGCTTGAGTCTTCCAATGTGTGGCATGGTAGACTAGGACATGTTAATTTTAATTCTATACGTAGATTATTTAACATGGAACACATTCCTAAATTCATAATTGATGTGAAGCACAAATGTGAAGTTTGTGTAGAGGCAAAACTAACGAAAACGTCTTTCAAATCGGTTGAAAGAAAAACGGAACCACTTGAATTAATTCATAGTGACGTTTGTGATTTTAAATCAATACAAACACGTGGCGGTAATAAATATTTTATTACCTTTATCGATGATAGCACTCGTTATAGCTACGTTTATTTATTCAAACATAAACACGAAGCAATCGATAAATTCATTCTTTATAAGAATGAAGTGGAAAACCAACATAATCGACGAATTAAAATGGTTAGAAATGATTGAGGTGGTGAGTATGAAGCACCAATTGGTGACTTTTGCGCGAGCGTGGGTATAGTACATGAACGTACCACACTCTATTCATCTCAATCAAACGGTGTTGCCGAACGAAAGAATCGCACATTGAAAGATATGATGAATGCGATGCTAGTAAGTTCGTGCCTGCCACAAAATATGTGGGGCGAAGCAGTCTTGTCAAGCAATTACCTTTTAAACAAGGTTCCCCGGAAAAAATATGATAAAACTCCGTACGAGTTGTGGAAAGACAGACGGCCTTCCTATCAATATTTAAAAGTGTGGGGGTGTCTTGAAAAGGTGCTTGTACAAACACCTAAGAAAATACAAATAGGTCCAAAAACGGTGGATTGTATTTTTATTGGGTATGCACAAAATAGTAGTGCTTATCGGTTTTTAGTGTACGATTCGAATAATCCGGATGTACATAAAAACACAATAATTGAATCAAGGAATGCTTCATTCTTTGAAGACGTATTTCCATGCAAGTCCAACGAAGAACCAATCACGTCAAAACAAACATTTGACGTAGCTATGGAAAATACTAGTGATGGAGTATATGGGTCTAGGCCCAGGGACCCACATACTCAGAAGAACAGAAAGCACAGCCACTACGCGGTGCCCTCGTCGGCCAGAGACCCTCGTCGGCCGAAGAGGGACCGACTCAGAATATGACCATGAAGCTAGGGAACCAGGGTGTCCTCATCGGCCGTGCCCTCATCGGCCGTGCCCTCGTCGGCCAAGACCCTCGTCGGCCACGGAAGTCTCACAGAATCGGATTTTACACTTATTCATTTATATAGCCCACCAGTGGCTCTGTATTCGGCCCAATAGCGGTCCAGTTGTAAATGGGCCTCCCAAGCCCAAGGCTTGGGAGCCCAGCCCGTATTTTTCCTATAAATACTTCCTCTGGAGGTAGTTATAGGGGTTACAAAATCATTCTATTGAAGCATTACTTGCACTTCTCTCTCTAGCTCTCACTTCTCTCTAGATATATACTCCATCATTTGGTGCTTTCATTGAGAGCTAGAACAATCAAGTTAGCACCCTTTGTCGCTACCAAGCACGGCTAACCACTGATCATGGGAAGAACTAAGTCAAACCGCAACCTCGTCAGCAAGGCCATCCCTGAGGACCAGGAGACCAGGGAGCATGAGGAGGACGCTACGGCTGACCAGGTCGGCGGAGGAGACGTCTTCCAGGAGGCCATCAACCTCACGACGGACCTCCGCAACCAACTCAACGGCGGAGCCCCTGATGCCCGCATCGGCCTGGACAAGAAACAAGCTGAGAAGACAGACCACGCCCGACCCAGCCTATGGCCGCGGCTTCTCCGTCTGTGGATCCACAGATCCAGGCCGCGTTGTCGGTCATCATCACCAGCTTGGCCCAAAACCCCACCGTCCTCAACGCACTCTTGCCAAGGACTGGGGGGAACGTCACTCCACCTCCTCAGCCCCAACCGTTGGTCGTCAGGTTAGACAACGATGAGGGGGTGATGGCCCAGGACATGGCGTCGTCCCACTCCCACCCCGCTTCCCCTCTTCGGCATGGGCAGACCCCAGCACGTGGAAAAGCCTCTGCCTTCAATAGGCTAGGTGACACGCGCCGTCGTCCGGTTTCGGAGAGGATGGCAGGGCGGATTGGTGAGCGTCGGCCTGGCTCGCCAAGGGAAAGCTTGGGGTCGGTGTCTCGGACAGCGGACCAGCCCCGCCTGGACAAGGGCAAGGGAAAGTTGCACGAGGATGACGTGCGCCACCAGATCAATGCGGCCCACGACGAGCGCATGAAGAACCAGCAGGGTGCCGCTGCGGCCGCTAGGGATCCCCGGGACGAGGTCATCGCCCAGCTGGAAAGGAGGCTGGCCCAGATGGAGGACAGGCAATCGGCAAATGTCCCTACGGCCGGCGCCTCCAACGACCCTGGCCTCAACGCCCTCATGAACAAAGTCAGCGCCCTTGAGAGGGAGCTGGCCGAAGGGCGAGGTGACCCCGTCATCCAGGTCAGGACCAGGACCCCTTTCACTAACAGGGTGCTCTCGGCTCCCATCCCGGAGAAGTACAGGGGAAACGCCATCAAGTCCTACGATGGCCGATCAGACCCCCAGGGGCACTTTAGTCGCTATCAGAATAACATGCTGATGGTGAACGCGTCGGATGAATATCTCTGCCGTTGGTTCCTCTCTATTCTTGAGGGGCCAGCGTACGAGTGGTTCAACGCGCTTCCCGAAGGAAGTTTTGACTCATGGCAAGACCTTGCCCAGCGCTTCCTCGCCCATTTTGCCGGGAGGAAGCGTGCGAAGAAGTATTTCACCCATCTCCTCTCCATCAAGCAGCAACATGACGAACCCCTCTGGTCATTCATTGATCGGCGGACGAGGGAGACTGAAGAGGTCGAGGGGGCCGATGAGCGCACCCTCCTCGTCCTATACCAGGGAGCCCTCCGCAGCTCCCCGTACGCCAGGAGCCTCATCACCGACCCTCCAAGATCGTACGCAAAGGCGCTCCAGCGCGGGAGCTTGTACGCTGACGCCGACGAGCTCCACAACCACAAGAAAGAGGGAGGCCATCCCTCCAAGAAGACAAATCCTTCGCCGGCCCCGGGACCATCCCCGTCACGGCTCTGGTGGACAAAGTAAGAAAGAACGCCACTGGCGGCCGAGGTTGGAACGGCCGGGGGTCCCCCTCACCCACCCGGTCAGCACCATCCTCGACTACGCCGAGAAGCATGGCCTCATTGAGCAAGCCCCTCGGCCGACCGAGGAGGTCCTTGCCATCCAGCAAGGCGGCACATACTGCAGATTTCACAAGAACTCCTCACACAACACCGACGACTGCATCACGCTGAAGAAAGCCATCGAGTGCCTTATTCGTCACGGGGAACTCTCCCAATTTGTTACATGTGGCCCACGCAAAAATACGTGGGTAAACACTGGCAAACCTGGGGGCGAACCCTCTACGAAGAAGCGGGAGATCGGCAGGCTCAGCGACGACGAGGACTTTGAAGAGCCTCCGCCAAAGAAGAACCAAATTCACCTCATCGCAGGTGGGAATACCGGGGGGACTCTGTCACCCATAGGAAGAAATGGGCCCAATCCCTTTACATCGGGGAGGTGTGCCACGCCCTCCAAGCCGAAGCAGCAGCGAACGGAGGCGATCACCTTCACTGACAAAGATCTGCCTCCGGGTACGGAATCACACAGGGACGCCCTCGTCATCCGGTGTGAGATCGGTGACTCCGTCACCCACCACACTTACATCGATATCGGGAGCTCCGTCAACGTGATGTACCTGGACACCTTCAGGCAGCTGAAGCTGGACAAAGCTCTGCTGAATCCGATCAAGACACCGTTGTCCGGCTTCACCGGGGACTCTATCGACGTCGAGGGCACGATAGTCCTCCCCGTGGAGGTCGGCGACGGCCCCCACCGCGCCAAAATTAACATGGAGTTCATGGTGGTCAACTTCCAGTGCGCCCACAACCTGATCTTGGGGCGGCCAGCGCTGGAGGACTTGGAGGCCATCATCTCCATGAAGCACCTGTGTCTGAAGTTCCCAACCAATGGCGGCATCGGCTACGCTAGAGGAAACCAGAGGATAGCCAGAGCATGCTACCTCAAGCTAACAAGGCCAGCCGAGAGGGAAGGACAGAGGATAGACACCATCACGGCAGCCGCTGCCAAGGACGAGGAGAGACCGCATGCCGAACCGGCCGAGGAGGTTGAGGAAGTCCCTCTGGATACCTCCCGGCCGGAGCAGGTCCTCAAAATCGGGAAGCAGCTCCCACAGGACCAGCGGGACGCTATACTCCTCGTCCTGCGGTCATACGCCGTCGTCTTCGCGTGGGTCCCGGACGACATGCCAGGCATCAGCCGGCAGGTGATCACCCACCGGCTGACCGTTGATCCAGCCTCCGCGCCTGTCAAGCAGAAGCGGCGCTACTTATCCGCCGACAGGCGGGACTTCGTCAAAGGGGAGGTCACCATGCTCCTCTCAATCAACCACATCAAGGAGGTGAAGTACCCGACGTGGCTAGCCAACGTCGTCCTCGCCCAAAAACCGCCGACATTCAGGATGTGTGTTGATTACACTGATCTGAACAAGGCGTGCCCCATGGACCCGTTCCCTCTCCCCAACATTGATCAGTTCGTGGATGAGACGACGGGATGCGAGTTGATGTCATTCCTTGACGCTTTCAGAGGGTACCACCAGATTTTCATGCATGAAGATGACGTTGAGAAAACGGCATTCATGACCCCGGAGGGAATTTTTTGCTACCTTGTCATGGCTTTCGGGCTCAAAAACTCCGGCGCCACCTATACCCGGATGGTGGCCAAGATCTTTAGAGCAGTCCTCGGCCGGACGATGGAGGCATACGTCGACGACATGATTGTCAAGAGTAGGCAAGCCACCACACATGCCGACGACCTCCGGGAAATTTTTGAAATCATGAAGAAGTTCAAACTCCGCCTCAACCCCAGGAAGTGCGCTTTTGGCGTCCAAGGCGGCAAGTTCCTCGGCTACATGGTCAGCCGGAGAGGCATCGAAATAAATCCGGAGAAGATACAGGCTATCATCGACATGGAGCCGCCCCGCAACGTCAAGGAGGTGCAACGGCTGACAGGGCGACTGGCGGCCCTGAGCCGTTTCCTCTTTAAGTCAGCCGAGAGGTCACTCCCTTTCTTCGAGATCATGCGCAAAGCGAACGGCTTCAAATGGACGACGGAGTGCCAGGAAGTGTTCGAAGAGCTGAAGAGGTACCTTTTGTCCCCACCCGTGCTCTCCAAGCCCAAAGCCGGCGAAACCCTCTTCTTGTACTTAGGGGTAAGCATGTCGGCCATCAGCTCCGTGCTCATCCGTGAGGATGAAGGGGTGCAGAAGGCCATTTTTTTACATCAGCAAGACACTTAGGGAGGCCGAGCTCAGGTACTCCCCCATTGAGAAGACGGTGCTAGCCATCGTCCATATGGTGAAAAAGCTGGGGCACTACTTCCAGGCCCATGCCGTCCATGTACTGACCCAGCAGCCCCTTGGCGCACTCATGAGGAGCCCCACTAGCTCCTCAAGGATGGTGAAATGGGCGATCTTCCTTAGCCAATTTCAGATTGAAATCAAGCCAAGGCCATCTATCAAAGGGCAAGCCTTGGCCGACTTCGTCACCGAATGCACGGCAAGGGAGACAACCGCTACCACCCCCGGGCCAGAGTCTGATGACACGTGGATCCTCTTCACCGACGGCTCGTCGGCCGCGAAGTCATGCAGCGGCGGCGTCGTCCTCATATCCCCTGAAGGATTCATAGCCTACTATGCCATCAACTTCAACTTCAGGGTATCCAACAATGAGGCTGAGTATGAGGCCCTCCTCAGCGGCCTCAGACTTGCCGCTGGTCTCAAAGCTAGGCACATCAGAATCAGGTGCGACTCCAAGCTGGTAGTGGGCCAGGTTGAGGGTACGTACGAAGAAAAGGAAGGCCGGATGAAGCAATACAAACAGGCGGCAGAGGAGTTGTTGAAGGCGTTCGAAACCTACGAGATCACACAGATCCCAAGGGCCGAGAACGCTGAGGCCGACATCCTCTCCAAGCTCAGCTCAGACACTTCGGGACACATCTCCAACTTAGCCAAGATCGAGGAGCTGAGCATGTCCAGCATCCATGCCAGCCCCCTCTTGTGCATCCAACAACGACCGGAGGACTGGATCTTCGACATCACCACTTACATCATGACGGGGGAGCTACCCCAGGACGAGGAGAGGGCCAAGCTCGCCATACTCAGGGCCCCAAGCTACACCATTGAAGATGGCAAACTCTACAAATGATCCTATAATGGCACTCTCCTCCAATGCCTGCACCAGGACGAGGCCCAGGTGGCCATGGAAGAAGTTCACTGTGGTACTTGCTCCTCACACCAAGGTCCTTTCAGTATGTCCCGGCGTCTCGTCGTCCAGGACTTTTTCTGGCCGACGATGGCGCGGGATTGTGCGGACCTGGCCAGGAAATGCACTACGTGCCAAGTGCTCCAAAAGGCCCCTGGTTGTCCAGCCGTCAACTACGCCCCCGTCAGCACAGTCATTCCATTTTCGCGATGGGGAATTGACCTGGTCGGCCCTCTACCCAGAGCTGCTGGCAACAACCGCTACATCATCGTCGCAGTCGACTACTTCACCAAGTGGGGTCGAAGCAGAACCTTTGGACAGCATCACAGGGGCCAGGTGTCAGAAGTTCGTCCACAAGAACATTCTCACCCACTTTGGTGTCCCCCAAGAGATCATATGTGACAACGGCACCCAGTTCGAAGCGGCGCCCTTTCAGGAGCTCCTTCGAGAGTGGGGAATAAAGCATCGTTTCTCCTCCGTTGCCTACCCTCAAGGCAACGGGCATGTTGAGAACGCCAACGGAACTATAATGGAGGGGCCGTCAGCCTCCTCGAAGGTCGTGGTCATCTTCGGCCATAGTTGGAGGTTGTCGTCTTTATCACCATACACGAAGTATCTGAAGAAGCCGATAGCGGTCATCTTGTACTCCGTGATGTAGTCTTTCACACTCCTCGGCCCCCCCTCCAAGAAGGCCGCCACCTGAGCATCGAGGATTGAACTCTTGGGAGGGTCATGAAGGGTAAACCTTCCATCATGGCCGACGGAGGGGAACTCCGTGCCACCCTCGCCTAGGGACACGAAGACAAACTTGCTCTTCCAACCGTGTATGGACGAAGGCAAGTCCGTGAACGTCCTCTTCTTCGGCAGCTGCTGCAAAGTGGCGTAGCAGGCGCAATTCTTGTGGCTTCCTCGGCCAATCTGGTAGAGATTCATGAAGAGGGCCGTTGTCGGCCTGTAACCCAACTCCGCACAACGGAGAAGGAACCCCACCATCAGCGAGTAACTATTAGGGGTCAGCAAGGCCGGCAGGAGCCCCACCATGTCCAAGTACTCCTGAATGAAGGGATGGAGGGGAAACCTCAGCCCCTTGGCGAAGCTCATCGGATACACCCCGAAGTATCCCGGTGGCGGATTAAGCACGTGGTCTGTCGGCCTAGGCGCCCTAACCCTCCCAAACGGCCCCACATACATCTGTGCGACCAGATAATCAACGGCACTGCTCTCCGGCTTGATGAGGAAAATGTTGGTAAGGTCTAGGTAAGAGAAGCCTGGCCCATTCTTCGGTCGCCTGTTCCTCTTCGGCCGCGGCAGCCCCTTCACGGCACACACCGGCTTCGGGCACAGGATGGTAGTAGAGGCGGACGCCCCGTCCACTACGCGGGAGGCCCCTACGTCCTCACCCTCAGATGACGAAGCGGACCTTTCATCCTCGTCCTCCTCGTCCGCATTTTCCCCGGATTTGTACGGGCTCAGGTGCTCGATCTCTTCGGCGCACTCCTCGATCACAGCATAGTCAAAAGACTTGGCGGAGGGCTCGTCGTCGTACGGGTAATATTCCTCGTTTAAGGATTTCATCCTAAACAACTCCTAAGGCACTAAGGGGAACTATTTTAGATCTAAAGTGTTTTTGTGACTAACACTGGATCAAGGCCTATAAGAGCAAAATATGTAAGAAGTAGAAGAACGGATTGAAGAACTAACCTTGAAGTTTTGAAGGGGGTGAAGAACACTCAGCAAGGGATTTATCTCTCTAAAAAATTTTGGCAGCACTTCGTTACTCAGAATGCAAATGAGGCCTCTCCTCGGAACGGGGAGGGTATTTATAGCCACCCTCCTAACGGTAACTACACGTGGCATCACCTTAGTGGCCACACCAACGACCACCAATGGGATGCCACCATTCTGTCTACAGGCCAAACCTCATCCACAAATCAGCGGCCCACCACCGAAGCAGGTCCTACGGATCAAGAAGGGAAAAATAACACCCACAACGGCCAGGGCGTTCAACGGCCAGCACAGCCCACGGCTACCCAGGGAGCACTCGTATCGGCCATACAAGGGGCCACACATTATGCAAATAAAGGCTTTACGACGTCCACAAAACCCAAGGGAAAGGAACCCAATGGCCATGAGGCCCTTGCACTAGACCCTTGATGATAACCCCTTGAAAGCGACCTGCGTCCAAGGGTTCTCCCACAGGGTTACCTTGGTCAGGAAATCGCCAAAGGGTTGGATTCAAGGGCAGTATGAGGTTCCCACTTCGGCCTAAGTTTCGAACTACTCCTTCACCCCTCACTCATTCTTCGGCCTGAAGCAGTGGGGGACTGGGCGACTACACCGGCCTCAAGAATAACAGGCACTAAGTCCACAACTACAACATCAAGACATGCACCACAACGTCCATAACACCATGGTGCACCTTCGGCCACAGCAAAGCTTGAGATCACAGGACACTTATCGGCCTTGAAACCACACGTCACTCTCAAGCCAGGAATCAAGAGAAAGGTTAACATACCTAAATCACTGTCGTCCATGTACCGCAACGGCCCCAAGGTCCTCACAACTTCATCTTCGGCCAGACAATGTTATCATCCCCAAAACCTTGAGCAACATGACGCCTTGTCGTCCAAAAACACAGGGAATCATCAACAACGGCCAAAAGGAATGCACAGTGCCCTCATCGGCCACCCAAAACAAAGACGCACCCCCTACGGCCTCACCAGCCCAAAGGGGAAACTTATCCAGTCAACAACCAAGGATAGACACTACCTTCATCGGCCACTCGTGCCAGAACACTCATCATCCACAAACAAAGCGCACCAAAGGAACAATAGCTTTCCCCCGTCCGCATCAGGGGGCAGGCAACGGCCAAACTCAGAACAGGGCCACCAAACGCCGCGACAGAGAACGGCCAACGTGGTCCCGCATCGGCCAAGAAGCATCAAACACAGAAATCTACTCTCCCTCACTTCATCTACTTCTCAGCTTAGAGAGTGGGGGACTCCTGATGGAGTATATGGGTCTAGGCCCAGGGACCCACATACTCAGAAGAACAGAAAGCACAGCCAGTACGTGGTGCCCTCGTTGGCCAGAGACCCTCGTCGGCCGAAGAGGGGCCGACTCAGAATATGACCTTGAGGCCAAGGAACCAGGGTGTCCTCATCGGCCGTGCCCTCATCGGCCAAGACCCTCGTCGGCCACGGAAGTCTCACAGAACCGGATTTTACACTTATTCATTTATATAGCCCACCAGTGACTCTGTATTCGGCCCAATAGCGGTCCAGTGGTAAATGGGCCTCCCAAGCCCAAGGCTTAGGAGTCCAGCCCGTATTTTTCCTATAAATACTTCCTCTGGAGGTAGTTATAGGGGTTACAAAATCATTCTATTGAAGCATTACTTGCACTTCTCTCTCTAGCTCTCACTTCTCTCTAGATATATACTCCATCAATTACTTTCATGTTTTAATTATTAATAAAATAAGAATTGCTCTAAAACAAAGCAAGGGTAGAATTGGAAAGCCAGTCCTATTTAGGAAATTTTGAAGTTATACACATATTCTTGCAATTAAAGTCTCATTAAATATTATTTGACAAATTTCCCCTATTTTATGAACAAAATTTGTAAGATATGAAAGTTCCCCTATTTTATGAACAAATTTCCCCTATTTTTATGAAAGTTCAAGGACCTATTTGACAGTTCTATTTCATAAAAAGATACTACAAAAAATAGGAATACATAAAAAGGAAAGAAAAATTTATGAACAAAAAATAGAAATCATATGTGAGACCATTTTGAGAAAATTTGTAAAAGATGAGATTTATGATTTGCAAATAAAATGAAATAAAAAAACTAGAGGCCGATCATCAAGCGGTTAGAGACGAACAAATGAAAATAATGTGCAATGGTTGAATTATTCACTAATTAAGATTAAATGAAGCTATTGTAAGAAAAATGTTAAAAGATTGAATTATTAGTTTCACTAGTAAAATTATTTTTGTATTTTACTTTTTGAAGTAACTATTTGGTCCAAAAGGTGGAATCTCCCGAGCCCCCCATACCCCGACCCGACAAGATTTTTGGGAGGATGTTAATCACGGTGACTCAGTCGGTCCAATGATGGTAGGCCTTTTTCCCGTGCGCACCAGAAGCCCAGCCTTATTTCAGGTTCTGTGACCTCCACACGGCCGCTGCGGGTTTCGAACCTTGGTCACTTGGTCCAAATTTCCCACCACTGAACCAACTGAGCTACCCGTGCGGGTTTGAAGGAACTATAGTTCTATCACAGGGAGCATATTTGAAAACTTTGACCCCCTCGGAATTGAAATCTTGGATCTACCAGACAGATGGGGTTAGATCGAAGATTATAAAATATACACACATCAGATATTTATCATAAATACTCAGTAGTACTCTGTATCATTTTAGGAGTATCGTCGTATACTAGAGCAAACTCTGTATAAAGAAAAGAAAGAAAAGACTTGGACAACAGTAATAAAACAGGAGAGGAGCGGATAGAGATGTGGATTCCGGCGGCACCAGAATCCACCAGTCCTCTGCTGGAATCAAGAGAAGAGAGATGGTGGGTGAAAGTTCTGGACAAAGAAGAAGCCAAAAACCAGATTCTGTTCGCCCTTCCCATGGTTCTCACCAACACCTCTTTCTACTTCATCACTCTCGTCTCCGTCATGTTCGCCGGCCACCTCGGCCAGCTTCCGCTCGCCGCCGCCAACCTCGGCAATTCCTGGTCCTGCGTCTCCGGTTTCTCACTCATGGTTCGTACCTTAGCTTGCTCTAATTAATTACTGCAATAATTGCTTCCTCTCTATTTACTTTATTTTTTTAATTCTATCCTTTCATTCTTTTGCAAAAAATCGTTTTCCTTTTTGAGCGAGTAATTAATTACTAATCAGTACTTGGAATTTCTTAATTAATACTCCATCCACCCTTCTATAACTTTGGGCAATTGGAATAGTAAGCAAAAAGTTGTCATTGCAGTTCATAGTAAGGTCTAAGGAGGGGACAAATAATAAAAAAATTAAAAACTACTCCGTGTAAATTTGTTGTTTAAGAAAAAGCTAAATTTGAGGTTGTACTATGTTTCCTGAAATCATAATAGTCATATGTAGATAAAGAAGGTGTTTGGTAAATGATGTTTTACCCGAAAATGACGGTTTGATTACTTTTAGTGTTTTCATTAAATTTGGTAAATAACCATTCGGCACTAGCGTTGTTGGACGGAAAGCTCAAATGGAAACGCCGCATAAAGGAGAGTTTTGGGTTAACATATTAAACAACTATGATGTTTATATGATGTTTTTTACAAATTATATTATCAAACAACTAAATTACCAAATATCTTCTAATAATCCGTCAACTTGTTGCGCTAGTCAAACTCGGTGACTAAATCCGCTATTGACAATCTACCAACATAATTCACTATCCGCTAAATGTTAATTGCTAAAATGCCAAACACGCCTAAAGAGCGTTAATTGCTAAAATGCCAAACACGCCTAAAGAGCGTTAATTGCTAAAATGCCAAACACGCCTAAAGGGAAATTTGATGTGTACTATATTTTGGGCGAATTTGGATTTTAAAATTTTTGCCCATGCGCTCCTCATTCATATACAAATATTTGTACAAAAACTCTATAGATTATACCCGGTAGTTCAATATTGATCAAAATATACAAGTCAAAAGGGATTTAATGCATCAAACTCTATCATGATTTAAGAAATACATCAAATCTTCTTGTGTTATAATTATTCATGTGCAAAACCTCTTCCAATTTGGACAAACTTGTTATAATTAAACAATTTGGACACATTTGTTAAAAATCTTCTTGTGTTATAATTAACCAATTTGGACACGCTTGTTTTAAAAATATGATTGAATATGCAAGTATGCATAGAAGGAGTTTTGCGCATGAATAATTATAACACACGGAAGTTTGATGCATTTTTTAAATTATAAGAGGCTAATGTGCCAAATTTTTACTACGTATTTCACGTGAGGGTTCGGTGCATTATACCCAAGTCCAAAATAAAAATTTACCAACTAAAATTCCATAGAGAGCATCTTCCCAGCTAACAATGTGCACGATGTGTACGTGACATTAGAGATATAAACACAAAAAGTTAAATTAGTAAAACTTTTCTCTCAATGTTTTTATACGGTCTTCTATATTTTCCTTTTTTTGTTGCAAAAATGTCAAACACAATGTTGACATCTAAACATTTTCTTTGACACGGCAATTCAAAAATAAGAGAGATGTATGGAGAAGAGAGATGTAATACTCTTTATTAATTTATTTTTATGCGTCTATTTTTCATATATACCTTGTATAGTTGTGTACATTGTTACTTTGAAAATGTTATAGTGAAATATCTAAATTTGTGAGGTAAATCTGCCGAATTATCTAAAAAAGCAGTGCATGTAATGGCATCATTTATTTCGCCTATATTGTTGTAATCAATAAAAGCCCACATTTATTTCGATGAAGCTGGACCAAATACAGATGCAAAGCACTGAATTTGAATGTTAATTGATTTTCCCGCTTTCCTATTTCAATCGTAGCTAAATAATCTTCTCGTTTATAATCTTCCTATCATATCCTCAATAATAATTTTCAAAATAATACACTATTACAACTATTTTTTTTTGAATTTTTTCTTCATTCCATCCCACTATTCCACAATGTTCTCACTTCTCATCATATCCTCACTAACTAATACTCTGTATTCCCTTTCACTAATTTTAATCTACATACTTTCAAAGTGGAAGATTTTTTTTGTTGCGGAGGAAGTACTTCCTAATACATAGTCATCCGAAGGGATTGAACACATTTTTAATTTTTTAGTACTCCGTACATGCTTGAACATAGACAATAGATATTTCGTTTAAAAAATGCAAAAAATTTAAAAATTATGTACACATTGTGACAAAGACAAAATGTACAAATGATGTACTCCATCCGTCCCTAAATTTACTTTCAACTTTCCCTTTTCATTCGTCCCAAAAAGAACTTCACTTTTTCTTTTTGGCAAAGAATTTGTGGTTTGCAACATTTCTTTCTCTTCTGCACAACTCTCCACCACACAATTTCCACTTTCTTAATCCGCGTGTCACTTTATATTGGAAGAACATTTAGGGACGGAGGTAGTAGAAAAAAGCGCTCACCAAACATAGCTGCATCCAAAACTTGCACAGTTTTAGAATGATTTACAGAGTATCATTTTAGGGTTTGTTACGAAAACATTACTAAAATAAAACTTATTTGTTTCTACAATGTAGTGTCGTGTTAACTTAAGTTTAAAAATTGAACACAAATTATTATAATTTCATTACTATTATAGTCACTTGTTACATTTTTGTAAAACATTTTTATTTTAATTATATTTATGTAATTATTCCATGATTTTGACATCTTTCAAAAAAAGTCTAGTTTGACAACGATGGGGTAATATAATTGAGGGTCTCACATATATAAAGTCAAGATCGGTGGCCTGGGCCCCGTGAATAGTGTGGGTTATGTCTAGACCGTCAATGTAACCTTATCCATATACGCTAATTTGTTTCTAATGGCCTCCTAGTACCTACGGAGTAACTTTTTTTTGGGTTATAAAAAAGGCATATTTGATAACCTCTTGTTTTGATTCTTCGAGCAAGTATTTATCAAGCATTAAATTTTGTAATTGTGTAAATATCAAAATGACTAAGATTTTCACTCTTTTCTAACTTATTCGTGAATTTGATGACTATATTATCATACTCCGTATAATGTTTATCTATTTTCTCAATGAAATACTCCGTATAATGTTTATCTATTTTCTCAATGAAATACTCCGAATATATTACTTCTTCCGTCCCAATTTACTTAGCCATCTTTGACTTTTCCAGTCAAAGATGGTTAACTTTGACCAATTATTTAAACTAATATATTTATGCAAAATTTAATAATTTTATATTTTTATAATAGTATTTTTAACAAAAAACATTTTCATATCATTTTCATATTATTAATATTTTCTCTATATAAACATATAATCCTTAGACTCCATTGACTTGAAAAGTCAAGATTGGCTAAGTAAAATGGGACGGAGGGAGTAGTTTTTTCCACAAGTCAACATATTTAGCCATAATTTTCTGACACTTCACTAGGTTTGGCCTTGGTAGACTAAACTGGTTTCGTTGTAATTTCAGAAACTTGAGTATATTCAGCCAATTTAGCATAATTAGATGGGGTATAATTATTTTGTTTATCCAATTGAATGATGTGAAGATCAAAATTTTTAAGGTTGGAATTATATTTCTTGCCGAGTTTGCTTGAGAGGATATTTAAAGGGGTAATTTGAGTTTACACCCCATTTTATCGTCTAAATTGTACTTTTCACCCCGTTTTAAAAATTCTTTGTTTTTGCACCCCAACCCCATATGCAAAGACAAAAATGCCCTCGATCAGGTATATATTGAAGGCCAAGAAAATTGTTAATGGAGGGGCAATTTTGTCTTTTCATTTGGGATTGGGGTGCAAAAACAAAGTTTTTTTAAAACGGGTGCAAAATCTAATTTGCACAATAAAATGGGGTGCAAACTCAAATTACCCCTAATTTTAATTTTTTTTCATATGCTTTTTTCCTTGTTTCATTAAAATGTATGCATTTGAAATACATGTTTTTCATAATTCAACATAATCAATCCATTCAGTCATAATTTCACCATTACCAAATAGGCTCTTAGTTTTCATTGTTTATACGTGCTATGTATTTTAAAGATTGCTACATTGACTTTGGCACATTATTTAAGAAGGAAAGTACAAGGAGTAATGAATATTGTAGAAAAAGTAGGAGAGAAAGTGTAAAAGTATGAAAGAGAAAATAAATAGTAGAATAAGTAAGGGTAATTGAGTATTTTTAAAGGGAATGTTTATCAAAAGGGGAGAGGTAGCAAACTTTTAAATATATTCCAAAAAGAAAAATGTATCAAACTTTAAAATACGGATGAAATATATTTCTCTTCATTCTTGTTAAACAAATTAGCTTAACTTCCTGTTTCTTTTTATGTCACATAAGATCGACCTTCTAAGATAGATCCTATCATTGGAGATATTTTAATGGTGCTTGGAGTATATATTTTGCAATTTCTTAAAAAAAAAGAACCCATCTTTCACTCTTTGAGGTTTCCCTAGAATCGACTAGTGATTTAAGTTGGATGGGGTAGATTGGATCTTAAACGTCATCGTTAGTCTTTCTTGATGAATGTGCCCTTGTGAATCAAATTCATGTTCAATACTCGGCCTCTAATGTTTTCTTGGAGTTGTGGGGTTAACTTAGCGTGAAATCTAGATAAGTAAAAAAAATTGGTTGATAGAAATAGCAGTGTTGGGTAAAGTGGTGTGGCTCATTTGGTAGGCCATCCATCCTCAAGTCTCCTCTTTATGGGATGTCTTAGGTTCAATTCTCACCAAAAAAAATGAGGGAGATCGTGCTCCCAATGAGTTTTTACATGCACAGAGTATTTCAGCGGTTGAGGAGGTAGATGATCGTAATGGAAGTAGCGAGTTAATGTGGTGGGAGGAGAAGCCTGATTACAGGTTGTGTATGTCATGAAATATTTGTTCTTTAGAGTCAATACCAATAAATGTTGATTGTGATCAAATCCGGATTTAACTGTCTAAGTGCTTTGAAAGTTATGGAGCATAAGCACGAACACCCGGAACATGAAAACAGAGTAGGAATCTCATTCATGAGTTATTTTATACCACAATACTGGACTTCTATTACCTACTTCTAGATGAAATAGAGCAACTAAACACACCTTTTCTTTTAAGTTTGTAGTGCGTATATAGTAAGATCCAGAAAGATGTTGTTTTGTGGAACATTTGACTATGCATTTAACATTTTCTTTCTCTAGAAACAAAACAAATGATAACCTTTTTAAATGGAGTAAACTAATCTGTCTTCTCTTTTCTGAGCCATGAAAGACTCATACGTACAACCCTTGAAACATTTGTAGGCCGGCTCACCCCAAAGAGAATTTTCTTTTGTTAATACTTCATATAAAATAGGGTCTAATGTTTACTTAACCCACTTTAGGAGAATCTTTCCTTTGAATTCTAGCATGGCTTGCTAGGAAGACTTCAGCTTTATATGGCTTTGGGGTGGAATATTACTATGAAGACTTCACTTTTAAGTCCTTTATATTGCTTTGTGTATACAGTTTAAAAGCTTACATGTTACCTTAAGACAATTTCATAGGTCCAATGGTTCTCAAACTGTGGGGAATAAATTAATCAAGATTACATGCCCAAATGTGTATTGTATTTTATTGTTCTTTGGCAGAAGAGGCGGATAAACCATCTGGAGCTTTATAATTGCAGAAATGTGGTTAAAATAACATTCTAAAATAATAGTCCTGTTCGTAAAACAAGTTCTTGATTCGAATTACATATATATTTATTCAAAAAAAAACTTGTTTTGACTTTCTATGTATACCCTTATTTTAAGTCAAATTGAGCAACAAGTAAATAAAAAGTGGGAATAATAGTCACATGTGCCTATATTACTATATACTCCATACTAGCAAGAATGATCAGCTTTCAATATGATTAATACATGAATGAACTGATGAATGTGTTCACTGACCATATATGAATTGAAATGTAATAGGTTGGTCTAAGCGGGGCACTTGAGACATTATGCGGACAAGGATATGGTGCAAAGATGTACAGAATGATGGGGATTTACCTCCAGACTTCGTGCATCATATCGTTGATTTTCTCTGTTATAATTTCTACAGTTTGGTGGTTTTCTGATCACATCTTAATTTTACTAAAACAAGAACCTGAAACAGCAAAACTGGCTGGCCTGTACCTCAAGTTTCTCATACCCGGATTATTCGCCTATGGTTTTCTGCAAAATTTGTTGAGGTTTATGCAGACACAGAGAATTATTTTACCATTGGTCTTGAGCTCAATTGTGCCACTATCTATTCAAGTCGGCCTCACTTACGTCTTGGTTTGGTCAACGAGCCTGGGTTTTGCTGGCGCTCCATTGGCTGCCTCAATTTCATTGTGGATATCATTCTTTATGTTGGGTTTCTACGTACTATATTCGGAGAAATTCAAGAATACCTGGGAAGGATTTTCGTCGGAATCATTTGCTTATCTATTTACAACTATGAAGCTGGCTTTGCCCTCCGCTGCTATGGTGTGGTTAGTTTATTTTTATGCTGAGTATTATTTAATCTATAAAAAAGAGTTATTATAAATACAAACAACTACGAAAGTATGAAATATATGACATTATATGTGCAGTGACCATATTAATATCTTGCAGTGACCTTGGTGATGCCCAATTATACACTGTACTGACATTGTAGTATTTCCACAATAAGTGCAGTCATATTTTTGTACTTGATTTATATTTTAGTAAAATATTTGTGGAGAACCCCGAGAAAGTATTACATACATGGTAATACCTTTTTTGTTTCCAGCATGGAATATTGGGCTTTCGAGCTTCTAGTTCTGTTGGCAGGCATTATGCCGAACTCGGAGATAACAACTTCAGTTATTGGAATGTGGTATGTATGCAGTTTTTATTATTATTCAAAGCTTGTTTGGTTTGTAACAAAAAGAAAACTTGTTTGGTGGCTTAATTTTTTCTCAAATGACTAAATGAGCTGATTTTTTTTGGGATAAGATCTTGAATAGACTGAGTTATCTTCATCTAGAATAGTCACTTTGAATACAGGAAAGTGTCTAATCTTTTTGGTGTTGTGAATTCAGTGTGAACACAGAAGCCATTGCCTACATGATTGCATATGGACTTAACGCAACTGCAAGGTAATCCAATTGAGTAATAACCGCTTAACACAACATGGGTGCGTGTGTTTGTGTATTGGAACAAATGTAAAGCGATCTTAGGGTGAAAAATGAGAATTATGTATGGTGAATTAGATTGTGGATCTAATGAGGAGGGGGGAAATGAAAAAATGCAGTGGTATAGTTGTAAATAACTTTGGCCCTACACACACTCGGCATGAAAAATTACATCATTTTTAGTGTATATATTCTTTTTTTTTTCATTTTTCACGAGAAGAGTACATTATAAATGAACTGCACTATATATGTATAAATACAGTAATACATGCATAATGTTGTATCTTCATTTTGTGGCATGCATCCAATAATTTAAAGTTGAGTGAAGTGTATCTTTGAAACATAAAACAGCACGAGAGTGTCGAATGAGCTGGGAGCTGGAAAACCTGAGCGAGCTAAGCAAGCGGTTGCAGTGACTTTCATGTTGTGCATCCTTCTCGCTTCGGCAACTGCTCTTTCTCTCATCATTGGTCACAATGTTTGGGCTGGCCTATTTAGCGATAGCTCTGTTGTCATTTCAAAATTTGGATCAATGGCACCCTTCCTTGTTACCTCATTCATGTTTGATTTTTTCCAAGGAATCTTATCAGGTCAGACACGCACATCTAAATTTACACAAGTTTTCCACGTATATACTCTTCTCCGAGTTTCATTTTATATTTTTCTTTTTTATGTGAGTAGCGGTAGCTAGGGGATGCGGTTGGCAGCACTTGGCTGTGTGCATAAACTTGGGATCGTTTTATGCCATTGGAATGCCAATTGCAGCAGTCTTGGCTTTCAAGTTCCAACTTTATGCTAAGGTAATTAATCTTGTTGTGGATGTGATGCATATCTTAATTGTTGGAGGTTCGTCATAAAAAATACTCCCTCCGTCCCAAAATGAACTTCACAGTCACTATTCACATGGTCAACTTAAATTACTCTTAATCGTATGTTTTATATATCAATTTTTTATCAAATTTATATTTTTTATCAACCTTTGTAGCGGCTTTAATGTAGTTTCTCAATATGTAAATTTTATTTACTAAAAGTAATCTGAGTATGAACAGGGATCAAGTTGTTTTATCGTCGGTCAAGCATCTTAATCCGAAATGGGAAGTTAATTTTGGGACGGAGGTAGTAATTATTATTTCCGTAGTCGAAGTTTTTTTCTAAAATTTAAGGTAGAAGGTTATGAAACATTAAACTTGCGACTCAAATAAAATTACAATTATGACAAGTTACACCAGTCAAAGGTAAAGACTCAAATCTTACTAGAGTATCAATTATTAAGCTCAAATAACCAATTTGATCCTGGCAAGTCTTGTCCACTATTTTATGTGATCTTTCTATTATGTTAGGATGAAATCTCATATCTTAATAGATGAAAGGTTTAGTTTCTGTAATTGCAAGTTTGTGATTCCCTTGAGATTGTGTGGAGTGTTAATGAAAAAATTGTGGCACAGGGGTTGTGGATTGGGTTGATATGTGGTTTGGCTTCTCAATCATGTGGTCTGTTGTTGCTGACTATCTTCACCAAGTGGGACAAAGTGAAGTTGGCCACTAACACTGATAAAGAGAAAGCATTGTTGGCTTAACTAGAGCATGAGGGTTCCTTATTTATGTAGAGTAGATGATTTTCTTCATGAGGATTACCTTTATTTCTTTGTGAGGATGTTCTAAATTGTAGTTTAATTTCAGCCTCATCTATTCTGCAATGCATCTGTCATGAGAATATGAAATAAGTAGGGGTGTAACTTTATAGTTACTCCCCGTTCTAAAAAATGATGAGCTGCTGATAAATAAACAACCAAATATATTAAATGGATGGAGATATAGTATTTTTTGTATCAGATTTGTGTATTTTTTTGTTTTTCATTTCTACAATTCTACATATACAGAGTATGTTAGATTTTTTATTCCATTTGACTTTGGGAGCTCGAAAGGAGGTGGCCAAAAATCCTGGTCTCGTTTTCTCTTTTCGAAATACTCTTAAACAGTTCACGTGTTATCCCATTCCATTTATGATGCAATCTTTTTTTCTTCTTGTGCTGGTTTAAACGGGATTGGACCAGGACATTAGAAAGTTATCAAGTTTTGCCCCATTGTCCTGTTTCTAATTTCTATGTTTCTATGATTATGTAGTTTTTAAGCATTTGATTGATTTGTAGTGCAAGTTCAAAAAATATGTAATATTACCTCCGTATTTAAAAGTCCACTACAATAGATTGAAGCACATTATTTAAGAATGAAATAGCAGAGGTAATTAACAGTGTAGAAAGGTAGAAAAGATGTTGAAAAAATCTGAAAGAGAACGTAAGAAGTACAAAAGGTTAGGGGTGAGCATAAAAACCCAACCGCCCATAATATTATCAAATTGAATATCTGGTATCTAAACGGTTTTATAGATTGTTATCCTGAACCAAAACCTACCCTTTTGAAATGGGCACAAGACTAGTCTTAGATGTTTTAGAATCGAAAAATACTGAATCAGATCGTTAAAAAATGTGTTACATGCTTTTTATATTTATACCTAGGCATGGACCGGTTCCGGTTCGGGCCCGGTTTGGGCCTGGGCCCGGCCGGGCCTCGGTTCAAGAAGGGGAGGCCCGGAACCGGCCCGGGTAACCCCCGGGTCCGGGCCGGGCCTCGGTTTTTATGTTTTTTTTTGGCCTTTCCTAGTTAACCCCCAACCCTCCCCCTCACCCCCAAACCAACCCTAACCACCTCAAATGGCCCAAAATACCCAGCCCAACCCAAAAACTTAAAAAAAAATTCAAAAAAAAAGAAAAATTCAAAATGGTCCGGGCCGGGCCGGTTCACATTTTGAAGGGCCCGAGCCCGAACCGCCATCCCACCGGGCCGGTTGGCCCGGAACCGGTTCACCGGTCCGGTCCGGGCCCGCACAGTAGCGGGCCGGTCCGGTTCTGGGCCGGTTGGCCCGGCCCGAGTCCACCCCTATTTATACCATACCAATAAATTCATTATTCAAATTGACAATTTTATAGTCCAAGTGTGTATTCATTCATTCATTCCTAAAATAGCTAAATATGCATTTTTATATAAATTATGTTATTTTTTCTTTTTAGATAATTTATGTTATATTTTGATATATATGAGAGAATTCTAAATTTTAGAAATCATTAATTACTATTAATTTCAAGTAATGTAATGTATACGACTTTTTGTGGTATTATATTTGTGTAGTTTTGCAACTTAATTATTACTCCCTTCGTCTCAATTTGTAAGATATTTTACGGTTTACGATGTTTGACCGACGATAAAGCAAATTGATCCCTGTCAACACTCAAATTAGTTTTAGAAAATAAAATTTACATATTCAGAAACTACATTAAAATCACTACAAAACCTACAAAAAATAATTAAACTTTCATAAACTTTTGATATATAAAGTAAAAGATTAAGAGTGATTTATGTTGACTAAGTGAATAATAAATGTATCTTACGAATTGAGACTGAGAGAGTATGATTTAAATCTTAGCTTCCAGGGTGCAACAATAAATTCGAACTAATATTTATCCTATTAACTTACTTGTAACTAGATTCTTTACCCGTGCGTTGCACGGGATGAATAGTTTACATGTTTAACCATGTTATTAGATGGTAGTGGTAACCTAATGAATAGTTCGAAAGACTCAAATTTAAATCTCTCAAGATCGCAAGTGAGTTCTTAAGAGCACACATGGCCTAGTTTGGCGAAGTCGGGATCACCTCGTACTATCAAAAAAATTGTCATTATATATGTAAATATTCCGCAACATATTTGTGTTTGTAGAACTACTAGATTCTCACACGTGTGATGCGCGGGATATTAAAATGTAATAATGATATGATATGATTTATAACTGTTATTAGTTCGAGTGTAAATGAATGCAAATTGTTTTAGATGTAACAATGTATAATAAATTATAATTAAGGAAATGATAGTGAAGACTCATAGATCGATAGTAAGTATGTTATAGAATAAGTAGAAATAACGAAATGTTATATAAGGTTTCCACAATCTATACATTGCGAAAACCTTCCTTATAAACTACATTGGTGGTATGGTGAGTTAAGAATTCTCGTGAGACTTTGAAGAGTTTCGAAGAAGTTTTTGAAGAAATAAATTCAAGGACTTTATTAAGAATATAAGAATATCATTTTTGGTATCATGTCTATCCCAAGCCATGATAAAGGAGGAGGGTGTTGTGGTAGGCACGTGACGGCCAACTGTATCACCTAGTCACATCACATTATATGAATCGAAATATGAATATCACTACTGCTAGGTCATCACCCGTAAGTGACACATCATCCCTCCGCCTGGGAGTGGTGTCAAAGATGCAAGGGCGCGCTACACTTCATAGACCTGAGTGTGGTGATAAGAATGCCAATTAAGGTTGCTAGGTCGCCGTCCGGAAGCGGCGCGTCATCCCATTGCCCGGGGATGATGTCAAATATGCAAGGGCATGGTGGGGTCCGAGATGGGGCTAAGAACAGAAGGTGGAGTGCTAGATTGTGTGTCCACGGTTGTTCTTATCATGTCAATTTTGGCAGTCACTTTATGAGTGGTTTCTGTTCAAATTAGCAACGCGAGTTGCTACAAGATGTTATATTATTGTTTAATTGCTATACAAGACATTCTTCTGTGCGTAGATCTACTTTTCTCAGATGTCATCTTTTTTCTCAAATCGTCTACGGTGCTACCGATGACTTGCCCCCTCCCAAACCACCACCATTGTTTGGAAGAACGATTCCATATTTTTACCAGATTGGTGCATTTTAGATTGGAATAAAATTCATTGAAGTTCTGTCGAGCGCAACATATCTACAAGTCTACCGAATATCCGGTGAGGGCTCTACGACTACATGATTGCACGAGAATGACTAGTTTCAACCGTATTTACAATTTTGCTTATTTATGCACTTGCTTATTTTTTTTTGTTGAGAAATTCTAGGTTTTTCATGCAAATTAAGCTTACATTTCCCCATTACATGGTTAAATGCAATTAAGCTTACATTTCCCCATAGAGATTGACATTATCAAATTAAGCTTACATTTCCCCATTACATGATTAACAACTTTTGCAGCTCCACTACAAAAAACGTGACTAGAAAGTTTGTCACGGCCCGTATTCCGTGAGAAATTTTGTCACGGATTTGTCACGGCCGCCATCCGTGACAAAATAAGGTACCGGAGCAACGCCAGTGTTTATTTGTCACGGATTCGTCCGTGACAAACTTTGTTCTATTTTTTAAAATATTTCATTTTGTCATGGATTTATCCGTGACGAATATTTTTTTGAATTTATTTGAAATATCCGAAATGGGCTAGGCGGGTAACTTAAAATATTTTGAATTCAAATATTTTCACTTTGTCACGGAATTATCCGTGACAATTTTTTTTTGTTTGAATTTTTTTTGAAATATCCGAAATGGGTTAGGCGGGTAACTTGAAATTTTTGAATTTCAAATATTTTCATTTTGTCGCGGATTAATCCGTGACAAAAAGTATTTATTTTAATTTTTTTTGTTACGGGAATAATTAGAATAATTTTTGAAAAAATTTAAAAAGTTGAAAATTTATCACGGCCAGAGTTCGTGACAAACATTTTATATTTAAAAAAAAATTGCGAATTTTTTATAAAAACTTCGTTAAAATTTTTATAATAATTAAATTTTTTATAATAATTAAATACTACAAAACAATTCATACAATCACATAATAATTAAACACACATAATGATTTAACATTAATAACAACTCCATATTAAAGATTAATCATTAGAAATTCATAAGACAACAATAATTTAATAAATATTCAATTTCATAATTCAAATAAACTAATTATTACAAATCCATGTTGACATCATCATCATTATCATCATCATTGTCATCATCGCCAAGGTGTCGGGACTGTTCGGGTTCCCTGCCGCCACGAGCACCTCCTCGGCTGCTCGCTTGGCTGCCCCCTCGACTGTCGTGAACTCTGGGAGTTTGAAACAATTGATCATAATAAGAATACGGAAAATTATTGGACAGATGGCTATAATTGCCGTACCCCATGCCGCCCATGTTGCCCATGCCGCCCATGCCACCCATGAAGGGAATTTGAGGGGTCATCTCGGGTTGCTGAATGTGCATGGTAGGGCGATAGGTGGCGTTGAAATGAGTCATTTGACGTTCAAACTCAGCCATCCGTTCTCTAGTTCTCTGTTCCTCTTCCGCCCGTTCCGCCGCTTGTTGCGCCAATTGTTGCTCAAGGCAGGCAATCCGTTCATCCCGTTCATCGTTCACTTGATGAGAAGATGAGCTTGCCCCTTTGGAGTTTTGCAAGATCCGTATGCCTTCAGCCCCCATGAAGGGCACCCGTCCCTTGTAAACTCCAGTGGCCGCCAAGATGGCATCATCATCTTGAATCTCATCAAGTTCAGCATCAGAGTCATCACCAGTCTCCATGACCTTCTTTCCTCGCTCTACCTCATACTTCCTCTACAAGTTCAAAAATTAATTATAATCAAGATAAAAAATTTTAGAATTTATTGATATTTGAAGTTGCGTTATTCACTTCAAGTTCGGAGAGGCGAGGTGGCAAAGACGACTCAGCACCGTGCGGATTCCAACAATTGACGATAAGTTGCCATGGTGACACCTTTTTTTTTGAGGGCCCGGCCCCTTCCTACACGGATTTTAAGTTATTTAAAAAGAAATATATATAATGAGGGACGAATGTAATGGAAATAATTTTCAAGGATGTAGAATTTACAAGATCTTTTTTATGTTGATCTTGAGGTTTGCGACCCTCGTGCCATTGTGTCTCTTTGGCTCTCTCGGAGTTCCGGTTTGCCTTGCCAGATTGGCTTGTATTCAAAAAACCCAGATCTGTAGACCAATGATGAAGGAGGTCCTTCCAGACCTCATCGCCAAGGAATCCCAACTTTTTACCCTTACTTCGGGCAGTCCTAAAAGTGGGTCTCAATCACCCGGAGATTCTAGATTTGTATTCTTTGAGAATGGCGGCGTCTTGGGATGGATGCCATATATTGATGTTGGGTCTTCATTAAAAAATTGACATCATTTGTTGAATTTAAGTTTCTAAAATGTGAGAGATATCATTTATTTTTACCTTAAACATCCGCCACCAAAACTCACGGGTGTCGGCCGGAACCTCCAAGTAGGTTGACCAAGGTCCAGTGTAATGACCGGCAACTATAGTTATGATTCTTTGCAACACCGCATTATCACTTCAAAAATTCATAATTGATAAAAATATTTATGACAAGTTACATAATTATAAATTCCGTTCTTTCTAATTACAGAGAATTAGTAATTAATTACCTATGCACCGATAGTGGTGTCACCTGAAGCGCATTGGTATTGTTGCGCTCAGCTTCTGTTGGGGGGGGGGGGGGCATATACTGGGCGAGATGAACCTCCATGGGAGGTTGCTGCTTCGCCATACGAGGTGCTCGCATGTGCATCAGAGTGTTGGGACGGAGGTGTTTGCACATGTCCCTCATCGTCATTGGCGTCAGCATTGACGTCAATTTGCGCATTCGAGTTGTGCCATGAGTTGGAGGCGCCACGACGGGAAGAGGTGGAACGACGACGCTCATGTTCACTCATCTTTAAGGATTTAGGTATACTTTGAGATATTATAAGGATTATAATAGTAGAACATTTTATCATTTACAAGTTTAACTAAAACAGTTTATTTTTGGAAATAAAATAACATACGTAGTATTAAACTGTGTATGAGTTTAATATGACGGGGTCGAATTTTTTTAAATTAATTTTCTAAAACTTGGAAACAATACATTTTTGTTTTAATTGCACAACATATTCAAAAGAGACGTTCTTATAAAAACTATATACTACATATTATTTTTTTTGTGAAAAAGAGTTTTTAATTTTTTGTGTTTGATGAAACAATACATTACGGAAAACAGCTTATTAATTTTTTGGATAAAACAGTTTATTATTTATGGTTTAATAAAAAAGTTTGTTGTAAATTAATTTTGATGACAGTTTATTAATTTCGAAAAACAGTGAAATCAGTTTGTTAGAGACTAAGTTTTTTGTGTTTATTTTACGGAAAACAGTTTATTAATTTTCATATTAATTTTCCTATTATTAAAAAAATAGTTTTTGTAATTTTTTTTATAAAAAGTTGTGTATTTTGTGTATTAAACATGTTAAACGTTTTTGCAAGTGTAACATGAGGGGCTATATTTTTGCAAACGTTTGATTTCGAAAAACAGTTTTGTAGATTCTTTATATTTTTTTATATAATAAAAAACAATGTTTTTTTCGTATTAAACATGTTAGACTTTTTTGCAAGTTTAACATGAGGGGATATATTTTTGTAAACTTTTTTGTGTGTTTAATTATTATTATTATTGTATTAGTGTTTATCAATGTAGTGTACATTTTATAAAAAACAGTTTATTAAGTTGTTATATTAACTTTTTATATTTGTTGTAAATAAAAGTTGTATTAATTAAACAGTTTAATAATTTCGATAAACGTTAAATTAAATATACAGTTTCTAAAAAATTCAGTTTTGTAAATTAATTTATCAAAATAGTTTGTTAACTTTTTGTGTTAGTTTTATTAATTTATAAAAACAGTTTGTGTTTATTATAAGTTCCAAAAAAACTTATACAATTTATTTTTAAATATGATTTTTTTAAAATTAAACATGTTAAACTTTTTGGAAGTTTAACATGAGGGGGGCGAACTAATAAATGTCCAAAAATGTCCGAAAATGTAATGTCTAAAATAGTAATCCAAATAAATGTCCGAAAATATCCAAAAATGTTATAAATATCCGAAAACGAGCATGCATTTGTATATATAAAAATATAACAACAACATTTTAATACACTTAAAATGATTTAAGTATACAAACATGCATTTGAGTATATATTCATGTCATCATATAAACATATTGAATCAATATAAAGATATAAGCATATGATAAAACAATAAATATTTAAACATGCATTCGAGTATCAAAATATATAATCAACAACATTTAAAAACATTTACAATCATTTGAGTATCGAAACATGCATTTAACTATATAAACATGCATTTGAGTATATAAACATTTAAACAAATAAACAAGAGCTAAACATGACCAAGAACATGCATTTTAATAATCAACATGAATATCAGAACCAAGTATATTAATTATCATTTTAATATTCAACATGCATACAAATTTTTTTGAATAACAAATAAATATTAATCAAATACAGAGTATTAATCAAGTTGAAAAATAATAATGAAAAACATGCATTATTTGAGTTATAAATTTTTTTAATCAAATATTAATAAACATACAAATTAAAAAAATAAAAGAATGGGAAACGAGACCTTGTCAGTTTCTTGGGCAGTCCGTCGGTCTTGGGCAGTTCGTCGGTTTGTCAGTGGGTCAGGAATCAATTCCATTTTGTCACGGTTAAATCCGTGACAAATCCGTGACTACAAAATCTATAAATATGTGTTGCCCGCCCCATTTATAAATGCAACACAAAATGACTAATCCAGAACCAATTGACTGGACATTTTTGTGTCGAAGTCTACAACGACTGAAACTAATTACACAGTTGATGAGGCCCGTAAATGAAGAAGGAGTTCAAAGAATCTGTGAGCTGATGCATACACCTCTTGAAAGCTTTGGTAATATTGCAGACTTTGAATCAGACTCATACAACGTTTCAAGAGGAAAAAACTTTTGTAAGCATCTTATTCGTCTCCAGATTGTTCAGATTATATGGCACCAAAAAACGCAGAAGCCGGAGAGACAATTAACGAGCTGCTCGCTATGCCTCTTGATGAATGATTTGACGTTGATGAATGAATCTGTGTTTGTTTGTTTATCAATAATGTTACTTGTTAAATGATGAATAAATTTGTGTTTGCTTATTTATCAATAATGTTACTTGTTAAATGTAATGAAAATTCGAATTATTATAATTTTCGACTGAATAATGTTAAAAATCAAATTATTAAATTTATTTTAATTTTCAATTTTCGAATTATTAAATTAATTTTCAATTTGACTAGAGTATAATATGTAATAATTATTTAAATGATGAAAAAAGAAAGTAAAAAAATTCAAACTAAAACAATTTAATTGAAAGTGATTGCATTGGTTACACAATTTAACAATACAATTAATCGCTATCAGAATCAGTATTTTCTTCATAGTAAATTTCTTCTTCTGTATCTTCATTATTATCTATTCATTCTTCTTCCTCCTCCTCCTGTTCAGAGTCTTCTTCTTGTTCATACATTTCAACAATTTCTCGCTCAGATTGAGGTTCAGGCGGAGGGTGTGTTTCTGGCATGACTTCATTATGTTCGCCATTTGGATCACATACTCAATGTAATGGTTGACCGTCTCAACAGTAGGCGGAGATCGGAAAAAATCTTGCTGAAAAGCATCAAAATCAACATCCTTGTGTTGAGTCTGTGATCCAATTTTGCTCGAACGGATAGTACATGCACACACCCAAGGACTCGGTGTGCGTCTGGTGGAAGGATACTCTGCATAATAAACCTGAGCTGCTTGTTGAGCGAGTATAAAAGGCTCATTTTTCGATACACGCGAGAGTGGTTGACGTCAATTATATTATACTTTGAATTTTTTCTCACACCACGTGTAGGATCGACCCATGTGCACCGGAACAAAACGCATTTCAGTTCTTGCCCACCAGAAGGCAATTGAAGTTCGAGAATCTCATGCAAGAAACCATAAAAATTGGTTTCCGAGTTATCTGAACCGATGGTTGGGACACATAACCCACTGTTCATTGTTGGTCTGTCTTGTCCATAATCGACTGTGTGATAGGTGTAACCATTTATCACATATGAATGCCAAACTTTTGCATAGGAAGAAGGACCCCACGTCAATGATACTAAGTTACTAACAGAGGGTTGTCAATTCCACGACAGTTGATTTGAAAACATGATAACATTAGGCAATTATTAAAAATTATTAGCAAATAGTATATATATTGTATATATATACCTGATATTTGTACCATACAATAAAATCAGAGTCCACCAATGCATCGATTGCATCATCAGAAAATGCTAATAAAGATGCTCTAAATTCACTGTGAATTCAAACGTAAAGATATTATAATACTCTTGGTGAAAGTTATGGTTTTATTACAAATATAATAACAAATTTAACTTATAAAACGATATGATTTCTGGACAATTCATCAGAATGTAAGTGTGTGCAATTTGAAGTTCTCCACCCACGATGTAACGGTGAGTCGCAACTCCTTTACCTCTACCTAGGTAATTGAAAATGGAAACTACTTTGTCATATGCATCCTCACCAATGTTATCGTTCCGGGCATGCCTCTTTCTTTTAGTGATGACTTCACGCTCAAAGTAAAAAGATGAAAACGTTGAGATTTCTTGTTGAATGTATGCCTGACAAATTGAAGCCTCAACGTGTGCCTTGTTGGTCACTTTCTTTTTCAGCTCTCCCAGGAATTTGTCATGCAAAATAAAAAATGTAAACAAACAAATGTTCTTATTAAAAAATCTTCGAATATAAATGAAATTGTGACTAACCTTTCAAATATGTACATCCAACGATAGAAGACAAGTCCTCCATTCAAAGTCTCATAGGGAAGATATATTATAAGATGTTCCATTCCATCGAAAAATGATGGAGGCAGTATTTTTTCCAAATTAGACATCAGAATGGGCACGGAGTCTTCTAGTCTTCGGAGGGATTCAGCATCCAAAACGGTGGAACATATCGACTGAAACAATAGACTGATTTCGGTAATACATCCCCATACGTCTCCATGAAGCATCTCTTTTAGTGCAATCGGCAGAAGTCTTTGCATGATTACATGAGCATCATGAGTTTTCATGCTCGACGTCATGGTAAGTTTTTCCATGTCCACACACCTGGACATGCTAGAACAGTAGTCATCTGGAAACTTTAGAGACACAAGCCACTCTAAGATTGATTGCTTTTGTGCATCTGTGAGTTGATAGACTGCTTTTGGAACATTACCAGTATGTTCTAGATCAATAGAAAGTTTGGGTCTATCACACCACATTGTCATGTCTTTTCTAGATACAAGTCCGTCTTTGGTTTTGGCTTTGAAATCCATCACCGTGTTAAATATATTGTCAAAGACGTTCTTCTCAATGTGCATGACATCTAAATTGTGACGAATGAGAAGGTCTTTCCAATATGACAACTCCCAAAATATACTCCTCTTTATCCACTTATGGGTAATACAATACCCATGTGGGTCCTTGTGTGGCTCTTGCACTGCCGAAGAAATACGTTGAACCCTGTTAAAAATTTGTTCGCCTGTAAGTCTCGGGGATGGGGGTCTCGTACCACTCTCCTTTAATGAAAGATTTTGTGTCCCTTCGATATCGATGGTTTGCCGGGAGGAATTTGCGGTGACAATCAATGTAACTTGGTTTCCCGCTGAATTTGAGCCAGCTGACACCTGATTTCTTCATACATATCGGACATCCCATAAGACCGTGTGTGCTCCATCCTGAAAGCATACCATATGCAGGGAAGTCACTAATGGTCCAAATGATGGCAGCTTTCATGATAAGCTTCTCATCTCTTGAAACATCATAAGTTGGTGTCCCAATGGCCCAAAGTTCTTTCATCTCCTCGATAAGGGGTTGGAGATAGATATCTATCTTTTTTTAGGATCCGAGGGACCTGGACAAATTAAAGTCAAAAAGATGAAATGACTTTTCATGCACATGTCGGGAGGTAGATTGTAGGGAGTTAACATGATTGGCCAACATGAAAATTTCTTCTCAAACTTTCCAAAAGGAGCGAATCCGTCTGAACACAATTCCAGTCGTACATTCTGTGGCTCCATTGCAAACCGAGGATGACAACGGTCAAAGTATCTCCAAGCCTCACAGTCTGAAGGGTGAGACATCAAACTCTCTTTGGTTTCGTGCTCAACATGTCATGTCATGTGTCTCGCAGTAGCATTTGAAGCATATATCCTCTTTAGACGTGGAGCTAGTGCCAGGTAAAATAACTTAGACAATGCAGACCGATATCGTGGTTTTTTTTCTTTAGAGGAACAGGTTTGTATCTCTCTCCACCACAGAACTTGCAGCTCTCAAGTGTCTCATCATCCTTCCAAACCAACATACATCCGTTAGGGCACACATCAATTTCTATACAAGGAAGCCCTAACTGAGATATTAATTGCTTCATGTTGTAATATGAATCGGGAAGACTGTGGTCACGTGGTAGCATTCCTCCAATTGACTGCAACAACCTAGTCATGAGGGTTTCTGGAAGAGTGTACTCAGCTTTAATGTTCATCAACTCCGAAACGGCGGATAGCTGAGAGTATCCCTCACAATATGCATACAGAGGTTGATCGGCAGCTTTTAGAACATCTTGAAATCTCTCAGCTAAACCTTCAATATGAGGGACATGAGAATTCAGATTTTCATCCACATATGGTTGATACGAGTTCGATACTTCAGGAGGATCGTTAAATAGTTGTGGAGGATTAAACTGAGACGTCGAGGAACCGTATACATCATATACCATTCTTTTGTCCCAGTTCATTTGAGCATAATCTCCCCACTCACTCATCTCGTTAGGGATGTTACGAGACGAACCTACTGGTTGGGGTAAAAGTGATGGATCGAAAGGTTCGCCATGAGAAGTCCAATTGTAATAATTGTCAACGAAACCTTTTTCGTACAAATGCCACACAACCTCGTCGGGTCTCTAAATTTGAGATTTTTACACTTGACACATGGACATTTGATTCTATCACCATCCATATGATCCTTATGTTCAAGTGCAAATTTAATAAACTCTTGAATTCCTTCAAAATATTGAGGTCGCATTCCTCTTTTTTCGCCATGTTTTTCATACATCCAACTTCTATTTTGTCTATACATAATGTTCGAATATTATAATAATTTTTTTTTAATTTAATATTATAAAAACTTCAAATTATAAACATTAAGTAATCATAACTAAAAGCAATATATTTGTGACATTAATCATTTCAATTAACTAACTTTTGAATCATAACTAATTAACATTTATGAACATTAATATATTACATTTCACTAAAGTTCACTAAATTTAATCATTAATCATTTAAATTATTAACTAATTACACACTAATCATTTAAATTATTAACTAATTCATAATATTTAGGAAAATTAATATATTAAATATTCACTATAACTTTAATTAACTAACGTTCAATTAATGTTATTAATAATTAACTAAAAGCAAAAAATTAATGGCATTAATCATTTAAATTAATAACTAATTCACAATATTAGGATTTTAACACTAATATACACTAAATTATTACGTTAATGGCATTACTTAAGAATACTAAAATTATGAAAATCTAATAATACACAATAAATAATTAACTAACATACATGTAAATGAAATGAAATTCAAATTAAATAATTCACATTTAAATCCATTTCAATCAACTAATATTTAAATTTAACTAATATTATCAATTTAAATCCTAAATTAAGGGTATTGCCTAATAATATTATCAATTCAAACTCATTTCAATTAAATAATATTTACATTTAACTATTAATTCACACTAAACTAATGTTTCAATCCTAACTTAAATCTATATAAATCCTAAATTAGGCATTAAAAATAATTGCTGATATAATAAACAAAGCTAATAATTTTATAATCCATTTTCAATTAACTAATATTAAAATTTAACTAAATTACGTTTATAGTTAAATATATTGTTGATAAATTAACAACCTAACTTAAATCACTATAAATCCTAAATTAGGCATTAAAAATAATTGTTAACATAATAAACAAACCTAATAATTTTATAATTCATTTTCAATTAGCTAATATTAAAATTTAACTAAATTACGTTTGTAGTTAAATATATTGTTGATAAATTAACAACCTAACTTAAATCACTATAAATCCGGCCTAAATTAGGCATTAAAAATAATTGCTAATATAATAAACAAACCTAATAATTTTATAATCCATTTTCAATTAACTAATATTAAAATTTAACTAAATTACGTTTATAGTTAAATATATTTTTAATAAATTAACAACCTCATTAATAATTTTAATTATTTAAAATGAAAAAATTAATACTTATTAAAAACAATAAATAATTCAAATGACATACCTTATCTCCATAAACAAGGAAAATGATAAACTGATAGATTACATCCTTGAATCTTTCAACAGATTGTATTGTACTCTGAATAAGATGGAACTGATATCTGTCGAATGAAGCTATGCTGCCATATATAGAACTTTTTGTCACGGATTTGTCACGGAAAAATCCGTGACAAATACCTTTTCGTACAATATTAATTAGGTTACCACTGGAGTACCAATAATTGACTTTGTCACGAATTTATCATGGATTTTTCCGTGACAAAGTGCCATGAAGTAAATGAATTTTGGCCGGAGTAAATTGCCGGTCACCGGAGGCTTTGTGTCACGGATTTGATCCGTGACAAACATATGTCATGGATTTTGTCATGAATTTTTCCGTGACAAAAATTTCCGTGACTATTCCGTGACAAAGCCCGTGACAACTTTGTCATGGTCCAAATCCGTGACAAAAATCCGTGACAAACGGGCTGTTTTTTTGTAGTGCTCATTTGTGGGTGACAAAATCTAAGTCTAATCATTGGGTTTCTCATTGAGGCTGAAATTATCTTTAATCTATTGTAATGATGATTTTATAGCTGTGTATAAAAACATGTAAAATAACGTGTATAAACAGATTTTTCAATTTATTTAACCCAAATGACTAATATTGTTTTAAAGTCAATATATTTCCTTCTATTTAAAAGCATGTCACTTTGGGCTCACATAATAAAAAACATTTTTTTTATCATCAACTCCAACAAATATATTAACTCAACAAAAAGATCGTCACATGGCTGATAATATAATCAAAGAAAAAGCAGGAAAGAAAACGATAAAAAGTTTTCTGTCTGCTGTCCGCCCTTGAACCAGACTTAGAATCCATTATATCTGTAGAAGTAATAACATTCGTTGATCCTGTAATGGGCTTAACTGAGCCGACGACAGGCAAACCAAACTTCTCATCACTTGATTTAAAATCTAGAATCTCTCTGCTGCTATGAAATAAGAACATGTACAAAACAACATTGAATTCCAAAGAAAAACACAAACAGAAAAACATGGTATTAAAATAGAGTTCATTCATCCACTTCCAAACCCTATAGACTCAATAAATTTCTTAATAGAAGTGCAAGGGACTAGGCATCAATAGAATCCCCCATGATGAAATAAGATCAAACCTAATTTGCCGTCAAATGCTTATTGCAAAAGTGGCAAGTGACAGTAATATGCATGGACTACTTTTCAGATTGTGTGGAGTTCAAGCCATTTGCGGGTTGTGTACATAATAGTTAAATCAATAAGACAGAAGTTATTTTTTTTACCTGAGAGTTACTGTAACTTGTAGTATCATTTTAGCTAGTTTTCATGTATCTTTTTTTATTTTTAGTATGAAAATAGATTTTAAATACAAATTTTCCATATACAATTCCGCACATTCAATCAATTCAGCCTTGTGAGCTAACATTTCATTCGATTCAGCACATTCAGCCGATTTGAATGTTGCAAATGGCTCTTATACAAAATTCAAGGGGTTTAGTGCATCAAATCTCCTCGTGAAATATGAATTCGACGCAGTAGTCCTCAGTGATTTAAAAAATGCGTCAAAACCTTCTTGTGTTATAGCTATTCATGCGCAAAACCTCTTTTATGAACAAATTTAATTGCAAAATAAATGAAAAATCTATAGCTTTCATGTATAATATAGAAATTTTGACAAAGTTACTTGCATATTTAATCATAATATTAAGAAAATTGATTTCAAAATTGTATAATTTGTTCTTGGAGGGGGTGATGGAATATATGGTCCAAGAACCCCCGGCCCACATACTCCCACTACAACAATCAGGCCCAACAGGTCCAAATGGGCCAAGCCCCCAACAAATTAACATACGCATGATGTGCCTTCGCCCCCCGCGCTGAATGCTTTAAACACAGGAAACCTGGTTTAGAAACATCACCAAAGAACAAGGCTTGAAATAAGAGCCTTCGGCACATACAGCCTTCGGCACTAGGGACCCCCGGTGTGCAGGGCCTTTGGCCCCGGTAGGTACGGCTGAAGGCACTATTCTCGACAAGATCTCCTCTCCCACATGCACTGATTCGTCGCATCAAGTACAACGTCACACCCAAACCACTGCGTTGAATGCGGCCACGTGCTATGGTCGGTGTCACCCTGGTTGAGTTGACCCTCCACCGCTGGTTGCTTGACACGCGTACCCTTGCTGATTAGATCTAACATTTATGGCTGCTGTAAATAACAACCATTTTTCAAGAGAACTTTCTGTATTGAATAAATATTCACTCTCTCTCTTACTTGTTCTGACTTCTTTCTAGGTTATTCTAGGCATGGCAATGGGGTGGGGCGGAGCAGGTACCGCAAGACCCAGACCCGCTCCGTGACTTGACAGGGTGGGTCCGTCCCGCCCCATGACCTGCACGGGTCCAAACTTGTTGACCCATGACCCGTCCCATGTGGGGCGGGTCCGCCCCGCTGTAACCTAATTAGCTAGTATGTATTTTTATTTGTGAGAAGTTGTTACCAATTTAATCTACATAAAGTTTATCTTTAAATAATTATTAAAAATTAATATATTAAATCAAATTCATGATACGCTAGAAATTTCAAAGTTAAGGAAAACTCACTTAGACTTGCAAAGTTAATCTATTTAATTATATTAATACTTGAATATATGTATTAAAATGTTGTATATAAAGAAGACATTGATAATCTGTCGTTCATCTCAATCTAATATATATATATTGATATATTATAAGATCAAAGAATTTAATCCCTCCGCCCCCCTATAATTGTCTCATTTTTTCATTTTTGGATATCCCCCTATTATTGTCTCATACGATATTTGGTAATATTTGTGTGGCTCTATTTCATTCTTACTTTATTTCCACTTTATCGACTCATTATCAACCACATAATTCTACTTTTCTTAAAAATCACATCACTCCCTTCCGTCCCAATATCAGGGGGACGGAGAGATTATGATTTATTGTATACACACATATGTATGTTGAACTGTTGAAGTATATTTGTAGTATAATTCAAGAAAAAATATGTGTTTACTTATATATTGAGCGGGTCGGGGCGGGGCGGGTCTAGACGGCACGTGTCAATATTAATACCCGGACCTGCCCCATTGTATAGGCGGGGCGGGGCGGACCTGCCCCATTTGCAAGACGGGGCGGGCCAGACCCGCCCCAAATGTCTCGGGCCAGGGTGGGTCATTGCGGGCCGATTTTTTTTGACATCCCTAGGTTATTCCGCGCAATAACCTCGGGGGTTTGACGCATGAATAATTAGAACACAGTGGGGATTGATGCATCTTTTAAATCACTGAGGAATAATGTTTTGAATTTATATTTCACGAGGGGGTTTAGTCCATTAAACCAGTACTAATTACTCCGATCTCCTTTTGTTTGTCTTGGTTTGCTTCCAAACAATATACTATGTGGTAGTTTCTAAAGATTCCTGTCTATGTAGTGTGTAGTGGAGAAATCTTTTCTACCCTAAATTCTGGAAATTTCAAACCAGAATGATTTGGCATTTTGGCCTAGCTACCCTCTTTTATCTTCTTCCTGACCACCAAATTATCTATCCAATAAAACAAGGCACACTTTTGAGAATCGGAAGCTACGGAGTACGAAGTAGCGACCAGCACCGCTTCCACGTGACATGCCTGTCATTACTTTTGTTGAATGGCTTCATGTGTACGTGACTCTCGAAGTGTATGCAAATTTGGCTATATCTTCATGTTATATCTTCACCCCCACATTACATATGAGTCAGGCCGCGTAATAAATTCGGAGATCCCGGTTCTAAATATATAAACACTAAGCAGGACCTCTCATTAATATAAAAATTTTAAAAAATTCTCAATCCAAATACTTATATTCAAATTAATTGAATACTTATTAAAAGAGAACTAAAAGAGTAAAAAGAACGTCAAAAAATGATTGATCTATATTATTCTTTCTTACTAGCTAACTGTATCTTACTGAATAGTATTATTATATAATATTACTATACATGTCAGATTGGACAGTACGTTAGAAGAATGTAAATTAGACTATAATCACAATCTAACGGATAGAGAGTGAGACTATATCACCGGTATATTCATTGTTGAGAATGTAGCATTTGCATCCAAATATGTGGAAGTAGCTGATGTTAGGTTTTCTTCCTTTCCACAGTTCATAAGGGGTCTTCTGGTGATTCTTGTTGATCATGCTTCTGTTCTGGGTATAATATTATTATATAATATTACTATACACTGTAATACTAAAAAAAATTAAAAGCTGGAGCCCTATAAATCTGGGTACTGTTCTGGATAACCTATTGAACCCCTAAAATCGGCCACTATTATATCAGAGATCAAATGGAGTTTGAACTTTGGAGTCTACGTATACGTAGTACATCAAAATGAGAGCGGTGAGATTTAAACAACCGGTCCATATAATAATGTGTAATATAACTATTTTTATGGACAAAAATATTGCAATTATGATGTGAGCGGTGAGGTTTTAACAAAACAACTGAAAAATATATTTAGTGGTTTTTCTAAAATATTACTATGTACAAATAATGAAAATTTTATGAAAAAAAATGTAACTACGGAGTATATGTTACTATGTTTAAGTTTTATCGTTATTTCAATATAATTATAGCTAGTCGCTAAGGTTATGAATGTCATATTTTTGTCCATTACTTTTATTTTGTTTATAGGTTTGGAAATGTTTCATGTTTTTAACCTGACCACAATTTCGTGAATATTTTTTGTTTAGTACAATATCATTTTAAGAAAAAACTCTAAATTTTATCTAAAAAAATCGTATTTTATAACAATTAGATGAGAGATTGAGCATTAGAATGTTTTTACTCTGTTTTTAGTCCTAGACCAGACGTGATGTGATATAACACTTAAAACCACGTAAAGCCAACTAGCCAAGCCCAATATAATGCGTGAATATATAGATCCATATTACGTTAAGAGTTATCAAGAATCCTATTGCTAATTAACCTTTCTATATTCCTCATATTACGTTCGTTAATATAAAGCAGACAGTTAGAGTAATTATAAACACGAGCTCGGGAAAAAGATCGATGTCTTGCCCGGCGGCGGCGGCGGCATCAGAAGCGACGCCGTCGAGATCAAGAAAGGAGAGATGGTGGGTGAAGGTAATGGACAAGGAAGAAGTCAAGAATCAGATTTGGTTCGCCCTTCCCATGATTCTCACCAACGCCTCTTTCTATTTCATCACTCTCGTCTCCGTCATGTTCGCCGGCCACCTCGGTCAGCTTTCGCTCGCCGCCGCTAACCTCGCTAACTCATGGTCATGCGTCTCCGGTCTCTCATTCATGGTTAGTTGCTACTTGCTGCATGAATAATTTTTGTAATTGTTTCTTGCTTTTTAAAATACAAATATAAATATTAAATTATATAATGTCGATATATATTATCAATAGAATTATAATTAAGCATAATATAGATACAAATACTTTGTATGTTTTTTGGCTTTCACTTCATTTAATTTTGTTCAAGATGATCGATGATTGTGTCTATGACACTACAAGATTGTAGAGAAAATTTATTAATATATAGGACTAAAATTTTATGAAACATAATTTTCACTCATTTATTTATTTATTTCTAAACGCGGAAGTTTATATTTTTAATATGATTAAATAAGTCATATTTTGGGAATGAAATATACCACGTACTCTGTGATTAATTCTGTTTGTGCAATTAGTCTATGTTTTAATCCTATTTGAACCAATGTTTAAAGCTCTGTCTTTAAACATTTTTGAATATTCAAAAGGATATAAACATTTTTGCATAAGTTCATATTTAAATTGGGATATGCGAAAGTCAGGGGCGGAGGTGAAGGGGTGGCCAACCGGGCTCCGGTCCAGCTCAAATTTTAAAATTGCTTATATTTTTAGTGTAAAAAATTATCTATAAAAATTCTTTGTACCAGATCAGCTCAATTCATACTCCTAGCTACGCCTATGGCGAAAGTAATAATAATTTTTTTTTATCATCCAAAGATAACCAGTCTAATATTTATATTATTTTCTAAAAAACCATATTGCTTTGTCCCACTAATATTGAGATATGAGAAAGTAGCGTAGTCATTAAGAAAAATGAATTTATGTGAATGATATTGAATTGATAAAGTAAGAATGATTCAGAATTACAACAACTTTAAGATGATGTGATACTGGGATGGAGAGAGAACTAAGTAATTTAATATTGTCACGTATTGATTTTGCAACAGAAAAGAAGTCACATTTGTTTTGTGAAGCTAAGATCGATAGACCGAATTACAAGGCTTATTAAGAGGCGTAAACTCGGACTGAAATTAGACTTAAGTTTTAACAAATTTTCTTTATGTTGTACGTAGCGTATATACTCACAACTTTACATTGACGTCCAAAATTAGCACGGATTTGGAACAATATGCGGATGAAGCGTCATATATGCAGGGGCAGATCCAAGGGGTCAGGGTGGTCATCTGACCCCGTTGAAAGTTTGAGAGTATAGAGCTCTGAAATATTTGCGGTCTGATATATTATGGCCTCCGTAATTCATTACGAGTAAAAAGTTGTGACTTTTGGAAAATCAGCACTATCTAAACGTAAAATTAGCAAAATGATGCGATATTGATTATTTTCCCAAATTTTAAAAATAACGCATAATTAACTCATTACTTACGTGACATAATTCAAAACCAAGACAAAGAAAATCTATCTTATTGCTACGAGTGCCTATTTATCTAAACTACAGATGAAATATTCAACTCGGATATTGTCTAAAATGATACGGAGTACTTGTATATTATTTTCATTTTGTACATAGTTGATTTTCGACCCCTGAATCATTTTTCTCGCTCGGCCTGTGCATATATGGAAAGCTAAACGGCACAAATTAAAAGAAGCAAATTAGTTATTGAAATTATGAAAACACAAACCCATTATTAGTTATTACATGTTTCTTATTTCAAGAATAGCAATTCAATCCCATTATCCAATTCAGCTTGCCAGGCCAGAATTAAACTATTGTTCTATGTTAAAGAGCATTTCGCAGAACTATAAAGAACTACTCCCTCCGTTCCTAAAAATTCTTCCCGGTTTGACTTGACACGCTTATTAAGAAAGTGGAATAAAGTGGAAATGTATGGTTGTGGTTGTGTAAGAAAAAGGTAAAATGAATGTGAGCCACACAAATTGTCCAAAAGGGGAAAGTGGGAAGTATTTTTGGGAACAACCCAAAAAGGAAAGTGGGAAGTATTTTTGGGAACGGAGGGAGTATCTATTACAATCATTGCCAAATGCAGACTATGACATGAATCACATATTTTTGTTTTATATAGAACATTTATACAAATTAAAAACACTTTTTATTATCCCTCATTCCATTGTCTAACGGTTCACTCTGTTAATTGTCAAACACCTTAAAGTAGTCTAGGTAAAGAATTGAAATAGGAGTGGTTATTGGGATGTTTTTACTTGGACAGGAATTTCTGGTTTGGTCTGGTCTGAACTGGTAAACGTCTAGTGTTTATGTATTTTATAAATGTCCAAGTATGATCTGATCTGGTCAAACGTGACTGAGACTGAAAACAATTCAAGTAAAAATATCATTGTACACGTTTTGCAGTGTGCAAAACCGTGTACAATCTCAGTTTGTCTTTATAGAAGGACGTATTGCTTTTATAGACAAAAAATACACAAGCAAAATAGGTGTACAAAACAGTCTATAAAACATTAAAACGTGTTCAAATAAAAGATTTTTTCCTACAAATATTGAATGTTACCCCTTTGTCTTAGAAAATATTAGCCTCTTGTTACCCCAAAATATGATCAAATTTCTTATTTGGCCTTCTCAAAAAAGTTTGCTAGTTCCATAAAGTAAGAAATATGAAGTATATGGTTAAAATTAATTGTTTCTCTTTCTTGTGAATTCAAATCTCAACTATATACTATCCTTCGTTCTTTACTTCTTGGAACAGTTTGACTTTCACGTTTGCCAACATACAATTTTGACTGTAATTATATTTAATTATGTATTAGTAAACATTATAAAAGGTTGATATTTTAGAAATTCACATTGATAAGAATTCAATAACATTCTATACATAATAATTTGATTATGTATATTAGTAGAAAATCGTGGTCAAGTAAGGTCTATGAATAGTGCAAAAATCACAATGTTTTAAGAATTAAAGAACGAAGGAAGTATATTTTACGTTATTGATCTAAGTTTTGTGGGATGAAGGGAGCAATACTAATGGAGTCGGATATTAACGGAATAACGGGTTAATCTTGTTATGTAGAACAGGGCCCACCAATATTTGGGGTCCCATTTTCTTTTAAAAAAAACTGTTAGTAGTGCTGTACAATAATATGTAGTACGGAGTATAATTTATGAATACTACGGAGTACAAAAGATTAATAACTCCAGAATGAAGCAATAAATTAGGTAGGTATTGCGGAGTACGTGTTTCATAGAAACAAAACCCTTCCCTCTATAACTCTATTGTTATCTGATTGAATATTTTAAACATTTTTTTTGGAACAATTTGGCTTAAATTGAAATCTCAACATTTAGATTGAAATCTCAACATTTATGGGTAATCCAACAAATAGAATCCTGACAACCGCTATCCCGTGAATCAGACTCAGAGTTAATCACCTCATCAGAAGCAATATAACTCATTGATCCATTAATGGGCACACATAAGCCAAAAACGATTACCCCAATTCCGATGTCACCCACATCCAAATCCAATGTCTTACAACCAGGAAAAACAACCGCTAAACCAAATAAAAAACATACTGAAAAGTCTAAGAAGTAATAAAACCTAAAATAAAAAATAATAGTCTACCTCCCGATCTGCTTGCTCTGCATCCTCATCAAGATTCCTTGCTTCTGACTCTGAATTCTCTTAGGCAGGCTTACTGCTCGAAGCCCGCGTCCTCCCTGTTTTTTGTTCAATCCAGTGCCATATTTTCCTTCCCTTGCAGTTCATCTCCCTAAGTCTCCCAAAGCCTCTTGCGCTTCTGTTCTCATGTTGCTTCTTCCTTATTCTCGCCTCTTGTGCCCTTTATTATACTCTGTTCTGATTCTGCCCCAAATTCTTTCCTCCCGATGGTCCCTGCTACCAATACCAATGGTCCCTGCTAGAACTCGATGAACCCTCCAGTAACCATTGGTTTCCTCATGTAGGACTCGTCTTCCCTCCACTACCTGCTCTAAGATGAACTCCAAACTTTTTCTCCAACACTAGATCTTCTTCGTAGTTCAAGTGACAGAATTTGTCTGAGTGTCCAATTAATCCACAAATAAAACAGAAGTTTGACAACTTCTCATATTTAAAATCTACCCAGTAACTTTTGTCATCCTTCTTCAGATTAGTACATCTTCTCAGTATTTTCTCCACAATCATACACACTCGTATTCTCATATAGGCCTCCCACTTGTCACTATTCTGATTATCATCGTATTTTATGAATTTTCTTATCAAATTACCAACTCTCCGGGTCGTACCTAAATTAACCATACTATAAGGCACATTATGAACCTGAACCCAAAAGTCTGCCTCATTCAGAACAATTTTGTGAGGGATATCATCATGTTTAACCTCTTTTAATAACAATAAATTTTTCTCAAATTGCCATGGTCCTCCATCCAGAACACGATTCATATCTAAATGGTGATAAAAAGTAAAGAGATATCTTTTCTCCCCAACTTATTTAACTGATCGGCCTTTTCCCGGTCTCCATAGCGACGCTAACATCTCCTTGATCGCCGGGAATCGAACCTTTCGGTCCGTCAGCAGAACCCCGACCACTGGGAAACCCGACCTGCTCTCCTCCTTCGGCTCCTCGCCCGCCTCCGTATCGTCGAGGTCCAGGTCTTCCTCCTCCTCCTCCGCCAAAGCCATCCGTCTGTACTTGTCCACCACGCTTTCCATGCAGGCGACCCTTCTCCCTCTTTCTCTCAGTAAAATCGTTGGCCGAGTTTACTCCCAAAGCGATGCAGTCCGATGAACCTACCCTCCCTAACTAACTGACTTCCAAAGCTTAGCCCTCAGCAACCGTCCGAACCGACTCGAAGAATAAATCAACAATCCCAAAATTAGAGTAACGACGCTTCGAGAACGAAGCTCGGAAGAAGGAATCTCGCTTCACACGGCTCCCGGCGCAAACCTGGTGAGAAATCGGCAGCGGCGGAATGGCCTAGGCATTACCGGTGGGTAACCCTAGAGAGTGTTCATAAAGTTGAGTTGAATATTTTACACATTGAAGTTGTTTTTATTTGGACTGTAATTTGTCCCAGACCAAAACAGACCACACCAGACCATATTTTATTATTATTATTATTATTATTATTATTATTATTATTATTATAGAAATGGCATTTATTAGGATAAGAAAAGAGAAGGATTACAAGGAACACGTGGGGAGCCGAGCAACAAGTTGAGCTCCAAACTGGACCGAACTGTACCGAACTGAACCGGATATCATTCCGGTTTCGGTTTTTCCGGTCCAGTTCGGTCCGGTTTTCCAGTTTAAACCGGATAGTGCATGCCCCTAATTATTATTATTATTATAATTATTGTTATTATTATTGTTATTGTTATTATTATAATTATTATTATTATTATTATCATTATTATTATTATTCCGGTTCGATATGGTATGTTCTGGTCTGGTCTGGTCTGATCTGCTTCGGCCTGGGATTGAAATCAGACCAAGTAAAACGATAACAATTTTTGATAATTTGGAAGGAATATTATTATTGTTAATTATAAATGAATATAATTATTTATGGATTATAAAATATATATAAAAAATAAAATCTTTATGCAAAAAATATAAAAAATAAAATTTCATACCAGACAAGACCAGACCAAAACAGACCAGACTAGACCAGCAAATTACAGTCCAAGTAAAAACATCTTGAATTGTTAAATTTAATATTGTTATTGTTCATTTCCTTGGATTTGATTGTTGTTGTTTAATAAAAAAAAATGTTACTCCGTACTTTTCATTGCCAATATGCCAAACTCGGATGATCAATTTTTATTTGTTGTTCAATTTTACTTTCAAAGTCTCCTCTTACTAAAATTATTTTGAGTAATCAGTTCAATGACTTTAATCGCAGAAGAGGAATCAAAATGTTTTTTATTATTCAGCATCCAATTGCTTAGATTAATGAATATTTAGAATATATTTGGTTTCCTGATTTCAATTTGGGGCCTCAAAGTTATCTTTGGAACAAGGACTCTCAACTTTATGAGACGGCTCTGAATACTAATACATGTTAACCCAGCATGATTGTTCTTATAAGAGATAACCTCTTATACAAAACATATGAAATCAGATTAGAGAGAGTACTAATCCCCAACTAAATGTAAAGAGATCAAACTAAATTAGGCTAGACATAAAGAGACTCTACCATATCACACTATCACACCAAACCAGACATGCATGCATTTATTATTTCTATAATATTTGTTGTTATTATAGTATTTTTATTATTATCTAAAGTATTATAATAATTATTACCATTGTAATAGGTAGGACTAAGTGGTGCACTTGAGACATTATGTGGACAAGGATATGGAGCAAAGATGTACAGAATGATGGGGATTTACCTTCAGACTTCTTGCATCATATCACTACTTTTCTCTGTAATAATTTCTGTAGTTTGGTGGTTTTCTGAACACATCTTAGTTCTACTGAAACAAGAACCAGAAATAGCTAAACTGGCCGGCCTCTACCTCAAGTTTCTCATACCTGGATTGTTCGCCTATGGCTTTCTGCAAAACCTGCTCAGGTTTATGCAGACACAGAGAGTCGTTTTGCCTCTGGTCTTGAGCTCAATGGTCCCGCTGGCTATCCAAGTCGGGCTCACTCACGTTTTGGTTCGGTTAACAAGCCTCGGTTTCGTTGGCGCTCCGTTGGCTGCCTCGATTTCGTTGTGGATATCGTTTCTTATGTTGGGTTTCTATGTGTTGTATTCGGAGAAGTTCAAGAATACATGGGAGGGATTTTCTTCTGAGTCATTTGTTCATCTCTTTACTACTATGAAGCTGGCTTTGCCTTCTGCTGCTATGGTGTGGTTAGTTTCTCCCTATATATTTTCAATGGTAATTATCATGAAACAAATACTATAATAGCTTGAAAAGTACCAAAAAAAAAAATTGAATCAAGTTTGAAAGGGCCTTATTTGGTCTGGTATAAGAGTGAAAATCAACTCTAGTAACATCAAGACAGTTACTTTCACACCAATCACACATACCATAATCACCATTACATTTGAAGCATTTTAAAGCATCATTTGTATTCATTATTTTATTTTACTAATGTCACTGATTTTTTTAAATCCCCAAAAGGTCTAACTACTTATGGAGTATATGTTATCACTTGCATGTATTAATTTTTTTTGGTCTGATGTCAATTGGTATGATCAAAATCTGGTCTGATCTAGTATTTAAGTCTAGTGTAATCTAGTACGAGTATAATAATTTTAGTCTTTTGTGATCAGTGTGGAGTATTGGGCTTTTGAGGTTCTAGTGTTGCTGGCAGGCCTTATGCCAAACTCGCAGATAACAACTTCACTTATTGGAATGTGGTAAGTATGCAACTTTTAGTAAGTATTTAAAGCTCTTATACCAATAAGAAAGCTCTTTTAGTTGGGTAAATTTGTTTCAAATGACTAAATGAGCTGAGCCTTTTGATTCAATGTTTTCAATGCACTGAACAACTTCATTTAGAAATAGTCACTTTTTTGTTGAAAAAAAAAACAAGATCAGCTAATTTTCTCATTTTGGTGTTGTGAATTCAGTGTGAACACAGAAGCCATTGCCTACATGATCGCATATGGTCTTAACGCAACTGCAAGGTAACAAATTCACTAACGACCCCCTTACCCGCCCCATAGACACCCATATATACATGCAATTCGAATCTTCTTTCAGCGTCCAATGATGCAGAAGTTTAATGAAGTGTATATTTGAAACATATATTATGTAGCACGAGAGTGTCCAATGAGTTGGGAGCGGGAAAACCCGAGCGAGCTAAGCATGCGGTGACAGTGACTTTCATGCTGTCTTTCATTCTGGCTTCGGCAACGGCTCTTTCTCTGATCATTGGTCACAATGTTTGGGCTGGCCTCTTTAGCAATAGTTCTGTTGTCATATCAAAATTTGCTTCAATGACACCCTTTCTTGTTATCTCATTCATCTTTGATTTTTTCCAAGGAATCTTATCAGGTCAGACATACATGTACTATGTTTTTCATATATTTGATCTTCTCTGAGGAAACTCATATGGTTTACGAAAACCGGATTCAATCGTTTGTTCTGTTTTGTGTTTTTTGATATATGAGCAGCGGTGGCTAGGGGATGCGGATGGCAGCACTTGGCCGTGTGCATAAACTTGGGATCATATTATGTCGTTGGGTTGCCAATTGCAGCACTCTTGGCTTTCAAGTTCCATCTCTATGCTAAGGTACTTAGTCCAGTTGTGATAGTGATCATACACATCTTGCTTGCAAATGTGGTCTGTTAGTCTGTATCTAATTTTTTAAGGATGTCTTCAAATTGTGTTCTTAGCATTTTTTGCAGTCTAAACAAAAGCAGTTTTTGCAGTCCACACTTCTAGTAAATAAAGGTAGAAGGTTATGAAACATGAAAATCGATAGTAAAACTTAACTAATGAGTTTAATGGTACTACTCAATCATCACATCCTAAGTGATTTCACACTAATCAAATGTAAATTTCACGCCAAACCACATCGTAAGCTTTGTATGATGTGTCAGACTATTCATTCTATCATATTGACCTGAAGTAATAGTATTGTAATACAACGGGTTAAGATGCAACGAGCAATTCAATTTTCAATGACCGATAAATCTCGTCCATCGGCAGCAGCGAGTCGGGGGTTCGTTGTACATATATACTTGCATTGTTAACATGGACTGGCTTGCTGCAGTTGCTAAAGTTTGAGATTGTATATTGAATGTGAAGAGAAAATTGTGACACAGGGGTTGTGGATTGGCTTGATATGTGGTCTGGCTTCTCAGTCATGTGGTCTGTTGTTGCTATCTATCTTCACCAAATGGGACAGAGTTGAGATCTCAACTAGCTCTGATGAAGAGAAAGCATTGCATGCTGAATCAATATGAGACTTCCCTATAGATGGATTAGAAGTTTAGAACTACTATCATCTTGTATTCTTGTATGTGATATTGATAAACAAAATTGTTAGTGATATCAGTGTGTACAAAAAAAATCGAAAAAATATGATTTATGTGGGGTGTAGTTTTGTAATTACTCCCTCCATGTCAAAAACCAAAGAGTTGAGATGCTAATGAACCAATTATGATTTCGTAATAACATTCTTTGACATTGAAAACTTTGATTTTAATCTCTAATTTAACCTTTTTCTGGTATCCTTATGATAATACATTTCACTCTCTTGATAATAATCTAACATTTCATTTATTTGTTTTCTTCGAGTAACAAATCAATATGATAAATTTTTTATGATTATTTGCTCAATCAAATTCGCTCTAGAAAGGACCTAATATATGAAGGACTTTAGAAATGTTGTTCATCCTCAATTAGGGGTGCAAAAGGGGTGCAAACGAGTCGAGCCCAACCCGAACATGGGTATGCTTGAGCTTGATAAGAATTCACGAGCTCGATCTCGATCTCGAGCTTGGAAGAGTTAAATAATTTGGGCTCGAACTCGAGCCGAGTTTCGCTTGAGCTCAAATCGAGCTCTATTCGAGCTCGGGTCAAGTTTTGCTAATTATTTTTATAGGTTTGAACTCGAATAAGATGTTCGAACTCGAGCTAAGAATATAATATGTGTACTTAGGGATGGACCAAACCGGGTCGGCCCGGCCCCGAACCGGCCCGGCCCGCCACTGTGCGGGCCCGGCCCGGCCCGGTTACGGAATGGGCGGTGCGGGCTTTTACCCGGCCCGGGGGAGGCTAGCGGTTCGGGCACGGTTCACAAAAAGAAAGGCTCGGCCCGGCCGGTTCGGGCCCGGTTCGGGCCAACGACTATATTTAAAAAAAAAAACTTTTGACTACCAAACAGGCCCTTAGAGCCGTTGTGATTGAACCCAAACGGCTATATAGCCGTTGGGAGCCTTCCTGGGGTCCATGGGTGGGTTGGGGGGGGGGGGGGGGGGGGTAGGGGTACAAAAAAACTATAAATACTCCATTTTTTCTATACAATTTACTACACATCTTCTCCAAATATTCCTACTCTCTAATCTCTATTCTCTACTAATCTTCTCCATCTTCATCTTCTCAAATTTATAACTACATATATTACTACGTATATTATATTTACATATATTGATATATAATCATCTCTAATTTATTTACTTATATTTACATTTTAGATATACTTAATATATACTTATATATATTAAAGTATTATATATAAGTGTATTACTAATCTTATAGTAATATACTTATATTATATATACTATAAACATAATATTATATATTACTAGTTAATCTACTTATTGTCTACTTATAAATAAATATATATATATATATATATATATATATATATATATATATATATATTAAGTATATCTACTTATACACTTATTATCTAATTGTTACATTTATTAATTTCATATCATAGTAGTTAATTGTTACATTTATTAATCTTTTATCATAGTAGTTAGTTGTTAATTCGAAATTAATTATTTAATTCTTAAATTAGTTAATTGTTGCATTGGCTTAACTCTGTGAAGCCCTTTGGTAGCATTTAATTACGTGAAATTAAATTTTCCAAGTAGGAGTCAAACATGTCTTAAATGTAAAAATAGGGTTATTGGTTTAAAATCTTTAAATATGAGTAATTATTAATGTTTGGATAAAAGTACCCTACACTTGTTTGAACTGCCACCACCTACCGACGGAGCTCTGCCGCCACCATTTTGCCCCTGTCACCAGAATCCGTCACCACCAACGGACTAACCTTGATTGTGCAAGAAAACTAGGAGGTAATTAAATTAATGATTAGGGATAGAAAGGTAACGCTTAGTCTTATTTAGGCAATAAAAAACATTGAATCTTATTATGCATTTATATTTAGGTTTAGTCTTATTTAGCACATTTCTCTTGTTTTAATCTCTTACGATCGACCTTTACTCATCGAAAAAAATAGGTTTGGGACTTGAAACCGTAAAACCAGGAAAACCTATCTGAATCGAACCGAATTGTCCGGATCAGTTCAATCCCTTTAATTTTAGACTTATGCTTTTTGTGGTTCGGTCATATAGTATTTGATTGAATCGGTTCCATTTCGGTTCCGATTCCTATGCAGGAACCGAAATTCTTATACATTTGCAGAAGTAATCTTCATTTGAGTTGTTTCTAGATGAAAATTTTTATGAAATTTTGTGAGCTTGTTTTTCATGAAGTATAAATTATGTTCACCAAATTTCAGTTTAAAATTCAATTGGAAGGTCAATTAAATAAATTATTGAAAACCATTACGATAAAATATATATATAATGCAATTTTTTTCAATAATTTATTTAACTCACTTTTTAATTGAATTTTAAGTTGCAATTTGGTGGATATAATCTACACTTCATGTAGAACATCCTCACAAAGTTCCATAAAAAATCTACCAGACGCACCTCAAATTGAGGTGGACAGATGACGTCCGGTTAGAAAATTCTTGGCAAGAATCTTTGCCTTGCATAGTACACCTTATATATTGTGGATCAGGCCAATCCGACTACTTCTTATTTTACTACTTCAGTCCACTTTTATATTTATTGTTCGTTTGTAATTGTATTTGTTATTTGAGTTCAACTCAAAAATGAATTAATGTTGGTGTTGATTACGTTGTTATTTGTTTATTATAATAAATTATTAATATTACCCGTCAATGTATGACTACGTACTTTTTACTTATGGAATACTAATATAAGAACATTATTTTGCGGTTGAACTACCTGCTATTGGATGCGACTTTGGAAGTATTAAATCTTTTTGCTAGGCAGTTGATGCCTATTTAAACATTTATGTTTTTGTTATGTTTAAATTTAATGTTTGCACTTAGATTTTTTGTGATATTTGAACATTAACACCTACAATTTTTAATATGATTCTTTCAAATTTTAACCATAACTGAACCGATCTCAGGCCTAGAAAAACTATAAAAATTACTTTTGAGAGTTGTGCTGATAATAACTAAATAAGTACTTTTATTTACAGTTATATAACTAAATTTGAGAGACATATTTATTTGGGTTAAAGTTAAATAAAGAGGTAAAAATTGGTTTTTTTTAACGAAAGGTAAAAATTGAATTTCTGAATTAAAATACTTTAACCTCAATGCAGTTCTGAAACGTTTAGATGAATGGTTTTCATTAATTGGGATTGATGAGTAAAGTTGAGTTCAATTACAGCTGGATCAAATATAATAGTTTAACTCTTTTTAAACTTTAATTGAAACTGAAGCATATGACGGACATGCATTGTTCGATGTATTTGCATCCCGATTTAAATACGAGTTGGGTAACCTGGAATATTTTAAAGGTTTAAATATATTTTTGGTCCCTACAAATATAATATATTTAGAAATTGCTCCAAATAAAAGAAAAAACGTTTTGAAATTCCAAAATAAGAGTATCATGTTTTTTATTCCTTGAATAAGAGTAATCTGTCAAGTTTGGAAAAAAAAAATCATTTTAAAGCCCACTAATGTCAAACTTGGTAGAAATTTACTCATATTTAAAGAATAAAAAAAATGATAGTCTTATTTTAGAATTTTAAAACTTTTTTACTTCTATTTAGGGAATTTTCTCTAGTATATTTTGTTTTACATTTCTGCAATATTGTTTTTTGTTTTTCATCCCTACAATTTATGTTGGTTTCATTTCATCACCGATGATAACAACATATTAAAGGGAATTTTATAGGTTTTACATTATGTTGTTTTTGTTTTTCGTTCCTACAATTTACAGGTTTAAATATTGATTTTCTTTTTAGTCTATCACCGATGATAACAACATCCGCTTGACCACAAAATAACCCTGATGAATAGATTTTCTTTAATTCTTTGACATGCTAGCTATTCAAAAAGTATTTAATTGTATTTTATAGAAGGTTTTTAATATATATTTTTAAAACCTGAATATTTAGTTTTGTATTGTTTTAACTCTCATATTAGCCTAAAAAATTGTAACAGAAAGATTTAAATGTTTCTAGGAGATTTATGCAACTGATGATGACTTTTTTTCTAAATAGTGTGGTTTGGAAATTAGAGAAGGAATAAAAACAAAATGGTGCATATTACAGGGATGAAAAGAAAAAGAAAAATTGCAGGGACCTAAAACAAAGTGTCATATTTGCAGGGATTAGTAACATATTTAAGCCTGTTTTAAAATTTTGAATATATGAAACCTATGTCTATCTTATGATTCCTCCCTTATTGAATAAGTGAAACACGTTCAATTCTAAACTATTCAAATGTTCTACTTTGACTACACTTTATTTATTAATGCATTGATAGATTTTTTTTTAAAGATATTGTTAAATTTGTCTTATTGTAAATTTTCAAAATCTTACTTTTTTTAATTTTTTAACGAAGAGAGAATAAAATATACGTAGTATTATTTTTCAAAGTTGTACTTCGTCAAACGTGAAAAGTGAACTGTTGCATTTATTTATGAACAGAAGAAGTATATGAGATTACTTTAAATATGAGTAAAATAGTATTCGGTATGATTTAATATATTTACCCTTTAATAAAAATAAATAAAACCATGTTTGGACAATAGTGCAATACTACGACATTAGTATTGTCAACTTAGTATTCGATAATGTAAAAAATATGAGTGAATTAGGAATGACATAAGGAAAACATAAGAAATAATGATGTATATAGTGATAGTATGTTTTAAATAAAGATGGGTAGAGACGATATAACTTTTAGTGATTATGATTATGTTGAATTTTTAATTGTAATGACTATGAAGTTGTGCACATTCTAACATTATTCATATTGTTATTCATAAATTTTATTTTAATGATATTCAATGAAAACCAAATATATTACAATTTTATTTTTACTAATATTTAATTTCCCATAATATATCACCTTCGAATATATTTTTTAATCTTCCAACAGTAACCTCCACGTAATTTCCGTTTCGACTATCACAATATAAACACTAATGGCTTCAGTTTCCACTTCTCCCCTCTTAAAAGCTAGTTCTATCCTCATTCAAGTTCTTATACATTCAATTTTCCATTCACTTTAATTTTTGCACTACATTGTTTTCTCAAGCCAATTAAGACAAAGTTATTGTTAAGTAACAATATTACTATACATTATTATTGTTATTGTTATTATTAAGGTCACGGTGTGAAATATATATTCACTAAACACAATATCTGTCCAGACACATATATATCCCCTTCACAAATCACAAACCTAGCTAGCTAATTAAGCTAAAGGTAAGGGGCAATATATGATAACTATGGGTGAAGAAAAACACTATTGTGATTATTTTTATTATTATTTCTCGAGGAAAATGGTTTTCCTTGTGTCTGCTTTGATGTTACTTTCTTCCTGTGATGCTTTGGAATTCGATGTTGGTGGCTCCGACGGGTGGGTTTTAAACCCATCTGAAAGTTATGAGCATTGGGCTACTCGTATGAGATTTCAGGTTAATGACTCTCTAGGTATGTTTCTTTTTTGCAAGAATTTGCCAAAATTCGTAAAGATTTGGCACAGAATATGTCAAATCCGTGCAAAAAACATTTTGTCACGAGCTATTTGGCACAAAATATGTCAAATCCATGCAAAAAACATTTTGTCACGAGCTATTTGGCACAAAATTATCAATCCATTCGTGCACGTGCCAAGTCTATGTGAATCCCTCAATTTTTTGTAGTGAACTTTTAATTTATTTGTTCTTGATATTTACATTTATTTCACACACAAAAAATCACTGGCATTATATTAAATAGAAAAAAGAACCAACACACCATTGAACTATATGTTAAATGAAGATAATATATATAAACTGGATGCTCTATCATAAGAAACGAAATATTACGTTTTATCGTGATTATTTGTTGGTAGAAATAGGTCGAGGTGTGTGCATCAAATGGATCCATGCTAAAGATGGTCAAATTTTTCATCTAGAAGTGTAGCTTCCTTCTCCCAATGCATATGTGTGGGTGGACACGATCCGGTTTCTGATCCCGTATCTACGGCTCATATTAGGGGTGGACTCAGGCCGGGCCAACCGGCCCGGAACCGGACCGAGCCTCATATGGGACGTGGGATGGGGCCTCTATTTTCGATTCGGGACAGTCTAGCCCCCACCGATATAGGTCCTGGTCGGTCATATTTTTCGTTTTTTTGTTTATTTTTATGTTTTTAAACCCTTCATCATATCCACCACCCTCCCCACCCATTTTTAGCTTTTAAATGTACCGCACCCTTTTTAAATTATTATTATGAATACTTCAAATGAATAAAAGGGACTAGGGCCTCTTTCCTGCCCGTCCGATCTCGGTCCCGGCCTCGAACTTTATTTTCCCGTCCCAGTTTGAAAACCAGCCAATCCTAGTCCGGTCCGGTCCTGAGACCATGTTCACCAATGAAACACAATTAAACACAAAGGTTATAAAGTTATACTACGTATCAAATACACCAATGAACTATATGCCAATGAACATATACACTACCCAACTATTCAGGCATAATTGTGTTTAGCCATTCTAGAAAAACATAAAAGTTATATTTTTATTCTATGACATAATTCTGGAGCATGTGTGTTCTTATCTCTTTTCTCTTAAACTAAATTCATAAATGTTAACTTATTGTTCTTATTTGCAAGTGTAATCCTTAATGAAATTAGATTTTTCATGTGCATGTTACCTACAGTATTTAGGTATGATGAAGGACATGATACTGTATTGGAGGTGAAGGGGCGGGATGATTATGAAAAATGTAGCACCCAAAACCCCGTCAACAAAATGGACGATGGAAATTCGGTTTTCAAGCTGGACAGACCAGGTCCTTTTTACTTCATTTCTGGGAATCGAGAATGTTGCCTTAAAGGACAAAAAGTTGTTGTTGTTGTTCTCGCCGCGAGAAACGAAAACAGTACCCTGCCACCCAATGGCTGCCCTTCGCCACCATCCAACCAACAGCCTTCCTTGGCTGCACCCCCTAAAACTAATGATCCTCCAGTTTCTCCGCCTGATGTGTCCTCTGCACCTTCGTCCGATGCTACTGCACAAGAAGGTTGCTTGAACACTCCACCTGCTGACTATGACCCACCAGTTGCAGAGCCTGAAGAAAGGCCCTTAGAAGGCTTTGACACTCCACCAGTAACAGAATCACCAAGTCCAGGGAGGGGCTGCGATGCTTCAATCATCCGAAGTGATCCGGTGAATGTTAATAAACCACCACAGTGGAAATCAGCAGCACCTGCCGCAACCCATCTTTCAACTGTCCTGATTGCAGCGGTCATGGTTACTATAAGTGCTACCTTCGGAGGATTTCTCTTTTTATAAATAATATACCCGTATTAGTAATTTCAAAATTAACAAAGTATTATTAGAGTTTTTAAAATATGAATAATCGTTTATGTCCTTTACTGTAATCTTTTTGTTAATCATCATTTATAAAATTATTACTATATAGTTTATTTAGTTTTAAAAATGATATATTTTGTAGGATTTTGGAAGAGGTATGTAAAGGAAGTGTTAGAGTGTTGACATTATCTCCTGTTTGGGAAGAAAGTAATAAGCATCCATTTATTGTCTGAAACTACAAATTCAGGAGTGGAGATCATACATAATTTATCCCCCTGAAGTACTAACATAGAAAAAGCTTACAATATAGAAAAAGCTTACAATATAAAATACTTCACCGAGCCAGGAAAATATAGTTTGTGTTACAGTCTTACAGAATACAATATATATATAGATGTCATCAAAAGAACCACCATCGCCTTTGCCTGCGGTTTTTCTGCACCCAATTATTAAATTATTAGTCGGAACTCACAACTCTGATTCTAAAATACAAAACAGACAGGCTCATGAAAAGGCACTATTTTGAAATCAGATGATGAAACTCTCAACTAACTAATGAACTTCAATTAAAGAATCCAAATTTCAAATGAACCTAACATATAAATGTAACACCCTAACAATCAAATTAAAACTATCTTGGTTTGAACTAGGTGTGGCCCTTCATGTCTAGTTTGTACGTTTTCGGTCACTTCTAAACCGGCTTGAAGGTAAAGAGTCTGAGACCCGTATGTGGTCTCAAATCTCTAGTGATAATATAACAATAATAAACATAATTAACAGAGGAATTATTTTCATAATGGAAAGTGTTTCTAGTTCTTTGTTAGTACTGCTAAAAATGTTTATCACTTGCGAATATTACTGGGGTTATTCAAAAAAAGAGAACAAAAAAAACACCCCTAACAAGTTTTTACACTGCTACACAGGGCAGAAGGTTCACATGTTTACCAAGCCAACATTATATATCATAAAACATTTCACGTGTAAAATATTGTATGCATATTACTCTAATAAGATATTGAAATCTTCTATACCACCTTTCATGAGGGTATGCCATTCAATATGGTTGGTGGATATCAGAGTTATTAGGTTTACTACTTAATAGTGATTATTTAATATCGGTTATCAACTAAGCCAAATGAGTTACAAAGAAGGGTGTAACAGAAGCATTAGGGATAAAGGCTTTGTTGTTGTATTCACGAAATGACCAGAGCATTAGGGAGCATTTTAAAGAACCTCTTTGATGTGATAAAATCAGCTAGAAAAAACAAAACATGAATAAGCATAGAGTAGCACCTTTTGTGTCTCTTTCTTTATTATAATAGGCTGAGAAAGCACACCATTGTCAATGTTCTGAATGTATGGCTGTACCTTCTCCTCCAACATTTTGTTTAGCTGAAGTTCATAAATGTTAGGGTTAGCAGCAGATAAAGGGCGCATCAAGCCACTAGACACATAATTGCAAATATATTACGCAAAACAGGGAGATGACACTGCCAAACCACTAAATCTCCATATGTAAAGCCAAAACAACAGAGTTTGGTTCTAAATTACAGAAGAAAAATGAAATGCTAATGTTTACTAAGAGCAGAGGAAGCAATTTAATATCACTTGAACACAGAATGGTGCAGCAAAAGAATTGCAGATACTGACCTTTTCTTCCCGCCACTCGGCTTGCCACTGAGCATCCAGCATCTGCTCTGCAATTTCTTTTTGTGCACTAAGAAGGACTTTCATTTCATCGAGTCTTTTTGGATCTTTGAGATCTTCTTCAGTCCAAGAAGATATATTAAGAGGAAGGATCAACTCCTGCAGATCGTTACATCACTGAATGATTGAAAACATAGAAATTTTCTTAATATCACCTAAAACATCAGAATACAAATCTCTAAGCTTTACATGAATGTTTGCAGGATTAGTTAACGAAAGCTAGTAGGCATTCTTAACCCATGGTTAGAACCATAATTATCTGCCAAGAAGTTTTTTTTATGTAACTTATGCACGGCTAGGTATCAATAGATTCTATTTAGAAATCTAGTTTCTTTATACTCTCAACTAATAATGGTCATTAACTTGGATGTTATAAATCAACAGGCAGCATCCATCAGAAATAGCTTAGGAGTTGGTCTTAGGATAAGTCCAAATGGTCATGATTCTACTGCTTTCTCATTCCATCACAAGAATATGAACTCTGAAAAGTGTACATTTTACCAAAACAGCATGCAACCATCTGGCACAGGCCCTCAAAGATTGTACACAATCAAGAAAGCTAACATGTGGAAGTGTCCTGAACAACCTTCCACATAATAGTTAAAGCAAATTGCAATGAGTCATTTTACACCCATGCTCCACCTTAATCACCAAGTATTTCATAACTTGGTGACTAGTTTTATTCGCCAAGTCACCAAGTAACTTGGTCGTACTAAAATATGACATATTTTTGAAAGATTGAAAAGGAGAATGAGATTTGAAAACAAATAGCGACTTTAATTTAGTGAACGGGAAAAGAACATTACCAAAGTCTATGTCTTGGAAGTATTAACATTTAGGATTCCCACAAAGGCTTTATGTCTCGGTGTGTTATTCTTCTTCTTCAGTTCTTCAATTATTTTCTTCTTCTTAGACTTCTTACTAGGAATTTTTGTTATTATATACTTCCTCCGTTCCATAAAAGTTGCAACATTGGAATTTCTGCACTATTCACACACCTTACTTTGACTACAATTTTCTAATAATATATATAATAAAAATATTATGTATAAAATATTAATAAATTTGTATTAATGTAAATTTCCAAATTATTAACTTTTTTTAATGTTTACTAATACGTAAATAAATATAATTACAGTCAAAGTTGCGCGTTGGCAAACGTGAAAGTCAAATTGTTGCAACTTTTATGGAACGGAGGATAGTATTACGTAGTAATATATAAGTACGTAATATATAAGTAATGTGCAGTAATAAATGGTTCTGAGAAAGCTTATCAGGATTAATTTCGGATATAAGTAAGACGTGAGGATTGATTAGATAGATGATGGATCTTTATAAAATGTTTATGATTTATACTAGTTGTAATGAATTATTATTTTCTGTTCTGTACATTCTTATTAGGCAACTACAATTAAATTATGTGACATTTTTTTTTAAAAGTTACTATTACAAGACCGAGTAATCACCTAGTAATCACAAGTAACCAGTCCTACTCGCTACTCCGCCCTTGACCGAGTACGCACCAAGTACCGATTGAACTACTTAGATCAAATCTACCACAACATCAGTATGAATTGCAGCAGGAAAAAGGTTTTCTTCATGTTCTAGCACTGTAATCTTCTGAAGCTTACATAGAAATAGCAACATTTTAAATTAAAAAATGTAAAGACTTACTCCCCAATCATTAGGACGCGGAGGAGGGTCAAGTTTCAATACTTCAGCTTCTAGCGCCTTCAAGGCCCTGTAATAGGGGATATTTTTTATGACAACAGGATCATCCCTAGCACGGGCAGGATCAATTGAGATCAAAGCCTGTAGTATGAGAATTAATAAAAATACACCCATTCTATTCATGAGATGTGCATCACAAATTCACAATAAGTCACCATACTTCTTGCAAGTATTCCCATCCAGGCTTTCGCTTGACAACCTCATCTCTTAGTAGATCGTACCGCATAGATTCCTAAATAATGGAATAAGAAACATCACGAGTTGCCAATGTCATCAGAAATTCATAGCAAATTAGATCTAAAGCTTCAACATGGGGAAACCATAGTTATCATGGCGCATGGCGATCGCCATGGCTCAAAGGCATTTTTCATGGCGCATGGCAATGGTGCATATACGAATGGCGCATGACGCATATGGCGCCATGGCGACGAGCACTTTTTCATGGCGATGGCGCATATGGCGCGCGCCACATCTCGTCATTCACTACTATGGGGGAAGCGCATCAGAAAAGTGGAGATTTGCATCTCAATTTGTATATTACCTGATTTACATCATTTTAATTACTAGTGATCAGTTTCCAATAACTACTATTCAATACTATAAAATGACGGGGTTAAACAAACAGGATCAATTTTCAGAAAACTTTTAATATTAGAGTATAGGAAATGTTGCACTTTTAATCCCTCATTAACATGTAGTCCATGTCTTTTAATTTTTGTAACTCTCGTCCCTTAATGGTGAAATACTTCGCAAATTTAGTCCTTGGCTTTGTTTCGTTAATCATGTAGTCGACTTCATTGAAAATTTGTAAAACGTACATCCCTCATTTGTACAACATGTTGTAAATGTAGTCCCATTTGTTAAATTATACATGTCATAGAATGCAGTTAAAACAACCAAGCATTCCAGCCCAGCTTGTGTGAGGTTACCGTGCATATCGAGTGGTCTCGAGTTTGAAACCCGCTACACACATAAGGGTTTGAAACTCAATGGAGTGAGTTTTAGCCGTAATTACTCCAGGCCCCCTACCCCCTACCCCAGACGCCCCCTGGAAAAAAAATCTGAAGTTAAAACTTGTTACACTTTTAGGGACACATTTGCGAGAACCAAAAGATAGGGACTACATTTCAATACGTGAAATAAATCAGAGACCAAAAGTGTGATTTACCCTAAAGTATATATGCTCCATATGATGTCTCTTATACTACAATAGGAAGGCTATGTACCACTCCTTTGGATGACATATTGTTCTATGACCTTTAAAGAATGCAATACTACAAAAGATGTTACATATAGCTACCTATCATTGTGACAAATATATCTTCACAAAAAATTGACAATGGAAACATAATGGAGCAGATACTCATGTTATTGAAAACTTGTATGCGCTTTATCCTTATTTATCATTATAAAGCGCAATATATCTTTTATCGGCATCTTATGTCTCTATGTAGAAAACTCAAAAAGAACTAATGAAGTTAAGTGGTTACGATGTTAAAGCTTGATCATAATGTGACAAATGACAATACACATAAGAAATCAGACTTATTTATGGATTTTTACATGAATCTTGGTTATGAAATTGTTGATTGAAAGAATAAATGTCTTGTACAGACAATCCGTACTATGCTTTTCCATTGCAAAGTACATCTAAGCATATATTTTATAAATGGTCGACAAAAAGTGAAGCTCCACATTGGGCGGAGCCAGCAATTTCTAAGGGAGGTGTGAAAGGGGTCAAGACCACCTTTATGAGGAATTTGATAATTCCCTAATCTGGTGGCCATAGCGTTTAGTGAAGAGGGTGTATTGAAGGTCTGCAAATCTCTTAAGGTCACCCAGGAGATGCACTGTGCCTGACATTGGAGCCGGCAGTGTAGTACATCAAGAAATCTCTCTGAAATGGATTGTTACAAAATCATGGGAATGCAAAATTTATTGCTTACACCGTACACGGATACAGATAGATTGAGCTGGAGCTGGAATGCAGGATGCCTGGATGTGTTTGGGACTGGAGATTGCTTTGAAGAGTAAGAAACATGATGTTGCAAAATCAAGTGGGTTGAGGTTTTGTGACAATCAAGCAACATTACATACAGCATTCAATCTGACATCCTATGAGAAAACTTAACACATTAATGTTTATTTTTTGTTTGTGCAAGGTAATGTTGCACCTGGAGAGGTTGTCACTTCATTTGTGGGTACAAATGACCAACTGGCAGATATCTTCACCAAACCCTAGAGAGGTCACAGTATTGTTAAATGGCAACCATGTGGGAATGATATGTCAGACTTTGTGCCAACTTCATAGGGAATTTGTAAACAATAGGTCTATGGTGGTACCATATAAAGGAAATTTGGCCATCCACTATTAAACCCAATCACCACTAACACTGAGATGACTAGGGATTAAATACATTTGTTGCAAACTTTGACTTGAGGGTGTAGGTGTAATGAAACAAAAGTGTTTGTAGAACGCTAGTTTGGTTAGTTGATGACTTGGTGTAAAAGTGTTAGGAAGACCATTTGATTATCTTAGAAAGTCAATTAGTATTTGACTATTTTCATATGTCTCCATATGAGAAATAAGAACTGATCTGAACCGTATATCAGTGAAGATCAACAGATGAAATTTAGCCATAAAACAAGTGACATATCCTAGCAAACTAAAAAACTAGTAACTTCAATAAGTAATTTCTGATAATTGTGGGATTAAATACTAAACACTGAAGTGGTAAAGTTAACTTTATTAGTGAAAAAACTAAAAAACAGGTAGAAGTACATCAATGAGGCAATAACATATAATAAAAAAGTGATAATAAACAGAAATATACCTTGTACTGCCACCATATCTTCCTTTTGACATCATCTTCATATTTAAATCCTCCTACTACCTGAGGTAAGGTAATCAACCAAAATGCTGCAATGCTGGGGTCTTTCATACTCTCAACTATATGCTGCAATGAAAAGGTCTCAAAACTACAAAATCAAAATTAAATTCAGTATAATGTGCAGAAACATTAAGCAATGCAGAAGCTCTAGACTGCTGTCTTTCAATTTCTTGCAGATAGGTAGATTGAAAACCAAAACATACCCTAAGGCCTAAACCAGGAATGAATGATTTTACAATACAACTCTTTCTCTACAATGAACAATGCTAAATGTAAAATAGCAGCGAAGTATAGAAGAATAGTCACAAGTTGCAAGGCGTTTTTCCATCATTTGCAATGGAGCCAAAGACTCACTATTTTTTGGCTTGGAATATGATGGAATAAAGCAAAATGGTTCACTAAATTGTCTGCGCTTTTTTGTTATGAAGTAGCAGTCAGTCCATGCAATTTTCAATGTGATTTTCATTATGGGTCATCCGGAAACAGTCTCTCTGTGCTTTAGTGCAGGGGTAAGACTACGTACATCCGATCCCCACTCTACCCCATCGTAGGTGAGAGCCCTTGCGGCACTGGGGTAATGATGATGATGATGATGATGATGATGAGCAAAGGTGTAGGCGTGTAGCCATATAACTGACAAAGAAGTTCAAATTATTGTGAACTATTAAAATGAAAGACTTAAAAGAGTATGATAGCACTAACCTCATAGGGGTAGTCTATCTTTCTCATTATATTATACGGTATCCATGGAGGCTCCATTATCTGAAAAGTTTGAGAACAAGCATGAAATTTATTCAATAAAAGCTGAAAAAGTTGTAATTTTACCGCCAAACTACACCTTTGTTTTCAACTTACATTATCAGCAGATATCTTGATTGGTGGCATGTCTTCGCATTCTGGGCATATCATAGAACCCTATATAATATAATTAAGTAAAAAGACAATGCAATTACTTATCGGAAGTTTACACAAACACTTAACAAAGCTTTTTGAAATATAAAAGTATCATAGTCCTCACAGATCCACCACAAGTGGGACAATCTTTAGATGGTAGTGGCAAGGGAAGGTCTACTGCTGAAGGAAAGTGCACTAACTCAGCTCGGTTCTCAGCTATGGCATTTGCAATGCATTCAGCTGTTGGCTTCTCACCCCTGCAAATAGATTCCGGAATATTAGGGGGGGGGGGGGGGGGGGGGGGGACCTATGACCATGGCTTATATAGGATGTTACCTTCCTTGCATCTAGCAAGGAATGAATGAAAAAATGGGTGTAATGTAACACACAAGCATCCATCAAAAAATTTTGAAGAGGATAAATTGAATAAAGCACTGCTGAATTTGGATATCATGTTGGCAGAAAAGGAAGGGTCTGTAGCTCAGAGTATTTATAATAAATAAATACACTACAATGGAGCTGATGAACATCTAAAGGTCAGTGCTTTCATCAGGACGGGATATTTGGCTACATGTTTTGACACCAAAGATTCTTGCACCAGGGAGAACCTACCTATGCAGATGGTAATCTTTCACCTGGTATTGCACCATCCCAGAACCCTTGCACATTGTGCACTGCAAAGCCTTCCAGCCATTGCAAGTCCTACAGTCACTGGAGTTCAAAATGCATTTTTAACAGTAGTGTTATAATCTTCAAGTAAACAAAGAAAGTTGATGTTGTCTTAAGACCAGCTACTACTATTTAACTACCTCGAACAAACCAGTTTCTTTCCCAGCTCCAATGCAATATCATACGTTCCCAACGTAGCAACTGCCTATGCACCAATTTAAGGAGTACTTGTGAGCCACGTTTTATGTTTTAGAAGAGAAAATAATATGTACAAGACTTCTAACTGGCAAATGAACAAACATATGGTGAACCATCGGTTAGGAGCAAAGGTCAACGAAAATGAAGCTCCACCAAATCGAAATGGTTACTTACGAAAATTGCAGAATAAGAGAGATTAGAAATGAACTCTGGGACGCCATAGCCACGATGGGCGGAGCCAGCAATTTGTAAGGGAAGTGTGAAAGGGGTCAAGACCACCTTTATGGGGAATTCGAGAATGTCCCTAATCTGGTGGCCATAGCGTTTAGTGAAGAGGCTGAACTGAAGGTCTGCGAATCTCTTAAGGTCGCTCACGAGACGCGCTGTGCCTGACATTGGAGCCGGCTGTGAATGCCCTCCAGTTCGAAGCGGAAATATGAGGTCGCAAAATTTACAGGGAGGGCCGTAATTTTGATCATTTTCTTTGATAATTTTGATAAAAAAATTGATGCAACAATTATAATATTCTTTTAAAATTAAATGTCAACATCTTTAAAATTAAAAGAGATAGGAAAATATATCATTATTACCATTGTAATAATATATTACTCGTATATTATTTTATTTTATTATTGAAAATATAATAATAATAATAATAAACTAAAATGTAAGGAGAAATTTATTCGAAAAATCACAACTAAAATCATTCATTATAGTTATAATAGAGTCATTATCTTACATCAAAATGTTACCATTAGTGTCACTCATTAATCTATAATAATCAAAGTGAAAAAAATCATATTAACGAAAAATGATTACATAATAATACTTGTACAAGATTTAGAGCCCGTTTGGCAACCCTCAGTTTCGGCTTATCAGACTTATCAGTCAACTTTTTTACCAAACACGCAAATTTTGTTTTCGCGAGCTGAATTGTGTAATAAGCCGAAAAAATAAGGTTGGAGTTACTTTTCTGACTGTATTGCCTGAAGTTACTGTAGATGATCATTTTAGCTATTTTTACATATAATTTTTTCTTTATTTTATTAATAAAATATATTTTAAAAATATTTTTTTCTTGTATCAGCAGAATCAGACAAAACAGCCGATTTTCGTGCTACTAAACGAGCTTTTAACGTCATTATTGAATATATTGTGATGGCAGAGCTCATAGTTTATATAAATATCTCAATCATAATTACTTTTCCCTTATAATCATATATAGCGCCTTGTTGTTTGAAAAAAATGAACCTCATAAGTGAGTGATTTTATTGTTTTTGTATGAGAGAGATGATCATTCAAGTAGGCCTCGTTTTTTTGAAAGTATCCGTTCTATTCTTTCCGTTGTTTAGTTCTCTATTTCTCATTTCTACTCTGATAAACTAAAACTATGAATTTCATTTAAGGTGTATAATCAATCAATCAATTAATTAATTACATAACAATAACACCAATAGGTATAGCATTTTAATTAATTAATTAATAATTACATAATAATAATACGAATAAGTATGGCAATTTATACCGTGCAACTGGCGCACCATGAGGATGGTGCGCCCGGTTGCAAAACGACGCAGCAGTGGCCTGCAGTGGCTTGATTCCATTATTTTTTATTCTTTTTATTGTTAAAATTGTAATTAACTTTTTTATTTGATATCCGATTTTTATAAATTTTATATCTTTTTTATTTATTTTTCATGATCTATCAAATGAGACCAATATTGCTGATGTAATTTTAACAAATTATGGAACTATTATATAAATTATTATTGGATTATAAGGAAAACCGAACTAAATTTAATACTATAAAATAATCGTGTAAATCACAATTTATCTTAAAATTGTATAAATAAAAAATTTATTGTATTATGTATTTATACAAGTGAGTTACATATTTTTATACGTAAAGTTACATATTTTTACACGTAAAGTTACATATTTATATACACAAGTTGCATTTGGCCTGTCTGAACGCGAGTTACATATTTTTACACGTAAAATTACATATTTTTACACTTAAAGTTACATATTTATACACGCGAGTTACATATTTATACACACGAGTTGCATTTGACCTGTCTGAAAGCGAGTTACATATTTTTTTACGTAAAGTTACATATTTTTACACGTAAAGTTACATATTTTTACACGTAGAGTTACATATTTATACACACAAGTTGCATTTGGCCTGACTGAACGTGAGTTACATATTTTAACACATAAACCTACATATTTTTACACGCAAATGTTAATATGTTAAAATTTTACATAGGCAATATTAGTTTCATTTGAAAGATCATTAAAAATAAAAAATTTTGATATAAATTTTATAAAAATCGGATCAAAAATAAAAAAATTATTAACAATTTTAAGAAAAAGAGAAATAAAAAATAACAAAGAGTGCATAGTGCTCACCATGCACCGGTTGCACGGTATATCCACTGAATAAGTATAGCATTCTCATATTTGCAAGCTCATGAACAGGCTAGTAGATTTTAGGGGGTGACCAGTTACATCGGTGTTACAAGATTGCTTAAGCTAAAATATCACATGGGTAATTAAAAGAAATGAATGGGAATTGCTAAGCTAAAACAACTACAGAATCGAAACACTTGAATCTATGTAGATGAATTCATCCGGTACACAGCAACAAGAATAACAAAGTCTTCAGGTTGTGATAGCATTAGAACACTATGACTATTCACAAGAAGTGAAGCCAAGAAGTGGTGGATCATCCCCAATACCATAGGAAATCAGATCATGAGAGCTTTTATTTTGAATTTAATATCCTGATCAAAGTCCTTTAGCCACATTTTTGAATTCATTCAAGCAAGTATGAAGTATCTTTTGTCGCTTCTGGAGTGATTGGCGTTCACTCTCAAGGACATCAATGGTTCCGGGCGAAACAAACATGTCCATGAAATTCTCATCACTGACAGCAAACAAATCCAATCCAAGTGACACCAGAAGCCTCTCTCGACTACAAAGTTAAATATATAGGATTAGTTCAAGCAAACTGAGAATAACAGTCAAACAAGTTTGAAAGATTAGGTAACTTACCAAGGAGTGAGAAATCCAGAGTTCATAGTTGATGACACACTCTGCTCAACCAGAACATCTCGCATTCGACCAAAATGCTTTGCAGCAAGGGAACATATCTCTGCATAAGGTGACATTGTCGAATTACTACTCCCACTCCCTAATGTGCGGCTTACCTTTTGGCCTCTCATATGATCAGGGTTTCTGTTATTGCCAATCAATCTAGACTGGCGTTTTCTTGCTCCGACTTCAACACAGTTCACAAGTTCCTTTTTTAACCCATAATTTGTGTCATCAAAAGGTTGATCAGGAGATGGTGTTTCAGGCACAGTCATTTGACATTCACGAAGAGCATCCCCTCTTTTGGCCTCTCCAGATTTTACCGGTGTTGTTTCCTGCAGATTCTGTCCAGGAGGCATATTTTCTTGGTTTTCTTCAGTTACCACCACCTCCTTGCGAGATGAGGGCCCACCGCCACCATCAGACAGTTCAAGACAAAATGAACCAGTTGAGGCTTGGTTGAAGCCATATATAGAGTTTGGAGCAGCTCCAAAAGAAGTGTCCAATGAGTCCTCATAGCACACCTGGGAGTATGGGCTAGTGACCGTATCAAGATGATGCCGAAGAAGTTGCTTGCACTGTGTTGAGAGATCTTTTAGAAAGCGGTTGTAAGACTGCCTTAGAGAGGCAAGGAAACCAACATATCCATTAACATCTCCATCTTTATCCCCATCTACAAATCAGAATGACAGTTTTAAAGATGAATTTTTCACAAGAAAGAACTCAAGGATGCCAAGCAAATTGTAACTCATATTTTACACCGCATTGTTCATGTAATTTCTCAAAGAGAATCACAAACATGGTATCTACTTGCATATGATAAACTTAGTTAAACCAACAAATTAAAAGAAGTATTGCAACCATCATGCTTTCCTTGACTGATAATTGTCAAACAATCATTCTAGTAACTGCCTCGATAAAAAAAGAGTCATGTTTGATCAATGTACAACCTTTTAATTTTGGTAATTTACAACAACCATAGCTCAAGGATCTTTTGATTAGTTGGTTTAACTAAATTTATCATATGCAAGTACATAGCATGATCAAATTAGACTTTTTTTGGGACAAAAATGAAAAATGTTTGGAATGGAAGTCTCTTTTTGGGAAGAGGGAGTTAAATTTACGTATCATCGTGTATTCTGATATGAAACTACTCCATAAAACTAAAAGATGCAGGTAGGACGATCAAACTGAAGAACAAATGGATCTTTTTTACTTGAAAAATACTCACATTGTGAACCACATTGAGAATTTCTTTCAATGGCAAGTTCAAAGAGGTTTCCTAAAACGAAGGACAAACGGTCACAAGCAGTTTGAAGAAGAGGAGAAAGCCAAGAGCGTGTTGCAGCCTTTGCAATCTCTGCAGCTGCATCTGTAATCCCTCTACTCCCACCTCTGCCGGCATGGGCTAGTAAAATATTTGCTACCTGTTACATAAACTCTGTAAATTGCATTCTCAATTGCAATTCTAGGGTTGCTCAATAACTGATTTTTTTGAATAACATATACTCACCTTCTCCCTCGACACAGTGGGGCATGGAATCGAATATGCAGCACATCTAAATTCGTGCATAACCCTTTCAAATGCAGCACCTCCATAAAGGGAAAGTGTTGCATTCGGAGGTCTAATATCTGTTGAAACACCAGGCCAACTGCCAATACCACTCTCTGACCTTTCCTCTTCTGTGGTTCTTCCCCATTGCTCGGGTTCAGGGTCCGCTGCTCCTTCGATAAGTGCAACCTTCAAAAGCAGCAGGTTCCCAGAGGTATAAGGAATGAGTAAAGTACTCAGAAAATGCAGATGTTGGAATTGACTTGAGTTTATGATTGCATGAACAAGCAGCATAAAGAAACAAGTACTCCATAACAGAAGATGAAGATATCAGCCATAAATTAAACATTTAAATGATAGAAAATAAACTGACCACGTGATTACATAAAGCAGCAGTATGCAGCAAGGCTGATCTTCGAAGATGTGCAACATCAGATGTCGCCTGTATTTTGGAATTCATTTTGGCTATTTCAGTAGTTACTTCACTACAACGCTGTTCAAGCAGAGCCAGTGTAGCAGGTGCAGCTTCTTTGTATCTTTTCTGGAGCTCAGTTTCCAGATAATCTCTAAGACAACCAAACCCAACATTGGACCTATACTTCTCCTCATCGAAACCCCCCTTAACACATTCCCGCAGATACCGCAATATTTCTGCGTCAACCTGAGAGATTTGTTTGCGGAACTCCTCATTAGAGACCGCAGTTCGATCCTTGGGCAGTGCCACAAAATATGGACGAGTATTATCCCCAAGGTACCCACTTGCACTCAAATAGCGATCAACTTCCCATCGGTCGCTAAACTCCTGAAAATGTTTTATACACAACCATATCACCAGGAATGAAATCATTTGAGATTAACATTTTCATATTTTCAAAGTTTACTAGAAGGGGAAAATGTGAGCATGGCCTATATGATAACATTTGGTATCAATTGATAACTCATCCTTCTACAAATCATACGTTTTACCAAACAATCAACACTTATGCGTTTTTACTTTAGCTATTCTAATAGTCTTTACCAAACACCAAAATTAGCTGATATTCTGGTAGAGTGGTTTGAAATAGCTAAATGCTCTCCAGTTAAATCTTCATCATATAAGGCCATATTCAACGACTAGAGTACAAGTGGATACATTATTACACTATTAGAGCCGATTTCCACAATAAGAAGTTGAAATTTCAACAGGTATGCAGATAAGGCTTATTCCCTCGGTTTCAATTGCTCTCCTCTTAAAAGATTATTTAGAGAATCAGAATTCAGGCCATATAAAGGTTAAGTGTAACTGTGTAGTTTCTACCTTAAGCCTGTTATCAAATTTGGAGACAACAATAATTGTCCTCCTAAAACTTGGATCAATTTCACGAAGAACATCCAACCATAGAGAAGAACACCACTCCACACTGCTCTGCTGAAGAAACAATATAATGCGGTGAGGTGGAGATGCTAGTGACTTCACCATTGATAGAATTTCATCAGGTGTGTTATCAGGTTCACCCTTCTTTGCCTGAAATTTGTTTTTAACTTGTCAAATTATTTGCCAGGCAGATCGCATGTTACCCATATACAAAACTTTGAAACTCATCATACCAATATTTGACCGGCCCAAAAACTTACCTTTAGAACAAATCCTGGTGTATCAATAATGGTAAGGTTAGGACAGTGTGCATATTCTACTCTCATGATAATGGATTTCGATGACACCGCATCCTTAGTTCTTCTTAATAGTGCTTCTGTCCGTGACTTTATGGTATCAGCAATTGCAGAGGCAGATACAATTGGACTCCCATATTCTTCTGAACTCTCCTCCTGTTTCAAATATGTTATCTCATATGTCACTCTTGAGCAAAGATGCATCAAATACAACATCACCTCATTCACATCACTATAAACACATATGAGAATATGACTTTGTTCAAAATGAAAAAGGCAAAGAAATTCATAGTAATCTGCCTATGGCTATGGATTGCTCTAGCCTCACGTTCTTTTCTTTTTTTTTTGAAAGAAGCCTCACGTTCTTTTCAGTAACTAAAATTCTGAAATACCGATACTAGAGAGTACTTAAAATGCCTTAATATCCGTCACAATTATGCACTACACTGTTGTCAACATTTGGCTGCACGATTCAATTTCAGCACGTCTATAGTTATAACTATATATTGGGAAAAACTTACAGCTTTATGCGTAGAGTATACTTCATAATTCACGTTTTATTCAAAAAAATATCGAATTGAAGCCCTAAATTAACTGAAATTTTATATAGAACACATTCAAGAGCAAGCTTTAAACAAAGCTTCAATTAAAATTTGAAAATCAAATCTCAACCTGAAAGCGGCATCGAGGCTCCAAACAAGTGGAGTCATGGACCATTTGCAGAATAAGAGGGCGTCGAGTACCCATTTCAACTTCTCTGACGTTGAAGCGGAATCCCAGTAAGGCTTCGAGTAAAGAACTCTTCCCATCGGATTGTCCACCAATAGCAACGATCTCCGGTATCGGCAATTTCTCTCCGAAGGCAACCGCAGCTGCTTGAAGGCGATTATAGGCTTCGAACCGAGTCCTCATTTCAGCAGCGGAGGGAACGTCGTGGTGGCGGTGGTGATGTTTCTTAGAATGGGAAGATGTCGCTGTGGCGGCGGCTGTTGTCCTTTGAGATGCCGGTGTTTTGGATGGTGTAGTTTGGAAGGTCTCAGCAGTCGCCATTGCTAAGCGCGGAGATCAGACTGCAGAACAGGACTTTGAATTTTGAAATTTAAAATGGAACTGCAGGAGAGCCGTTGAAGAACCATAAATACGAGATTTGAAGGTAATTCTACATTTCTATTTTCTACCGGTCTACCCGGATAGGGGTGGTATTTTTTGGGCTTGTTCGTTGTAATCCGGGTTCCGACAAAAAGAACCCGAGTGTAAAAGATCCATTTCCGATCATGAAATTGATCCGGACAAGGTTTAGACGGATTTGTGGTCCCGGCCTCAAATTTGGTTACACATGTATTGGTCCACTTTACTTCTTTCAAAAATGCTCTTTGTACACATAATCATGGATGAATTCCTTAAATATGAGTAAAAAAAATTGAAATTTCAAAATAGGATTATCATGTTTTTTATTTTTTTGAATAGGAGTAAATTTTTGTCAAGTTTGTCATTACTAGACTTTCAAACATTGCATTTTTTCTAAACTTGACAGATTATTCCTATTTTGGAATTTCAAAAGGTTTTTGCTGCTATTTAGACCAATTTCTACATTATTATACACACTAGTACACACCCAAAATCCAAACGTGCCTACTATAAAACGCTTCATTTTTACTCTTCTTTTTCTTTTCTTTCTCTTGCACTCCCTATCCCAAATCTGCATTTTAACGGCAAGCTCATCTCCCTGCTCTTCCATCGTCCGACTCCTTTATCTCCATCCCTATTCCGCAACATTATTGGGGAAATCACATGGTAATGAATCTCATCTATTTTTCTTTTGTGAATTTAGGGTTTGTATTTTTGTATATAAAGTGAAATGATAAATGATTTTTTAGTTGTTTATTCTGCTTTTATGCTTAATTTATGTTTGTGAAATTGTTCATTTATTAACTACTTGTATTCATGAATTTCTGTTTCTATAGGTGTTCCTACGATCTAAATCCCACCTGCTTTGAGGGCTTGTGAATCGGCACCTTCAGGTGTATCACCAAGCCATATAGTTTTGTATGTTAAATTTTGAAATTTTAGTCTAACTATTGTATTTTATTTTATGCTCATTACATGTTTGTTAAAATGATTCAATGAATACCTTTATATCTAAGATTTTGGAGAAGGGGCATTAGTAAATTGCTTGTTTTTTTATACAAATTTGTTGTACCCATTTGGTGAACCTTCATAGCATATTTTGATGAACTAAATTTTGTTATAGGAATTATACTACCCCATATTTAACTCATGTTAGCCTAGAAACAAACAAGTTTAAAGGTAAACATACTTTTTTATGCTCTTAGGTATATTCAAATCACAAGAATGCTTGAAAGTTAAACACTATGATACAGTGTAGTCTATCATCCTTACAGAATTCCACACTATTCAAACAACCCTTCATTGTCAAGTAAACTCACTCTATTGGCATTATGAGTCTTACTCAATTGTTGAAGTTCTTAAATTGTGAACCCGGAGATTAGCTCCTCTGTATAGAGGGAACTTGGTATAGCATTTTCAGGGGATGCAAAATTCACTGTGAAATGTGAATATGCAATGTTGTTTCTATTTTGATTTTCCCACTTAGTCTTGGTCTAAATAGTCAAACCATATTATTTAGTCATCAAGGCACTTTATTTACATGTTTAGCCTTTTACTTTTGAAAGAAAATAGATTCCTTCACTTGCCACTTTTTTACTTTAAATCTATCTTTGTGTAGGAATATGTGTGTTGAAGAAAAAATACATAATTTTCATGCGCACTGCAGGGGTAAATTGGGTGTGTGTACTAATAAAAGTGACAAAACAAATGAGCAGCACAGAAAACAAACCTCATGAAACTCATAGTGAAGAGAGCAAAGGGAGTTTCGTGACCTGTTGTCAAGGTTCTAATGGAACAGATTAGCTGCAGTTTCTACTATTTAGATTTATACACAGTTGTGTTTTGTGGAATAGTTTTGAAAATTGACATATGTAATTTAGTTATTGAATGATTGTACTTGTTTTAATCAAGGTTCCATAATGTATTATTAATTCATTCATGTTTTTCTTATGTTTCTTGCATCTAAAAATTATTAGCGTCACCGTAATAATTGTCTGCGTATTCATTTATAGTGTTGTGCATGGTTAAAACATTCTATGGGCATTTTAGATAAATTAGTATCGAAACAACCATGTAACCCATGTCTTCAAACAACTCAAACTAAATACTCAATTACTCTCATGGGAAATACATATCAATACTTTTAAACAAACAATGCCAACATAGGATTGTTATTAACTTAAAAGCTGCACTAATTCAAAATCTATTATTATATAGTGATCATATTGATCAACACTATTTATATTCCTCTTCATCTCAGATTCTCAGCCACTGAATTTAAGTCTTCCCTTCAAACTTCCTTGATCAAAGGCTCATGTTTATCCATAAATATAGTAGTGATAACAGCATGTTTGTTGAATGATTTGCAAGAATGCAGCTTTTCAGTTTCATATGTGCAGTAGAAAACCCTTCCTCCTTTGAGAATGAAAAATCAAGTTCTACTTGCTCCTCCTCCTCCTCATAATGACTGCTTTCATGCAAGATCTCAAAAATAAAACGCTTTTATAGCGTGTAGTAGCTTGTACAAGAATGTGTACAAGAAGCAAAATTGTACTTCTTTACCCACCGTTCTTAGGAACTTAACTGCCCACACCAGGTGGTATTGATGGGCCTGACACCAATATTGCACTGGAGAAATGGATATACACCACGTATATGGGATGTTTTTAATTATATTGAAGTTCGCTGGTTTGATCTGGTCTGGTCTAATTTGTTTATGTCCGGTTTGGTCTTTGTATATTTTATAATTGTCCAAGTCTAGTCTGGTTTATTTAAGGAAGAGTTTGGTCCGGTCTTGTCTGGGACTGAAAACAGTCCAAAAGAGAACATCCCTTGCCGAATGCCGACACTGGGCTAGTACATCCAAAAATCATACACATCACATTACATTTACTAATTTTTTCACTCGTGCATTGTCGTACGTTACACGGGGTAAAAAGTTATTTTACTTTATTTGATAGTAAATGGATTTAATTATTTCTTTAAATGAATGCATAACATTTGTCTTTCAATTTTAATTAAAAAAATCTCAATTTTATTTAAGATAAAACGTAACATTACAAATTGGTAAAGACCTCTTTGTACATTATATTTAGTGTGGAGTTTATTGGTCTACCATTATCGTCACATATAAGATATTTTAAACCAATTAGACTCGTTACTCTAGATACCACAATATAAAGTTGCTCATGCGTGAAAACCATTTGTCGTAAGAATATCCCTGCATTTTTGAATGATTGTTCATGTCTCTTACTTATCGTCATTACATAGCTAATCATAAGAGGGAAATGTCTACGTTGGAAGGTGTATGATAGTCTTACATCAGTACTCAGTGGGAGTCAAGGTAAGACGGTAAATGAAATGTCTTGGCCGACAGTTGGTCCCGATAATATTTGGGTCTCAATAACATGTTTTCCAAGTCATGTCACTAAAAATCGAGTGGCATCACACAAGCCAGATGATTGATCTAGATTCCTCATAAGCATCACAAGTTCACCCATTTTCGATTTGAGCTCATGGCTAGGGACTCCGGAACATTTGATTTCATTAAGGAATTTTGGAGAGTCAGATAATGATGCTAAATCAGGAATTTTGGAGAGTCAGATAAGGAATTGGATCTCTTCCAACAAACTACTATCAGGATCAGATAATGATGCTAAATCGGAGCTCAATTATGTTCTCATCCTTGATTGTATTTGGGCGAGCATGTGATCATTAACATTTATCCACCTTGTCAATTGTTGGAGCAAGTATTGCTCTTGATTGCATTAAATACACAATGACATTCACTGTGTCACGAAATCAGGATATGTACTCTAGACAATAGATGTAATTGGATCAAATATCCAAGCCATAAGGAATTCTTTAGGAATGTCAATATACGATTCTCCATCCTCGTTGTCACCTATAACTCCATCACCTATATTTAAAATTAAGTCAACGAATCTTTGTATTTATGTAAGCAGAATTCAGATCGTCTGATCCACAATATCTTGTTTGCTTTCCTTCGGAATAACCGGTAAAATTTGTCTAAAGTCTCCATCAAAGACAAATGTTTTCTGCCAATAAGTTTGGTGACATCACAACTTTACGAGTGTCGAAGAACATCATGCATAGTTTGATCAAGAGCTTCATAGCATTACTTATTATTCAGGGGTGCCTCGTCCCAAATTATTACTTTGTCATTTGAATTAGCTTTGCAAGTGTAATAAAAAATAAAAATAATAAAAATGAACCTGGGGTGTGTTGCTCTTCCACTTGGAAGTAGCAATGATGTGACCACACTGAAGCTACATTCAACACGATACTTCCCTGACGTCTTATATATGCTGATAAGGTCTTCCACATATATGTTTTAAAAATATTTTCATAATGAACTTTAGCACTCTAAGTTCTCGTAATCAATTATAAGGAATTGGAATAACTTACTAAAAGCGAGTTTGAATATGAGTACCTTCTAGTCATACTTCTTTGTATCGAATCATATTGATACATTGTAGCATAAACCTTGTAAGTAGATCCGAGTTTGTTATGGATTAGTGCACACGTCCAAAAGGTTGAATGCCCAACCCCAAGCCCCCCCACCCCAACCCCGATCCGACGTGAGAGCCAAAATGCATGTCAACTATAACGGTACTAGGGTATAAAAAATTCATGTGTGTGGCAAATATATCTTAAGAATGTCTGGATGTGCAAGTCTTCCAAAAAGTAATATCTCTAGATAAAGTGGTATTTTATTAAAGATATTGTTGATGCATAAGACTTTACTTCTGGGAAGACTTTCACATTCAGAAATCCTAAAGATATATATGTTGACCAAGACACCTCCATCAGCTAAGTTTGATAGTTGTTACATTTAAATTAAAGCAAAACTTCCCTAGCGAAGGATAATTTCTTTGAAAAACACCAAGGTACATATCTATAGGCAATGTACAAAACTTATATTTGAACATCAGGTGAGACTTGACATTACATGCTCAAAGTGTAAAATAACATAATTACCATGCATCATCGGGGGCGGATCTACATGTAAGTTAGAGTAAGCACAGGCATCATCTCAATAAAAGTTATTAGCCTATTTGGTATAATTAGGAAATTGAAACTTTTCTTGCGCATCAGGTTGTCCGATCGAAACCCCCCTCCGGCTACACTTGGTTTTTATTTTTCGAAGTGAAATATGGCAATTAGTGGCGCCGGCTTCTTATTTTACTTTTAGGGCCGTTCTATTTGCAGCCATAAAATCGCTAAACACAGCCACACAATTAAGTTAATTCTATAATAATTAATTTGTAAATATTTCTCTTGCCCCTTAACAAAATACAACCATCATTCATTCATTCCCGACTTTCCCCATCCTTGAACATCGATCCGACATAAGTACACTCGTTTTCCTCCATTCCTTCGTCTTCCTCCCCTTAGCCATTGGATTTAGACTGCCCTTGCTGGTCTACCATCTTCCTCCTCGTAGCAAGCCAGAAAAGCATTGGAAAGTTTTAAAAAAATTACTTTCACATATATGTTTTAAAAATATTTTCATAATGAACTTTAGCACTCTAAGTTCTCGTAATCAATTAGAAGAAATTGGATTAACTTACTAAAAGCGAGTTTGAATATGAGTACCTTCTAGTCATACTTCTTTGTATCGAATCATATTGATACGTTGTAGCATAAACCTTGTAAGTAGCTCCGAGTTTGTTATGGATTAGTGCACACGTCCAAAAGGTTGAATGCCCAACCTCAAGCCCCCCCACCCCGACCCCGATCCGACGTGAGAGCCAAAATGCATGTCAACTATAACGGTACTGGGGGTATAAAAAATTCATGCGTGTGGCAAATATATCTTAAGAATGTCTGGATGTGCAAGTCTTCCAAAAAGTAATATCACATGTATCAACAATATCTCTAGATAAAGTGGTATTTTATTAAAGATATTGTTGATGCATAAGACTTTACTTCTGGGAAGACTTTCACATTCAGAAATCCTAAAGATATATATGTTGACCAAGACATCTCCATCAGCTAAGTTTGATAGTTGTTTCATTCAAATTAAAGCAAAACTTCCATAGCGAAGGATAGTTTCTTTGAAAAACACCAAGGTACATATCTATAGGCAATGACAAAACTTATATTTGAACATTAGGTGAGACTTGACATTACATACTCAAAGTGTAAAATAACATAATTACCATGCATCATCAGGGGCGGATCTACATGTAAGTTAGAGTAAGCACATGCATCATCTCAATAAAAGTTATTAGCCTATTTGGTATAATTAGGAAATTGAAACTTTTCTTGCGCATCAGGTTGTCCGATCGAAACCCCCCTCCGGCTACACTTAGTTTTTATTTTTCGAAGTGAAATATGACAATTAGTGGCGCCGGCTTCTTATTTTACTTTTAGGGCCGTTCTATTTGCAGCCATAAAATGGCTAAACACAGCCACACAATTAAGTTAATTCTATAATAATTAATTTGTAAATATCTCTTTTGCCCCTAAACAAAATACAGCCATCATTCCCGACTTTCCCCATCCTTGAACATCGATCCGACATAAGTACACTCGTTTTCCTCCATTCCTTCGTCTTCCTCCCCTTAGCCACTGGATTTAGACTGGCCTTGCTGGTCTACCATCTTCCTCCTCTTAGCAAGCCAGAAAAGCATTGGAAAATGCCCTTGGTCGAAAGAGAACTGATTTTGAGAATTGGGACAAAGAAATTAAGATAAGGGAAGAAGCAAACGGAAGTGGCAATTCTGGAGGGATGGGTGGTTTCATTGGATTGGCGGTTCAGATAATGACAATTTCTGAAAATATAAGCACAACAAACATCTTTACCGCATCAACTATTTTTGAGGCACCGATGGTTTGATGATTAAGGCTAAGGTTGAATTGAGGCAACGATGATGTGTGTTCCGTGTTAAACATTTGGGTAAATTAGACATTTGAAATAAATTTATTTATTAAAAGGGGTATGTCCCTAAATATTACTAAATTGAAGGCAATTTCCAAAAATGTGGCTACTTTTGAATATGGACAAAAATGTGAGTAAGAAGGACATATTTTTGGAATGTCACTGCGATTTTTGTATTTCACTATGAATTATCACTATAAGATTTTTATGTCACTTATGTATGTCACCGTCCCGTTAATCGTGTTACTGTCCTGGTAATCATGTCACTATGCTACCAGAAAAGTTTCCGGTAGCGGTTTCCGGTGAAAATATGATGTGTCATCCGCTCAGTAAAACGCCGCCATGCTACCGCCGACACCGCAACCTACTGCCCCTACCCCACCCCCACCCCGTACTCCCCCACAGCTCCCCAATTCCCTCCCCAGCCCCTACCACACCCATCAGTTCCCTCCCCAGCCCCTCCCCAACGAACCTGCCCCCTCCCAACCCTCTCACCAGCCCACCAGCCCCCTCCCCAGCCCCTCCCCAACCCACCTGACCCCTCCCCAACGAACCAGTCCCCTCCCAACCCCCTCACCAGCCCACCAGCCCCCTCTCCAGCCCTCCCAGCCCCCTCTCCAGCCCTCCCAGCCCTACCCCATCCCAATCAGCCCTGTCCCACACCACCAGACCTGTCCTGAGCTCACAGCCACCAGCCCCTGCACAATTGGTACCCAACACCACACCCTCGTGGCCCTTCAACTAGCGTAGCCCACCATTTCATTCGCTCAACCCCCCAATCCCTTTTGCCAAGTCATCGCACCAGTCCGCCGCCTCAGAAACCCAAGCCACCGACCTTGTAGCTAAACCCTAGCCGCAGGACAGTCGATGATGGTCACAAATCTAAAGGTGGTCGCAGATCTAAAGGTCGTCGCCGAACAGAGATTTGTTCATCTCCGCTGATCTCGTCCATATTAAGGTGAAGAAGAAGAGTGTGGACCTCGATGAAGACAACGACGACGGTAGGGATTTACAGTGACGAAGATAGCGGAGAGCCTGACAACGACGAAGGCAACATTGGCGGTGAGGAGGTTGGCTGCGACGAGATTGGAGCCGATGATCATCTCCTTCACTGCACTCATTGATTTCTAGGATTGACATGGTAGAAGAGAGAAGCTCTATTATGTCCGCAGGAAGGAGACGGAAAGACAAGTGGCACAAGGGTTGCACATGTGTTTGAGCGCAAATGAGCGGAAGAAAAAGATCTTTGGGCTTGAACATCGATCTGCCGCGGAAGAAGAGATTTAATTGTTTGGTAACATTTTTGTCAACCCCAATTTTAATTATATGACTGTATATAGAATTCCTCTACTTTTATACAGTGAAATTTAAGACACAAGGGGAATGGACTTCTTGGCCCAATACTTTTTTAATTTTAAATACTCCGTATATCTAAAATACACATTCTCCTCCATTTGCCAAACAAATTTAGTTGCTCATTCAACAGAATATAGAATCGTTCCAGACTTTCAAAAGCAACAACTTCACTCGCTACTCAGTTTTTTAATTATTAATTATTTGATGATATATTATTATTGTTGTTGCTGTTATTTTTAGTATTGTTATTGTTATTATTATTATTATTATTATCATTATTATTATTATCATTATTATTATTATTATTATAAATAATTATAATTATTATTATTATTATTATAAATTATTGTTATTATTTATTACTAATATATATATACTACTAGAAGTTTTTCTTAAAAAATGTACTCCTTATAAAAACAAAAGCTGTGAATAAAAACATGACTTGAGTAACGATGAGTGTACTTTATACACACTACAATGTATAATTTCGACATAATTATAGTCATTAAAATTTACTAAGTCTCATTTTTATTCATTATATCTATTTTACTGTATCTAGCCTATGTTATGCTCTGTATTGTATTTAGCTTTTAACGTTCTCTTGTAGTGTATATATGTGCATACACTGACGTCTGATGCCTAGGTCTACCACTGTGCATCATAAGTACAAGGGTGGTATTGAAAGAATAACATGTGCAACATTATTCACATCATAAAGATGAGTTTGAATAGAAATTTGCTTTCAAAGTTGTGGATCATGTATAAAACAGTATATGTACTCTAAATTAATTAAGACAAAAAAAGATGACAGTAAGATCCTCATAACTGATAACCCACTCTAGATATGCATGTAAAAATCACCAATGGGGTAGCCAAAATTTTCAATATAACGGTATTGGTTGTATTATAAACTACCTCACATGCTTTATTAACAGAGCAAATAAATACTCTTTATGGGTTAATATTTATGCTAAAAAGAAAGCATAGAATAATTGTGTAAGAGAAGATATTAAGAGATATGTTTTACTGTGATGGTGTTTTTCTCCCAGCGGCGTCTAACAACGGGTATTTATAGTATCCAAATATAGCATAATTGAGGTAAGCAAATGTTGAGAAAATATGTTAAAAATTGCATTAAATGGTCAATTTGGGGCAATATTTTGAGTGGGGGCCATTTCCGATTTGGGTCAGGTCAAAGTCGTTTCGGATTGTCCTTGCTAAGGGCTACAATTTGATATATGGTACACTCAAAATGGATAACGGGTGAATGAGAAATCGATTTTCTAAGTTCATTCGTTGGAATGGAAAAACTAGGAAAATGATGGGTTTCTAGTGGGATTTATCCCATGCTTCAAAACCCAAGGGATTTTCACCCCCTTATAAAGGGAACCCTCTGAGTTAAGATTCTTAGTTGGAAAGGCTCTCTTCACGCGCAGGCAGGGGGTGCCGATCAAATCTCAAAAACGGAGAAGAAAAATCGCGACTTGCGTGCGCAGGCAACCTGCGGACACTAATGTCGTCCGAAAATCTATCATTCAAGGATACGATCTAATTTTTGTTTCTTCCCATGACGTTTTTCAGAACCAGAGTTGTTCAGAACCAGAAAATCATAGGGGTATTCTGGTGGCTTCACAACAAGAAGACCATGGGGGTCTTCTGGTGGCTTCGGAACCAGAACACCGTGAGGGTTTCTATTGGCTTCCGGACAGAAGACCATGAGGTGTTCTGGTGGCTTCCATGCAGAAGACCACAGAGCATTTCTGGTTGCGCACCTGAACGGTTTCAACAATAAATGTCCAACGTTCTTATCTTTTAATGCAACGTTAAATAGACAGTTCATGGACGATTCGATGCCCAACGGAGTGGTAATTGATGTCCAATGTTCAAGTCCATTAAATCTCCATTAACACACAACAAATTCTCCTATAAATAGTTGGCAGGTGCTTCACAACAACACACGTTCATACATCCAATCACAAGCAATCATACACCGTTAACACGTATTCTTAAGCTCTAAAACACCTCCAGCTACTCCGAAAAATTCTTGAGTGTTCATATCTTGTTCTCGTTCACCACAACTTTCGTTTGTGCGCTAAAACGATCATTCGTTAGTCACTGTATCCCAGGAAACGGTCGTTGCAACGCTCCAAGCACTGTGGGATGCGACGAATATGTTTTAAGGACATCGTGCATAGCACGAGTTCTGGCTAATTTCTGTTTCATCTTATTTTCTGTTTTTCTGTAGCTATTTTAATTTATAAATTAATTTTATTTAATTAATATTTATTCGTTTTTCCGAGACACACCCAACACCAAATACATCAACATGGTTGAAAATGAAGACACATCTAGCTACTTCATTACATTTTGACTTGACTTTTAAAAAGCAAAAGAAAGACTAGCGAGTAGCAACCTGGGACCTACTTTCTTAAAGAGCCTCTTTAATAATGTTGAAATTAGTTGATTACAATTACTTAATTCTTTATTGATGAAATGGTGGTATCTGCTAAATGATGAAAGAATACATATTTAAAATAATTTTTTCCTTAAATATGACTAAATTCAAACCCATTTACAAAAAATGACTACTTTTACAGTTTTACATATGGATAAAAATGTGACTAATAAGGCAATATATTTGGAAAACATGATGTCACTCTCGAATTTTTATGTCACTTTCAGATTTTTATGTCACTAATGTATAACACGGTCACCACGACACATGTCATTGTCATCATGAAACATGTCACCGTGACTATCAAGAAATTTTCCGACATTACATTTTTCCTATGTATAAAAGGCCGACCCAACGTGACCCGGCCGGGTCGACCCGGAACCTGACAACCCGAACAAAAACCCGGGTCGGTTAGTTCAAAACAAGGAAATGATAAAAAACCGGAAAAACCCGTTTGACACGGGAAAACCCGTTTGACCCGGGAATACCCGGACCCAAGAAACCCGATAACCCCGGGAAAACCCGGTTTTGGGTGTTTCCCCCCAAAAAAGTAATTTCTTCTTTTTTTAATTTAACGCGCTTTTTAAACCAATAAAATTACAATTTCAATATTGTAAAAAGAAAAACTATGTAATATATTTATATATTTATTTAGGAATAAAAATCATGCCAAATTATATTATATTTGTGCAATACAAATAAAAAATATCGTTATATATTTTAATAGGACCAAATTATACTTCAGAATATTATGAGAGTGTATTAAATGCTTAATAAGTATTAACCTTAGTTGATTATTATGAACAATAACTACTTTTTATTACGGAGTATAATTTTGTATATAATTATATGTTTACTATTATTATTATTATATGGATATATAATCGTTGACTGGTTTTCCGACGTTGATCGGGTTGACCCACTGGGTCCAGGTTGAACCGTGACCCAGTCATGTGGTCAGGGGTAGCTTCCCGATCCTATTTTTTAAACATAGCATTTTTTCGGTGATTTTTAAAAAAAATGAAAAACTAAAAAAATCATCAAATTTTTTGGGCAGCGGTTTCCTGCAATATCTCTAGCAAAACTCTTCAGCATGAGAGCCAATATGTCCATAAGGGTATTGGGAGGACAATGGATTTTTCATGCGTGCGGTTAATATATCTACATGAGAGCCAAAGTGCCTATAAGGGTATTGGGAGTAGAATGAGTTTTTCTTGCATGTGGTAAATATATCTACAGTTTTTTTGGATGTGAAAGCCCTCCCAGAAGTAATGTTACGTGTATCAACAATATCTCTAGATAAAGTGGTATTTTATCATAAATGTTGTTGATGCATAAGACTATTTCTAGGAAGGCTTTCACATCCCAAAATCCTAAAGATATGTTGCCAAGACACCTCAATCAACTAAGTTTGATGGTTGACTCTGTCAAATTAAAGCAAGACTTCCACATTGAAGGATAGTTTCCTTGAAAAGCATCAAGGTACATATCTATAAGTAATGCCCCAATTCTTCACAACACCGAACAACCAAAATTATTATTGTCATTGTCCCCTAGCCTTGTACTTGACTCATCTATCTAGTGTTAATCCCTCAACTGTTTTTTTTTTCAGAAAAAACTTCTATTTGGACTTGTCATACTCAAAGTGTAGGGTAGAATAATTACCATACAACATAAATTGTACAACGTAAACTTATTCACATCATAAGTTGATATCCATGATCATAAAAGATGTGCTCCTTCAGTCCCAAATTGCTTTCCAGACTTGGGATTATGTATAGAAGCATAGGTACCTTGAATTAATAAAGGCAAAAAGACGTCAGTATGATCTTTATAACTGAAAAGCATTCCATAAATACATGTAAAAATTACTAAAAAAACTACCTCACATGCTTCCAGTAAATACTCCCTACGGGATAATATTTGTGCTAAAAAGAAGGTAGAGAATAATAATGTAAGAGAGGATATTGAGAAATGTGTTTTATTGTCATGGTATGGTATATATTTTTCTCCTAACAACAGGTATTTATAGTATCCAAATAGTGCAATTGCGGTATGCAGTTACATCACCATAGTAGAAAATGAAGACGCGTTTAACTACTTGATAACATTCTTGACTTCTAGATTTGGAGTTTAAAAAAGGCAAAGATACACCAACAACTTGGAGACCCACTTTTAAAGCACTCATATATTACCTCTGTCCCAAATTGATTTGCAAATTTGACTTTTATTGGTCAAACAATTTCATTTTATTTGCTTAATTAGGATGTAAATTTTTAATTATATTCTAATTTGGAGTTTACAACTTTGAAGATATTTTAATGTAGTTTCGGAATATATAAATTTGAATTAATAAAAATTGAATTAATTATCAATAGGGAGCATTGACTTTTTTTATTGGTTGACCAAAAATGTTGACTTTGCAAAACAATTTGGGACGGAGGGAGTAGAGTTCAAGATGCATTAAAAAAACAAAGAGCCTCTTTATATAGATCAAGAATTTAAGCACCTAATTGCTTAAATTCTACCTGAAATGGTTAAATTTGCCAAATTAAAGGGATTTCTTTAAATGACTAAATTGAAACTCATTTCCAAAAAGTAACTACTTTTACATAAGATAAAAATGTGACTAATAAGGTAAAATGTTTGAAAAATACATGATGATACTTTTATTTTACTAACAGATGTCACTGTCACTACCATAGATGTCACTACCACTATAAAACATGCCACCGGAAAACTTTCCAACAGCTTTTCCTAATGAATTTTCAAAAAAATTAAAAAATGAAAAGAAAAAAAAATCATCAAAAGATTTTAACCACGGTTTCCGATAGGGGCTTGGAGAGCGTGTGGGTGGGGGCAGGGGTAGAGATTGGATATAAAGTACAATAAATGACTACAAAATTGAATTAATTAAAAGGGAAAACTGTCAAATAGGTCCTCGAACTTTCATAAAAAGATCAATTAAGTCCTTCTATAGGAGACTCTGTCCGGTCGTTGTGATTTGGGGCGGTTCCCGATGAAATTTTTTGATGAAATTTTTTGAGTCTCTTATTCATCAAGTCTAGTTTACTCATACCAAATTACAACTAAGCATTTAATCGGCAGCGCATTCAAATTAATTCGAGAACACAAAAATGCGCAGTTATCTTCAAGAATTAATTTCAATAGTTTTCTTATTTAAAAGTTGACCGGGTTGACCCACTGGGTCCAGGTTGAACCGTGACCCAGTCATGTGGTCAGGGGTAGCTTCCCGATCCTATTTTTTAAACATAGCATTTTTCGGTGATTTTTAAAAAAAAATGAAAAACTAAAAAAATCATCAAATTTTTTGGGCGGCAGTTTCCTGCAATATCTCTAGCAAAACTCTTCAGCATGATAGCCAATATGTCCATAAGGGTATTGGGAGGACAATGGATTTTTCATGCGTGCGGTTAATATATCTACATGAGAGCCAAATTGCCTATAAGGGTATTGGGAGTAGAATGAGTTTTTCTTGCATGTGGTAAATATATCTACAGTTTTTTGGATGTGAAAGCCCTCCCAGAAGTAATGTTACGTGTATCAACAATATCTCTGGATAAAGTGGTATTTTATCATAAATGTTGTTGATGCATAAGACTATTTCTAGGAAGGCTTTCACATCCCAAAATCCTAAAGATATGTTGCCAAGACACCTCCATCAACTAAGTTTGATGGTTGACTCTGTCAAATTAAAGCAAGACTTCCACATTGAAGGATAGTTTCCTTGAAAAGCATCAAGGTACATATCTATAAGTAATGCCCCAATTCTTCACAACACCGAACAACCAAAATTATTATTGTCATTGTCCCCTAGCCTTGTACTTGACTCATCTATCTAATGTTAATCCCTCAACTGTTTTTTTTTTCAGAAAAAACTTCTATTTGGACTTGTCATACTCAAAGTGTAGGGTAGAATAATTACCATACAACATAAATTGTACAACTAAACTTATTCACATCATAAGTTGATATCCATGATCATAAAAGATGTGCTCCTTCAGTCCCAAATTGCTTTCCAGACTTGGGATTATGTATAGAAGCATAGGTACCTTGAATTAATAAAGGCAAAAAAGACGTCAGTATGATCTTTATAACTGAAAAGCATTCCATAAATACATGTAAAAATTACTAAAAAAACTACCTCACATGCTTCCAGTAAATACTCCCTACGGGATAATATTTGTGCTAAAAAGAAAGTAGAGAATAATAATGTAAGAGAGGATATTGAGAAATGTGTTTTATTGTCATGGTATGGTATATATTTTTCTCCTAACAACGGGTATTTATAGTATCCAAATAGTGCAATTGCGGTATGCAGTTACATCACCATAGTAGAAAATGAAGACGCGTTTAACTACTTGATAACATTCTTGACTTCTAGATTTGGAGTTTAAAAAAGGCAAAGATACACCAACAACTTGGAGACCCACTTTTAAAGCACTCATATATTACCTCTGTCCCAAATTGATTTGCAAATTTGACTTTTATTGGTCAAACAATTTCATTTTATTTGCTTCATTAGGATGTAAATTTTTAATTATATTCTAATTTGGAGTTTACAACTTTGAAGATATTTTAATGTAGTTTCGGAATATATAAATTTGAATTAATAAAAATTGAATTAATTATCAATAGGGAGCATTGACTTTTTTTATTGGTTGACCAAAAATGTTGACTTTGCAAAACAATTTGGGACGGAGGGAGTAGAGTTCAAGATGCATTAAAAAAACAAAGAGCCTCTTTATATAGATCAAGAATTTAAGCACCTAATTGCTTAAATTCTGCCTGAAATGGTTAAATTTGCCAAATTAAAGGGATTTCTTTAAATGACTAAATTGAAACTCATTTCCAAAAAGTAACTACTTTTACATAAGATAAAAATGTGACTAATAAGGTAAAATGTTTGAAAAATACATGATGATACTTTTATTTTACTAACAGATGTCACTGTCACTACCATAGATGTGACTACCACTATAAAACATGCCACCGGAAAACTTTCCAACAGCTTTTCCTAATGAATTTTCAAAAAAATGAAAAAATGAAAAGAAAAAAAATCATCAAAAGATTTTAACCACGGTTTCCGATAGGGGCTTGGAGAGCGTGTGGGTGGGGGCAGGGGTAGAGATTGGATATAAAGTACAATAAATGACTACAAAATTGAATTAATTAAAAGGGAAAACTGTCAAATAGGTCCTCGAACTTTCATAAAAAGATCAATTAAGTCCTTCTATAGGAGACTCTGTCCGGTCGTTGTGATTTGGGGCGGTTCCCGATGAAATTTTTTGATGAAATTTTTTGAGTCTCTTATTCATCAAGTCTAGTTTACTCATACCAAATTACAGCTAAGCATTTAATCGGGAGCGCATTCAAATTAATTCGAGAACGCAAAAATGCGCAGTTATCTTCAAGAATTAATTTCAATAGTTTTCTTATTTAAAAGTTGACCGGGTTGACCCACTGGGTCCAGGTTGAACCGTGACCCAGTCATGTGGTCAGGGGTAGCTTCCCGATCCTATTTTTTAAACATAGCATTTTTCGGTGATTTTAAAAAAAATGAAAAACTAAAAAAATCATCAAATTTTTTGGGCGGCGGTTTCCTGCAATATCTCTAGCAAAACTCTTCAGCATGAGAGCCAATATGTCCATAAGGGTATTGGGAGGACAATGGATTTTTCATGCGTGCGGTTAATATATCTACATGAGAGCCAAAGTGCCTATAAGGGTATTGGGAGTAGAATGAGTTTTTCTTGCATGTGGTAAATATATCTACAGTTTTTTTGGATGTGAAAGCCCTCCCAGAAGTAATGTTACGTGTATCAACAATATCTCTGGATAAAGTGGTATTTTATCATAAATGTTGTTGATGCATAAGACTATTTCTAGGAAGGCTTTCACATCCCAAAATCCTAAAGATATGTTGCCAAGACACCTCCATCAACTAAGTTTGATGGTTGACTCTGTCAAATTAAAGCAAGACTTCCACATTGAAGGATAGTTTCCTTGAAAAGCATCAAGGTACATATCTATAAGTAATACCCCAATTCTTCACAACATCGAACAACCAAAATTATTATTGTCATTGTCCCCTAGCCTTGTACTTGACTCATCTATCTAATGTTAATCCCTCAACTGTTTTTTTTTTTCAGAAAAAACTTCTATTTGGACTTGTCATACTCAAAGTGTAGGGTAGAATAATTACCATACAACATAAATTGTACAACGTAAACTTATTCACATCATAAGTTGATATCCATGATCATAAAAGATGTGCTCCTTCAGTCCCAAATTGCTTTCCAGACTTGGGATTATGTATAGAAGCATAGGTACCTTGAATTAATAAAGGCAAAAAAGACGTCAGTATGATCTTTATAACTGAAAAGCATTCCATAAATACATGTAAAAATTACTAACGAGATAGCCAAAATTGGTAGTATAAAAAAACTACCTCACATGCTTCCAGTAAATACTCCCTACGGGATAATATTTGTGCTAAAAAGAAAGTAGAGAATAATAATGTAAGAGAGGATATTGAGAAATGTGTTTTAGTGTCATGGTATATATTTTTCTCCCAGCTCCTAACAACGGGTATTTATAGTATCCAAATAGTGCAATTGCAGTATGCAGTTACATCACCATAGTAGAAAATGAAGACGCGTTTAACTGCTTGATAACATTCTTGACTTTTAGATTTGGAGTTTAAAAAAGCCAAAGATACACCAACAACTTGGGGACCCACTTTTAAAGCACTCATATAGAATTCAAGATGCATTGAAAAAACAAAGAGCCTCTTTATATTAGTTATGTTGAGATCAATTGAATTTACTAAAATTGTTTAAATTCTGCCTGAAATGGTTAAATTTACTAAATTGAAGGGATTTCTTTAAATGACTACTTTTACATAAAATAAAAATGTGAGTGATAAGGTAAAATGTTTGAAAACACATGATGATACTTTTATGTTACTAACAGATGTCGCTGTCACTACCATAGATGTAGCTACCACTATAAAACATGCCACTGGAAAATTTTCCAACAGCTTTTCCTAGTGAATTTTCAAAAAAAATGAAAAAATGAAAAGAAAAAAAAATCATTAAAAGATTTTAGCCACGGTTTCCGATAGGGGCTTGGAGAGTGTGTGGGTGGGGGCAGGGGTAGAGATTGGATATAAAGTTCAATAAATGACTACAAAATTGAATTAATTAAAAAAAAGTTAGTCATCATTTTTGGAAAAACAAAAATAAATCATTTTTTTGTATTTCACAAAGCTATAATTTTCTTTTTCTTTTTGAAAAAATAGTTTTCTTATTTAAAATATACTTTTATTAAATATGCTCTTACAAACATTGCTTCGTATAATAAATAAAAATATTCATCTTCATCAAAAAGTGTATTTGTTAAGTTAAAAAAAAAATAGGAAATATTAACAACACATAGAAATTGAAAAATATCTACTTAAAGTTGTATTTTAATTAATTTAATTATATTATTTATGTAATGAATTAAATATATTTATTAATTACTATTTTAGTTCAAAATTCTCTCCATTTTAGGATTTCTAGAAAATATCTTGTATTGGCTAATTTGCTTGATAGGAGGAGAAATACATTCGATTGGTAGGCTATTAGCTTTAATAGTTTTAAAAATTGAAAACAAGTCCCTAATTGTAACAATGAAATGCTCCAATTTCACGTTTTAGTTTTTAGACCATTAACCGGTACATGTTCTCACATTACTTTCACATTTTTCACGCATTTGCGTCTTCTAGATATTGTAGTTAAAAGTCCAAATTCCATCATCTTCATCAAAATCAGTCAATTGATTATGTTAGTCATAACTTTTTCGATTACTACATATTAAACGCGCTTAAATAATACTCGGTAAAGGCCCCCACCTTCCACAAAGTGAAAAATAAAGACACCTCACCTCTATAATTAATATGTGTTTGAAATTCTTTAACATTCTCACAATCTCACCTAATCAAAGAAATTGTTTTCATTGAAAAGATTTATATCTTAAGGGTGCCAATACAAACATAGATTGTGGGGCAGGATGCCCTCTCCCCTTTGTGGAGATTGAATGAGATTTCTAGTAAACAGATAATCAAGCAAAACTCTAGATCAAATTTCCTGAAAGCGTGATATTTTTTGAAAATTGGACTTATTTTTATAATGAACAGAGAAGTCACAATGAATTCTTCATATATTCTTAACAAATTTTTTGAATTTATTTCTTTAGGCTTCTTGGCAATTCTTTAGAACTTCTTGCATCACTTCTTTATCTAGAAGTTCAATGTTGATTTCTTTCTATCAAATGAGACCCCTTATAGATATAGAAAGGATGAGATATGCCATGAGGATCGAAAAACCATCCATATCTCACAGGTTTCAATTGAAATGGGATTTGGACCCCATTTACTTGTACTTTAATTTCTTAAAGTTTGCTACACTTTCTTTTTAAGATGTATTTAAAAGTTTGATACATTTTCCCCTTTTGCTCATTTTTTCCTTTAAAATTCTCAATTACACTTACTTACTTTTTTTACTTTTTATCATCTCTTTCATACTTTTGCACTATCTCTACTACTTTTTCTACATTATTATTTACTCGTACTATTTTCTTCCTTAAATAATGTGTCAAATCCAATGTAGCAATCTATAGAATACCGAAGAAGTACATTAGATCACTATGTATTATTGTCCCATAAATAAATAATTTAATACTACTGGTCCGTTGATTAAAATCTCAATTCAAAATAGATTAATTGGACCTATATCACGATTTTTCTCTTGATAAGATCCAACAACCATCATGCTTGGTGCAACTGAATTTGAGATTGGCCCAATAGCACTTAAAAGAGGTTAAATAGAATCCAGAATTGTCAAGTACTCCTTAAATTACAGTCATTCATGTTTGGGGAATTCTATATACAACCCTTAAATTACTATTCACGGCCTCCAATTTAATTTAAATAAATAATAAATTACTTGAAATCTTTATTTTAAGAAGTGGACAAAGACATAAATCCAACGCATATTTGATTTTTCATTTTTTTGTTTATCTTGAATCGCCGTAACTCCGTAAGATGATAAAGCATCCCTCAAGAAATAGCCACAAGAACAATAGAGAATATTATCGAGACAATTGAAAGATTTTAAAATATGATGGATTTTGAAATTCGAGGAGAGTCTACAACATTGTGATTGATTGTTTTTGTCTATAGAAATCCATCGAAATCCATTAAAATCCGTGCAAATAAGTGACAACAGAAATACACGGAATGTTTGAAGACACCCTTATTTTCACGGATTCCACAGGAATCGAAATCAGGAACACCTGAATTCTGACGGAATTCTGAACTCCATTAAAATCCTCCAGAATCCGACACCCCTTTAGCCTATGGGCATGGGGCCTGCAATGCAAATTAATGGATTTTCTAGTACCATTGGTCGCATCGTTTTTCTTCGAATATGGTGTTGTTTGCCATTTGGATTGATAATTCTCAAGGACCGTCCAAGCGAGAACTAATCTCGCTGCGAAGCTACCCTATACATCTTTCTTAACAGGAATCGTAACTATTTTTCATAGAAATGGCCCAATATTTTCAGTGTTGGCAAGGTGATTTTTCTTAAAAAAGAACAAGTGAAACCGTTTTAGAAAGAATCAGGTTGTAGCACAGATATTTGAGTAGCGTACCGTATCCGCATATTGAAAACGTCCTCGTATCAAATATTCTAGGATACTCACACCGTACGTTCCTGGGACATATTTGCAATTGATTAAAAGTTTCCAACTTTTTTAGTTTTTTTTTAATTTGGATACATGTATCAACATTTTATGTATAAACAGAACACCCAAAAATTAAATAATAAAAGTCTTAAAAATATTCATTAGATCTTTTATTTTTTTATTAGAGAATCATTTTCTATCTTCATTGAAAAACATTTATTCAAGAACATTGCGTGCTTGCACTTTTAATAAAAAAAGGTGCTTGTTTGACATTTTTCTCATTTCAAAATAGTGACTTATTGACAATATTTATATTTGAGATGTATTAGTGTATATGAAATAAAGTATAAAATTATTTCTAACTATCTTAATAATATGAAATGCTTCAATGCCATGAATGTGAAGAGGATAAATATGAATATATTCTCAAAATAATTCTTGTAATTTTTTATAACTATAAACACCACACACATTTTTATTTATAAATGTACCGCCATAACTTTTAATATTTATATATGCCCTTGTATCTGTATCATACTTTTTGTTTTGTCGTATCCACATCAGACTGCGTCATCCTCATACGTAAAAAGCTAGAATTCGAGGAGTGCAGTAAATTAAACAGAAATTCTAGACGGGAGGATTCCTTTTCCCATTTGATCACTTCTAAACCCTAAACCCTAAACCCTAAATCCTAAACCCTAACCCTAAACTTGCGCTTCCACCGTGCTTGCACGCTCGTTCTTCCGCCTTACCTAGCCGATCGTGCTTCCATCACCGCCCCCAATTTCTATCTTCTTCGTCAAGTTCTTGTGAGATGAGTGTGACGGTTGGGGATGGGGTGGACAAGAAAGTGGTGCAGAGCTGGGAAGAGGTGGGGCTGTGAAGGGGGCTAGTCCGGAAGGGTGGGGGGCTGACCGGGAGGGGAGGGGCAGGGAAGGAGAGGGGGCTCGGGCAGGGTTGGGGTAGTAGGCGGTTTCACCGGAGTGATAGCCCACTGCCAATGGAGAAATGACGTAAAGAGTTAATAGAGGGTAAAACTCGTCGCCATGAAAGCCAAAGTGTCCATAAGAGTATTGGAAGTACAATGAGTTTTTTGTGTGTGGGGTAATATATCTACATATTTTTAGGATGCTCAAACCTTCTCAAAAGTAATATCACATGTATCAACAATATGAAATGATGATAAAGTGTTATTTTATCATAGATGTTGGTGCATAAGACTTCTTGTGGGAAGCTTTCACATCCTAAAATCCTAAAGATATGTTGACCAAGACACCTCCATGTACTAAGCTTGATGGTTGCTACACTCAAATTGAAGTATTATCGTATATCATAAGTACGGGGGTGGTAGTGAAGTAATAAGATATGATGTACAACCTTAATCACATCATAAGTTGATATCTATGATCAATTAGTGCGAAAATGAAATCATAAAAGTGAATTTGAATATGAATTTAAAGATGTGCTCCTTTATTCGGAATTTGCTCTCGATGCTTTGGATCATGTATAGCACAATATAGGTGCTCTAAATTAATAAAGGAAAAATTGAAAATAATAATCTCAACTATTGCCGGTCCGCTAACAATAATCTTAACTATAATCCCAACTATATGGACCGTCCGCCAATAATGATTCATGACCGCTGTTGAAGGTAAATCTCGTAGATCCGAAAGCCCAACACGAACTTTGGATATATCAGGAATGGTACAGAATCAAAGTGTATAAAAAATATAAGATATGAACTTACTAATACTCGAAAGCTCACTTGTATTAACTAACCAGTCTGATTACAAGGAATTTCCCGATCGGTAGGTCAGAAACAATGCTTTAATACAAGAAATAAGAGCAATGATGCTATTCTAGAGCCTGAGTATTGAAATGCTAACCCTTACAATGATTTTAAACCTTCTATTTATACTAATGGAGAGCATGGACTGCCCTGTGCTGATTGGCTGTTGCTCCACCGACTTGGTCACCCATGTTTCCACTTGCTGAAGTCATAATCTGGCATTAATTGCACCTGGCCACTTGCCGGTTGTCCGTTTCTCGAACGGGATGTTGGACTGTGCTGAAGACGCTGTCAAATTGGCCCAAGTATGATATAAAGTCCGAACTCCGTTCGGTATCTCTTCTTACTGGGTCAACCTTTATTTGGGCCGAGTCTCGTTCGGCATGAATTCTTCACTGGACTTTGTCATCATAGGGTGATGGGCCCGTTGCTTGGGCCGGATATCTTGGGCCTTCTTGATCCGGGTATTAAGCCTCTAGGTCAATATCCCAACAACCGCATATTATCTGCTCTAACAAGTGAATTTTTAATAGAAAATAAGCGTAAAAATTAAAATTTGGAATTATTTATATAGATTACCTGCTATATCTCTTTAGAAACTATAGAATTTATTTATAGTTAGTCACTTCGGACCATTATTGGCAAAAAGTCCCTAAAGTTGATATTATTCTGAAATAATGATAGTTGGGATTAGGGGTGGATTCGGTTCGGGCCACCCGGCCCGTGACCCGGCCCGGTACTGTGTGGGCCCGGGACCGGCCCGGGACCGGCCCGGTCGGGCGGTCCGGGACCGGGTGTGGACCCGAACCGGTGGGAATGGGCGGGGCGGGCACGGTGCTGGATAAATGTGACCCGGCCCGACCGGGTTGGGCCCGGGCCCGGGTCCGGTCTGAATTTTTAAAAAAAAATATTAAATTGGGCTACTAGCCGTTGGGGGTGGCCTGGGGACAACCCAAACGGCTATATAGCCGTTGGGTGGGGTGCTGGGGGGGGGGGGGGTCCGGGGAGGTTGGGTGGGGGGGGGGGGTAAAAAAACCTATAAATACTCCTAATCTTAAACATTTTTTCATATCTCTTCTCCAATTCTTCCTAAATCCTATTCTTAACTCTCTACTCTCTAATTCTCTTATTCTCCATTCTCCGATTTATTATATTTATTATTTATAGTTTATATTAATTATCTACTTATATAAACTATAAATAGATATAAATAGTATTATATTACTTATATTTGTTATCTAATTATATATTACTTATATATTTATTATATCTATTAATATAGTTGGAATTATATCTAATTAATTTGAAGTCATTCTATTACTCCCATCCGAAAGACTGAAAGTCCGAAAGAGGTACGAAATTATTCTATTATTTACACTTGTTTAATTACTAGTTAGTTTGCTACATTTGACTCTTGTTTAATAGTTAGATAAATAGTTAATTACTTTTTTACAATTTTTTATTAATTGCTACATTTGACTCTAGTTTAAAAAAATATGTTGTACACAAAAGTAGTTAATTCACTACTTAATTTGCTATAACTCGAATTAATAGTTAGATAAATAGTTAATTACTTTTTTACAATTTTTTATTAATTGCTACATTTGACTCTAGTTTAAAAAATATGTTGTACACAAAACTAGTTAATTCACTAGTTAATTTGCTATAACTCGAATTAATAGTTAGATAAATAGTTAATTACTTTTTTACAATTTTTCATTAATTGCTACATTTGACTAGTTTAAAAAATATGTTGTACACAAAAGTAGTTAATTCACTACTTAATTTGCTATAACTCGAATTAATAGTTAGATAAATAGTTAATTACTTTTTTACAATTTTTTATTAATTGCTACATTTAACTCTAGTTTAAAAAATATGTTGTACACAAAACTAGTTAATTCACTAGTTAATTTGCTATAACTCGATTTAATAGTTACATAAATAGTTAATTAGTTTTTTACAATTTTTTATTAATCGCTACATTTTTTAGATGGATCGTCCTAGATATTCGGTTGATATGGGTAACCTCGAGCGCAACCGAACGAAAGAGCTTGCGAGGAAGAGATCCCACAAAGGTAAATCACATATCGACTCTTCATTTCAAAGTCGAGATGATTTTGATACGGGTTACGCAAGGAGGGATGGGGATGCGATGACCGACGAACAATTAGAACAAGAATTGCACCGACATAATTCCCGCTTTTTTCAAGACCAACCGAGGACCATTGACGAAGAAGAGCTCGAGGACGAGGACGACGATGTGGAGGAAGCAATTCCGGAGAGCCACGACGACGAGGAGGAGGAGGGTGGCAGCAGCCATGACGTCGACCAACCAGCCTCATCCCAAACAGGTACAAAAAAGTAAATCTGAATTAATGGCTAATAATTTTTCTAAGTGGAAGGACCCGAACACCGGGAATTGGACCGCAACTTGCAATTGGTGCAAGAAAAACTATAGCTTAGGGATTTCCGGCGGATACGGATCCGCCACAAGACACCTTAAGTCCAAACACCCGGTGGAGTATGCAAAATTAGGCGGCGGAACGGGGAAGCAAACGCAAATATCGAGGTTTGCAAATAACCAACAAGCTTTTGGTAATTTCTCATACAATGATGCACAAAATTTGACTGGTATGGCTAACTTACTTGTTGAAGAAAATTTGCCTTATTTGTTTTCTGAAAGTCTTGCTTTTCGTGATTATGCACAAACTTGTTTAAATCCGCAATATAGAGGTTATAGTCGCAAAACGGTTAAGAAAGAAATTTCAAGGCTTTATGATGCGGAAAAGGTAAGGTTACAAATTTATTTTGCAAACTTTGATGAATGTGTTACTGTATGTTCTGACATATGGGAGGATACTTATCATAATTTACATTATTTGGGTCTGACTGTACATTATATTGATAATGATTGGCATATGCATAAACGTGTTCTTGCTTTCCGTGAATTTAATGATCGTCACACCGCTGAACATATTTATATTTTGATTGAACGTATTTTAATTGAGTATAATTTAATTGATAAGGTGTTTGCTATTGGTTTTGATAATGCTACTAATAATACTGCTGCTATTCCTAGATTGCGTGAATTGTGTGGTTCTACTTCTTTGATGTGTAGATTTTTTCATCAACGATGTGCATGTCATGTTCTAAATTTATGTGTGCAAGATGGTCTAAAGGAAAATCAATTTTCAAATCTACGTTTGTCAATCTTATTAAAAAAACGAAATCAAATCCCGCTACACAACAAAGCACAATTAATGAGATTTCTTTCTATTTAACTTATGATGTTGATTTTGAAGAAGATGATGATTTTGACGTACTAAATTGGTGGAAGGGAAAAGAAAGAATGTTCCCGGTTTTAGCAAAGATGGTTAAGCAAGTGCTATCAATGCCGGTTTCAACGGTTGCCGTGGAACAAGAATTTAGTTCGATCGGCAATGTCCTAACACAAACCAGAACGAGGTTGAGCGCTGAATCTCTTGAGATGCTTATATGCTACCACGATTGGTTGAAAGCAGCCCGTAGAGCTCAAGAAATTGACATCACCCCATCCCAACTCTTTATGGATGAATCTACAACCGAGGGTGGCTCTACCTATGCCGGAGATTCCGATTAAAAACAATTATAGTTTCTATTTAATTTTCAAATGTAGTTCCTATTTCATTTCAAATAAATGCACTTGAAGTTTGTTTTTTAATACTTGTATAAAACTATAAAGTATAAAATATAAATTTAAAAAAAAAAATAACCAGCCCGGCCCGGCCCGGCGGGTGGCCCAACCCGTGACCCGGGCGGGTGGCCCGGCCCGAACCGGACCCGTCCAACCCTCGGGCCGCTCCCGGACCCATGTGATACGAACCGGCAGCCCGACCGGGCCTAGGCCCGGCCCGGACCCGACCCGACCCGAATCCATCCCTGGTTGGGATTATTATGAGCGAACCGACAATAGTTAGGATTATTACAATCAATTTTTTCATTAATAAACAGAAAAAGACAATAGTAAGATCTTCATAATTGATAACCTGCTCCATAAATACATGTAAGAATCATTGAAAAAGTTTGATGACTATTTTAATTTTTCTTTTTTTACCCATATTTTAACCGGGCAGGCGTAAATGGGAGCTGGGACAAAGATTGGATATAAATTGCAATGATAAAACATTGGATTAATTAGAGTATTAGACAAAAGATTCATATTTTTTTGAAAAAGGAACTCTAACCACTTTTTTGTATTTCACAAGGTTAAAGGTGATATTTGTATCCTTTTTCTTATTTAAAATATACTTTAATTTATTAATCATGTTTTTACAAAAAAAATCAGATATAATTAAAAGGGTAAAATATTCATTTTCATCCAAATAAGACAATTCAGTCTTGCATATTTTTATTATTACAAAATTCAATGCATTAAAATAGTCTACCAAACACGCGCGAAGATATCTAGGTGTTCACGCGTCAAAAAAGATTCCACCTCCCCAAAAAAATGAAAAACAAAGACATATCACTTCTATAACCTCCATTTGCATTTCTTCAACATTCTCACCGAATCTAAAAAAAATGTTTCAATGGATAAATGATCTCTATATTAAAAATACCAGTTTCAAACAACGATTGTTGGGCAAGACGCCCCCTCAGCCCTCCCCTTTGTATCCCTGCTAACACATAGGAGAATGGGAGAGACATAGGGTGGCTTTTTCAGGTAATACATTACAAATTATTTTCATCCCATGACTAAATAACATATTTGTTCGAAACCATAGCGCATTCCCAAGTATTAAAACGATATGAATATCATGTATCTGGTGAAATAACATTACAAATCATTCAAATGTACCAGATCAGCTCAACTGCAAACTTCCCCTTTCTAGTTGAATTTATTTCTCCAATCTGATCATAGATAAAGTATAACATTTGAATCAAGAATAACGCCAACAAAAAGCCCTTGGTCTTGTTTGTTTGGGGGATTTTGGAGGCGAGGTCATGAGAGGATTGGTTTTTGTTTTGCTATCTTATCTTTGTTTGTTAGCCTCAGTATAGAAATGACTACATATTTAGATAAATCATGTATTTTCTACTCCGTATATAATTTCTCATACGAATTCTCTTTAACATCATCTAAACGTTAAAATTAAGCAATGAGGCAAATGTCAACCACCCGCTTCCCTCCCCTCCACCCCCAACAGAACAATGTCTTTACTTTATGAATTGTAAAAAGGAAAAAAAATCATTGGGGAATCAATCTCTTTTTTCATTGGGAATCAATCATGTGTGAGGATATTTTGAAATCATTGGTGAGTTCATTTTTTCCTCTTAGCATAAAAACATTTCCTTTTATATTACTTGACAAAAAACGCCCTAAGGGTTGTGGTTAGCATCATCCCTGAATCAAATATTTCATACTTGATCGTGTGGAGTTGGTAACAACTTTATATCTCTGGTTTAACCATGAATTGCTATTTAGAAAGAGAAATGATTTGTAAATTTGCCCCCACCCCGCCCCTGTTCGTCTTTATTGATAATAGACCGAACAGGTAACTAGGAATGTTTTTACTTGGAATGTAATTCCTCCCAGACCAGACCAGTTCAGACCAGACTTGGATAGTTATAAAAATACAAAGAAACCAGACAAGACAAGACCAGTTCAGACCAGACCAGCAAATTACAGCCCAAGTAAAAACATCCTAGCAAGTAGTGTAAACGATAAAAGGCACCTTTAATCTTCCTTTTCCGGCAACAGATATGAAGTCTCCAGTTCTGATAGTGGTGTTGCTTTTCATCACAGTAGTCCAATTGACACGCACATCTCCATTACTAAAACAAAATGTGAGAAGCTTCATGAACATCATCAACATCATGCATTGAAATTGGGAACATAATAATGTTTGTCTTATGGACATTATACAAGTAATAGATTATAATCCACCTATATTTCTATAACTTCTCATATTTAATTACATCTCCCGAGGGCCAAGGCTGTTGTAATTGGTTTACAATGAAAATGAAAATGGAAGGAAATGTACCTTATGAGACTTGCCATTTTGGTACGCGAGAGTTTGAACCCTGCACTTGCTATTGCATCAAGTCTCAATGATGCTTCTACCGCTTTTAGCAACTTCGTCCTGAGAAGAGTAAAAAAATGCACCAATTAGACCCCATGCACAAGAGGCCAAGAAATTATCAAACATTGAAAGAGAGAACATAATCAAACCGACTACATGGGTATCAAGGGCCCTGTAGGGTTGTTGTTGAAAGATATTCACGTGAGAGTCAATGCAAGAGGAGACGTCTCTAATCTCTAGATCAACCTCTGCCCCCCTAAAATATATACGAAATTGATACTCCCTTCGTTCTAATAGTGTTTCACTCGGATTACAAGACTTGGTTGAAGATAAAGTTTAATTTTTCATAATGGATATAATTGCCTTGTTCCATCATTTCCAGTGAAGCCAAAGACTCACTATTTTTTGGCCTGTGAATATGATGGAATAAAGCAAAATTGTTCACTAAATTGTCTATGCTTCTTTGTTTGAAGCATAGATACATAAATCACTACAGGAGGCGCGATCTGTGTACTGATCGTTCCGTACCCAATCGTGGTACGAAAATGATCCGGTCGCTAGTCGGAACGCTATGCGGTACGTTATTCGAGTCGTTCCCAGTCGCTGTTCATAGTCGATCTCAATCGATCTTCAAATCGATCCCAAACAATGTTTGCAGCGATTGTATTCGCCGTTTCCAGTCGTCGCGCAGCTTGAAAACGCCGTTTCCGGTCATTGCGCAGATTTGAATTGTCATTTCCTAGGTCTGCGACTCTTAGTTTGCGTTTCGTTTCCATGTGTATAGGGGCAAGGCTGTGTACGTCTGACCCCTTTACCCCACCGTAGGTGGGAGCCTTTGCGGCACTGGGGTAATGTACTAATGTTGTTGTTGTTGGATATAATTAACTCACAAACCTAACAGTGTGAAGAGATAGTTTGGGCAGACCGAAGGGGATTGCCAGTCAATTAGGTAGCGGAAGACCAAAAAAGGCCAAGGTTTGTCTCGAAACATGGAACGGTAAAAACTTAGGCAGTAGTATCTTCAATAGTTCTATTAGGCTAACATCTTGTAATGCTTAAGCTTACTAACCTCATTTTGGACAACTTTTTCGTATTCCTAATATGTTGAGCATTGACCTTTCGTCTAAGACTCTTATTATCATCTCTTCATTTGCTCTTAACTTCTTTCGTATTTACCTTCTTTAATCATTTTTGATAAGTTATTTACGGTTTTATGTTCAGCTCACCTTCTATAACCTAACAACAATATTTAAATTAGTGGTTAAAATTTACATATTTAGAAACTAAAACTAAAGTCCTATTGAATCACAAAAATTGAATTTGAATCATTGAATCTAACAAATGTTCGGTACATAAGATTCAATATTAAAAAGAGCTAAATTGACTGATGAATAATGAATACAACAACAACAACAACATCCAAGCCTTAGTCCCAAAAGATATTGGGGTCGGCTAACATGAATCGATACATGATATCACAACCAAAAGGAAAAGAAGGAATAAAGATAAAAAGATAAGCTATTATGAAAAGATAATATAAAAAAGATGAATATATATATAAATGATAAAATAAAAAGGTTGCAAATAATGCTTATAAATATATATATATATATATATATATAAGGATAAAAAAACTACGAAAAAAAAAAGATGAGGGAAAAAGAAATAATGAATAATGAATAACACAAGTAATTTGGAATGGAGTGATAATAATGGAATATCATATAGTAACCTTGGAGGTTCATATTCAAGTGCAAGCAATGGAATCTTTTTACAGGAGACAGTAACATTTCCAACCTGCAAAGCAGGAAAAAGAAATAGCATACTCATGCAATAAAATGTAAACTTAGTTTCTTTTCTTTGTAAATCATTAAACCCTAAATCCCACATTCTACAAATGTTCTCAAAACGGTCCCACATATGTTTTTTCTTTTTTCTTCCTAAAAGTTTTCTCTCTTTTTTCTTTATCATCACAATGCTTTTATTCCTTTTTCTTCTTTTTTATTTTCATTTATTTATTTTGTTTATGTATTCCTTTATCCATTTACTATCACAGTTTTTTTATAGAAATTTCTTTCGATAGATTTTTCTTTTTTCTTCTTCTTCTTCTCCTCCATTTTTATTTTCTTTCCTTTTTATGTATTCCTATTCCTTGTAGTCTCTTTTTATAATTTTTTCTGGCTACTTATTAATATTTTTCTTTGAATTTTTCAGAAAAGAGAAAAATATATTAGTGGTGGAATCGAGGTAAGAAAAGGAAAAAGGAAATAAATAAGTGTAAGTAAAAAGAAACTAAAGTAAAAAGTTAGTAGGGTGAGAAAAAAATCTTTTATATGAAGGGAACTAATCCGAAAAAGTACATAAAAATGGAAATGAAATAATAAAGATGAAGAAGGAAAAAATGGAATACATAAACACGGAAAAGAAATAAAAAAAAAAAGAAAACGGAAAAGAGGAATAAAAGAGTCAAGAAAAATAGAAAGAGAAAATTTTTAGGGAGAAAAAAGAAAAATGATATGTGGGACCGCTTGGAGAAGATTTGTGAATTTTGGGATTTATGGTTTAATGGATTGCAAAGAAAGGAAAATAACCTAAAATAACAGGTCATCGACTGGTCAGAGATCGATAAAAGAAAATGAGGTGCGAAGGTGGGATTAATCCTGAATTACGGTTAGGTGGGACTATTCTAAGAAAACCGCTAAAAGGTGGGATTATTATTTTCCGTTTTCCTTTACTTATTTTGCAAAAAGATACTCCATCTTTTCCATTTAACCTATCCTAGTTATCATCTATATATCAACTCAACTCCCAACTGTTTGCTTATTTTGTTTAAATACTCCCTCCGGTCCCAAATGAAATTCACACTTTGACTTCACACAAATTAAGTAAATAAATTTGACTTTGCTGAAGAGTACACTGTTTGACACTGTTTGGCACTATTTTGCATTGTTTTGATGTAGATAATTTGCCAAATAAGGAAGGGAGAAGTGTGAAGTTTATTTTGGACCTACCCAAAAAGGAAAGTGTGAATTTCATTTGGGACCGGAGGGAGTATTATTTTATAGTGTAGTCTTGTGTGTTCAATACTTCCTCCGTCCCACAAAACTTGACCAAGTTTGACTTGCACATAGAAATAAAGTAAAAAATGTGTGGTTGAGATTTGTGCAAAGGAGAGCGAAACTACTTTAGCCACCTATTCATTACTTTAAATGAAAATGGCGGAGTACTTTGGGACGGCTAAAAGAAAATTTGGCCAAGTTTTTGTAGGATGGAGGGGTATTGAACTACTGTTCATATAGCTTTAAAATTATATAAACTTTATTTATCAATATTCAATAAACAATACTACGTAGTAGAGACCAAAGGGGTCACATTTTTCAGTATTCCTAATTTCCTACTCTTTCTTTGTGTACTATTAAAAGCCAAAAGCAGATGGCTATAGTCTATACTCTATAGCATATTGATTAGCATCTAATGTAACAAGAGTAATTTAAGATATGAAGTTTAAACATGCATAAGGTTTACACATACATTTTTCTCAACTTTTCAAAATTCGCAGGGAGTGAATGAAATCTAATCCGAGCATGTATAGTTAGCAATACTACCTAAGATAGTGTGAACGATCAACCTAGAAGTGCTATCTAAGATAGTCCGGATGATTGAACTAGAAGGCTAGAAATACTACAAAAGTAATTTGAAATTAATGTGCAATTGTGCATATTGCATAATTGTTTCATATAAACAAGTGGACAAGAGATAGTATGGATTATCTTTTCAGAATTTATGGAAATACTACCTAAGATGGTGCGGATGATTGCCCTAGGAGTACTACCTTGTTCAACGTCGATATGAGAAAGTCAGCTAGTTCTGGAACAATAAGGACTTGGCCTCCCTTTTCTCCCTAAAATTGCATATAAAGGTCTGGAAGTCAATAGACACCAGATATGTGCAAAGATAACTTGACCTAATGGATTAAACTCATGAGGAAAATGTCAAATAACACAAATACTTAAGCTTGCAAACATGCATAATAACAGTATGATGCAATGGGAAACTAGTTCACTGTGGGACAGACTGCAAGTCAGCAAAGGTTCAGAAGCATGAGCTGGCCTGCGTCAATAATCAACACACCTTTATTCATTTCAACTTCACACTTTTGGCATTTTGGAACCACAAATGGTGGAGCTCCTAAAGATGTCCAGAAAGTCATGAATAGCAACATCATGACTCGAGTATTTGGTGGTGCAGCTTGTCACCTGCTTGCCTTTTATTTGATGTTTTCATGACATTTTGGGATGGAGTTTTGCGATATAAATATAAATTGGACTTTTGTTATGAGTCATAATCATTTTCATTTCATTAAGATGCCAATGTACTTACACCAGGTGTTTGAGTTTGATTTGGAATTACTTGTTCTGATTGACAGTTATTATGTGAGGTAAGGGTCAGTTTGGTCCTCGAAGTTGCATAAAAGGGGTCAAATAAGTCCTTATAACGTCCTTATTGTCCGGGAGTCGTCATTTGGGGCGGTTCCCAGTGGAGTTTTTTGATAAAAAAATTTGAGCATCTTATTCATTAAGTCTAGTTTACTCATACCAAATTTCAGATAAAACTTAAATCGGGAAGGCATTCAAATGAAGTCTTGAAGATAACTGCGCAGTTAAAAGCGCAGTTATCTTCAAGACTTCATTTGAATGCCTTCCCGATTTAAGTTTTGGCTGAAATTTGGTATGAGTAAACTAGACTTAATGAATAAGATGCTCAAAAAATATCATCAAAAAATTCCACCGGGAACTGCCCCAAATGGCGATGGCCGGACAGTAAAGATGTTATAAGGACTTATTTGACCCCTTTTATGCAACTTCGAGGATCAAACTGACCCTTACCTCGTTGTTATGTGAAGGGTGGATCTCCAAAGCACAACTATACATCTTAATGAAAGTCGAGGCACACGGGTCTTTTTTTGTGAAACTGGAGCAGTCACTTAACTTATCAGGCAATGGCTTTAAGTGACCAAACCCTATCTTAGGGAAGTAGATGGGAAAAATGTGGGGGGAATTGAAAAGTGCTTGTCCAAACTCAATTAATCAATTTTAGATATGCAGGTAAGTGCAATATACATATATTTAAAATTTTAATTTTATAATCAAGTTTGGTTCTCTTGTATTTTCTAAGGTAAAAAGTCATACATAGGAAAATCAATTTCCTTAAAATTTATGTTTTTCCCTACCATTATCCGAGTTCTAAATGTAGCCTTGCACTTCAGTATTTTTAAAAAAGTGTCCATTACTAAAGAATCAGAGTTTGTCAGGGTGAATTATTTTTTCACGACTCCCAAAGCACATGGATTGAGAGTACCTGCAAGACAATATCTCCCAACTTATTTCTGGAAATTCCTGTGCCGAGGATTGCTCCAAGGAAATCACCATGAGAACAAGGCTCAAAGGAGAAGTTCCCTGAAATACTAGGAAGCGAGACCATTTCTCAATAACATCAAAAGCACCAATGAATTGAACGAGAATTGAGATACAACTATGCAACTAAATGATAGATTGATGAGTAGGTTGGGTCTAATCTACCTTATGGCTGAAACAATATCTGGATCAGTTGCCAAGACCTCGGGATGTCCAACTGAGAGTCTGCAACGTTCAGCCTAGGATAGTTAAGGTTACTAATAGTTCTGTTCCAAAATCATTCTTTTGGCAGGCAAGATATAATAGTAATCTAACCTCTGGGTACCCTCCCTGAGCAATAGCTTTGACATTGATCAACTTTCCTACCACTAGCATTGATTCTTTTAGTACAAGTGGTGTGAGAAAATCTGTATGTAAAACTTCTCTCCTTAAAGATGCTCGCTCTGCCTGTTTTGAACACAACATAGACCATTAAGAATGTCTACAGAATAGGAACTAGAAGATCCTTAAAAACAATTTCTTAATGATTTCAAAAGGAAAGAAGTTGAAAATTTTAAATAAAAAAATTCTACAAATAAAGAATAATAAATGTGTGTGAAACCTGCAAAGTAGCAATATACCATTTCCATAATGTGCTTAACATTCTCAATTGTATCCTTGTCTCCTCCTTTTGTAAAACCTTCCACATCACCCTTTATAGCATGTGTTGCACTGCATATTCCAAATGCTGCTTAAACAAGCATGCAGCTAATCAGCTATCCAGGAATTACATTTTTCACAACAGATATAAATCTAATGGCTTGTTGGGAGTATACATATAAGGATAATGTGAGAATTCCCATAGAAATCCACCACCTAATAGTAGTTACTACATGAGGTGACAATACATAAATCATAATTGGGTCAGACAAATCATAGAGTAGGAGTAAAAAAACGTTCATTTTCTAGACCCTATAGATGCTGCCACATCCAGTTGGAGTATTAGGTACTGATTTTATAGGAGTTATGCAAGCGTTAATGACTTGCATCATTTAAACCATACCAAAACAAAAGAAAATGCAATATTAAGTCTTTGACAGTCCCCCACCCCCACCCCACACACACGTTGTGGAGCCACATATATGAAAGTACACATTTATAATTTATGTACCCATACCCAATTATTCCCTTTTCTCTATTGTGGTTACGGGTTTTGTTAGGAACTAGGCTCCGTTGAGCAGCTGTATTTGTTGGGAGGGGGAACTCTTGAGGCTGGTGAGAAGACACTTATATAGTTATATGAACATTTTGTAGTGCAATGGTGCACCTAGCCAAGAATGGGATTATAAACACTGCAATAAAAGATGTACACTCTGGACAAGAGAGCAAAGGTGAAATGAATAGACAGTTCTAGACTGAAATTTATTAAGAAGGCTTTATATAAGCCTTGTGAGTGGTAAACTGGAGATGCAATGAAAGGAGCAAGTCAAGTCATAACGTCTAACTATGTGCACAATGGGTTGTCATATTGAAGGTCAAATTCACTCGTCGCATTTCCCAAGAAGCAAGCAAGCTAAACCTACTATCGAAATGACAACAACATCATCATCATTACCCCAGTGCCGCAATGGCTCCCACCTATGGTGGGATGAGCGAGGGTCAGATGTACGCAGCCTTATCCTTGTACTAAAGCAGGGAGAGACCGTTTCCGGATGACCCATAGTGAAAAGCTCAACGAAAATTGCATGAACTGACTGCTGCTTCATAACAAAGAAGCGCAGATAGTTTAATGAGTCATTTTGATTTATTCTATCATATTCCCAAGCCAAAAATAGTGAGTCTTTGGCTCCATTGCAAATGATGGAGAACTGTTGAAATTATACCCTTTTACAAAATTCATTTCTAACCTAATTTCATCGAGTGCTTAGTATTAGTAGATATGGTTTTATTAATCATTTGCATACAAACTACAAAGTAATTACTTTAAAAGATATCACAACAGGATCTTGTTGAGAAAAGCGTCCCAAATTCAACTCCTTGTTGATTTGAACTCAAGACCTATCCGGTGATGATTGAAGTGTAAGAAGTGGTCAGCTTGTACAGTTGTATGACTCCCACTTGTCCTGTGATCTGAGTTTCCTGATATCACTTCTGACAAACTGAGGCACAGAAAGCCTCTGAAACTGAGGCACAGAAAGCCTCCGAAACTAAAGCAAATACAAGTCTTGGGGGGAAACAAAAAAGGGGGGACTTTTCCTAAAGAAACCATTTTTTGTCAGTATATGTCTAAAGCCCGCCTCAAGTCTTCAACTTTGTTACATAATAACAAGATAAGCACACTATCGTCGAGTAACATTAAAATGTAAAGCAGTACATTTACTATGCTCAATAACACGGCCCCATTGAAGAGAAATAAATAGCATAGGATGAACCTGAAGATCTAAGAGGTGTTCTGTTGAGAAAGAGCCCAGTGGTGTAGAGGCCCGTCATTGGGTCACTAGAGCGGGGAAGTATTAAGGACGTCATGCCTCTCCGTAGGAATGATTGTGCAGCCAAACCGGCCGCAGCCGTGGTGGGTAGTCGTAGCGCGAGCATCCGCGTTGGTGGCATGCGTTCAAAACTTCACATAACGCTAACTTTCTCGCCTGCTTCTCCCTCACAATTTAGAACATTTTTTGTTCATTCCCATCATTCTGTTATTTGCAGCATTCCCGAAACCTGGGGTGGACAGGTCGGTTTCAATTCCATTTTTATGGATTTTAGTTCATTTCGATTTCACAAATGCCGTAGATACCTCAAAACTATCTCCTTTTTTCCTCACCCCTATACTATAACAATTTTGCTTTTGGTACACACTTTTCATACACACATGCACACTATAAATAGACTAAAAAATTATCATTTTTTACCCCCTCCCCTCCCTCTCGTGCGAAACAACCCACTCACCCCCAACACTTTCTCTTCTCTTCCCGTTAGCTTCCTTCTTTCTTTCTTCTTCCCACAGTAGCTCAACACATACAACCCCCAACTTTCTTTCTTTTGGGGCTGAATGGGTTGAAACAATATCGTCTGTGTGTTTGTGAAGTGTATATAATCTTGTTTGTGTTCAAAATGTTATAAATTTACTTATGTTTTTGTGTAAATATACTTGTATCTGTGGGTATATGTACTTATGTCTGTGCGTAAATCTACCACTGTCTCTGCGTAAATGTACTTATGTTTGAAATGCGTAAATGTACTTATGGTTTATGTGAATTATTTGGTGAGCTTGGTTGAGTGGTTTATAACTTTTTTCTAGATTTTTTTGCTGCTTGCTCATGTTTACTCTAGGTTTAAAGAGCTTTTTACTCTAGATTTAAAGAGCATTGTATGGCATTGTTGTGAATGAATAATATACAAATGAGAGTTTTGATGAATAATATAAAAAAGATGCTTGAAATTCCATATATGCTTTGAATACTTGTTGAAGCACATATAACTTGTGAGTTTTACAGTATATATATAAAAAGGATTCACTTCATTATAATTTTTATTGTGTTCTACGTTTGTTTTACATTGTAATTTTCAGGGAAATGGCATTGCATGTTTTGAAGACAAAGAACCTTCTTGTTTATATATTTGGGCAACACCTCATGTGACAAATGGAATGATGCCAGAAAGAGAGGGATTGAAATGTACTGAAAAACAAGTTTAATTGCATGAATTTTGTATTAGACATTTTTGTATTGGAAATGTTTAAGCATGAATTTTTGTATTGGTGTTATGGAAATACATAAGTTGTGTTGTGCCCACAAACAAATTGTGTGTCTGCGAAGAACAAACACTGTGTCTGTGATTTGTGGAGTATTTGTCTGTGCTATGTATCCGATTTTGTATTGTTCGAATAAGAGACTCTTTGCAAAAACATTTACAATTTACAAGGTTTGTTAAAGTACACTTTAATATCTGCCCACAAACACATTGTGTGTTTGTGAAGAACAAACACTCTGTCTGTGATTTGTAGCGTATTTGTCTGTGCTATGTATCCGATTTTGTATTGTTTGAATAAGGGACTCTTTGCAAAAACATTCACAATTTACAAGGTTTGTTAAAGTACACTTTAATATCTGCCCACAAACACATTGTGTGTCTGTGAAGAACAAACATCTTGTCTGTGATTTGTGGCGTATTTGGCTGTGCTATGTATCCGGTTTTGTATTGTTCGAATAAGAGACTCTTTGCAAAAACATTTACAATTTACAAGGTTTGTTAAAGTACACTTTAATATCTGCCCACAAACACATTGTGTGTCTGTGAAGAACAAACACTTTGTCTATGATTTGTGGCGTATTTGTCTGTGCTATGTATCCGATTTTGTATTGTTTGAATAAGGGACTCTTTGTAAAAACATTTACAATTTACAAGGTTTGTTAAAGTACACTTTAATATCTGCCCACAAACACATTGTGTGTCTGTGAAGAACAAACACTGTGTCTGTGATTTGTGGCGTATTTGTGTGTGTTATGTATCTGATTTTGTATTGTTCGAATAAGAGAATCTTTGCAAAAACATTTACAATTTACAATGTTTGTTAAAGTAGACTTTAATATCTGCCCACAAACACATTGTGTGTCTGTGAAGAACAAACACTCTGTCTGTGATTTGTCGCATATTTGTCTGTGTTATGTATCCGATTTTGTATTGTTTGGATAAGGAACTCTTTGCAAAAACATTTACAATTTACAAGGTTTGTTAAAGTACAATTTAACATCTGCCCACAAACACATTGTGTGTCTGTGAAGAACAAACACATTGTCACACAACTATTATATTCCATAACAATTTCAATTACACTTGCGTTTGAAATTCAATAACACCAAAGTCATATTCATTTTTCATAACATGCAAGATATATCTTTATAAATAAAATCCAATCTAAATACACTTACATTCTAAATACAAAAACATTAAATTTACAAACAAAATAATTACAAGAATTAAATTTTTAATCATCATGTGCTTTGACCCTCTTGTTCTTGCATTATAGTACTTTGCATTGATAGTAGACTCAAGAAGTCCACCCAAGTAGTCCAACGGTCTCCATTGATAATATTCTTTATTTTGTAAAAGAAGTGAAAGATTGAATGTAAAACAAGTATAAATTAAACTACTTAAAGTAATCAAATTTGAAATTATATCCGAGAATAACACACTAGTCCCTTGGCTTTCACCTTGCTCTTTGGTTCTAAGCATTGTATAAATGATCTGGGGTTTGTGAAATTGTTCTGGCATACTCAAAACAAAACAAAAACAAAAATCATAAGAGACCTGAAAGGGACTAGACACAAATTCTTAGATGAAAGTAGTTATTATAACATGTTCGTTATAGTAGACATAGAAACTCATCGAAATAAATTCTATTTGCACACATAAACAATGCTTTACTTTTATATTGCATCATTTCCTTTTAACCAACTAAATTACAAACTCATAAGAACAAAGTATGAACAACTCTCCACTCATTATTATAAAATGAGAAGTATGAGAAAGCCAAACATTTAAACTCATACTTATATGTTTTTTTGACTTTTTCTAAAACAGTACTCCGGATCAACTTAAATTCGAGGAAAACAAAGTAAATGTGGAAGAATTCATTTTGGGAAAAGAATCCATATTTAAGTAGTCACATTCCACACTTCATTAATCTATAAGGTACCCAAAGTCCAAATTAACCAAGGTATTTTAAGGAATTTGATCATCGGTTGGAGAAGTGAATCACAATTGTACAATACATTGGAAAATTCATTACTTTTCCAAAGTCCTACACATTTTTCATTTGGACCTGTTTTAGTAGAGTCACACAGACAATCATATTACTCACACAGACATATGTAGACTTATACAGACAATCATATAAGTCTTCACAGACAAATGGAGCCATATCCAATTACATATAAGTTCACACTGACAAATAACTACACAAATGTATCTTCACACTGACAATACATATGTCCTTCAACAGACATAAAATTAACCTTACACAGACAATACGTAGAAAGTAATGACATATCCCCAAACAAATGTATATTGTTCAAAATCTAAACAATAAATGGGTTCCAAAAATTCATAAACAAAAATATCTTATGAACCCTCCAAATAAATATCATCAAGTAGCCTTAAATTGTTAAAAATCCAAAGATAGAGGATACATACCTTTCGGCCATGGAACAAAGTGGGGTTCACACCATTTTGGATTGTTGGAGTGAGACAGAATCGACGACGGTTGGCCGGGATGAGGGTGGCCGAGAGGAGGGTTGCGTTCGATAGACTTGTTTAAAGGGAAGGGTGTGGCGGTTTTCGTCAACAACCTTTGATGGAAAAGAAGCTTCCAGCGACGGGGAGGAGGGCGACGGTTTTCTTCGACGGCCAGCGACGGGGAGGGAAAGGGGGTGCGCAAAAAAATTGGGAGCGGGGGGGGGGGGGGGGGGGGGGGGGTTTCTTCGATGGCCAGCGACTGTTAGAGGAAGGGAGAAGGGGGGATGTGCGAAAATTTGGGATTGGGGTTTTTTTGACAGGTGTGAGAGAGGTGAGGGAAAGTGGGTAATTTCTTTTTTGGGAGTATTTATAGTGTGTATTTGTGTGTATGGAAAGTGTGTAACAATAGCATTTTTGATAGTATAATGTACGGCCATAAATGGGTCAATTCATTTAGGTGGTGTCTCACTTAAATGAATTGCCCCATTTAATTATGACCGCACATTAGGGGTGGGTAAAAATGGGGTATATTTTGGGGTACTCATAGCAAAACTCTTTCAATTTAAAAAGGATGGGAGGAATAAGTACCAAACAAAAATTTTGAATTGGTCAATTTGAATTAGTTCAATTAATGTCAATTTGTTATTTTTAATTATATTATAATAATATTTTGTTCATTTTTTGGTTTCGTTCGAATGGGAAAAATAACCAAACTCAAATCGAATTGCATATGGTTCGATTTCGGTTCAGTTTATTTCAATTTGATAGAGTTGGATTCAATTGAACATAACCAATATGTTCATCGCTACCCTTACCAAAAAAGGTGACGGCCAAACTGTAGTGTGATATCCACAAATTTTTCTCCAAATCTCGTGTTTGAAAGTCGCTCAACCAGATTGGGGGCGCTCCCCCCTCTCAATCTTTTGTGTGTGCCCCTAATGTTCAGCCTCTTTTGTGGCCCTATTTGGTCTTAGGAGGGCACCCAGTCTTGATTCTTGTGTGATGGGAGGAGGTAAGGCAAAGGATGGTTTTAATGGTACTGTTGGGTCGGCATATGTTTGAATCTCAACACAAGTCTTCCACTTCTACTAATCTCTTGAGTGTACAAGAGGCATAAGGAAGTATTTAATTCAACAACGCGCTCGGGAAACATTGAGTCAGTACTACCGGAGCATCATGAGTGCTTGAGAGCGGTTTTCAGGGATCAAGTCAAGCAATTATGACGACGACGTTATGCATATGATTGACGTGTGCACTACCACTTTCCTAGGCACATGTTGTGTTGTATCTAGCTTTCGAGGTGGTCGCCTTTGCTATGAATACCCCTTGTATATTTTTTCTCCCTTGGCATCTCTCGAATTCTCCTAGCACTTGTCTCTCTGCGTCGTGCTTTTCTTCATCCGATCAGATATACACCGTTCCTCCTGTCTCATGGCCTTTTTCTTGTTGGCGGGCATCTGCTCCCCCATCCAAATCTTGTTGTTAACATCCTCAACCGGTACGAGATAATCCCAGTACAGATTGTGCCGAGTGGCTACCGTGTGATCGCGGCTTTCCTAATCCATTAGAGGGGAGGCTGGCAAGCAGTTGAGTTTTACGTTGTTTCAACACTTCTTTCGGGTGTGTCCCCATAGCAGCGAAGGCTACCTAAACGTCACCTCTCGTGCGAGCTCTTCCGCATGGCAGGTACACGTGGCCATGGTTGGATGGGGAGGTTTTTTGTGCGCGGGTCCTTGATGTCTATTAATAAACTATTTGAATGCCTTTCCTCGTAGATCGAGGAGCCACCCATGAATGAGCGTTTGCATGGGGCAATCAGAAAGGTTTCGGTGGACATACTGATTGACCAGAGTATATATGTGACGGAAGATTGCACGCGGGAGGCTCGCATAGGTTGTTTTTACGCTATAGCGCCCCATGTTTCCTCTCTTACTCGTGGCTCTTTATTGTTGTTTCATGTTAGCCACGGGTGGACACTGTCGAGCTCCAACGTGGGGATTCCAATAGGCGAGAGGGACCAGTCAACAACACCACTGGTTGGTGGGCACTCGTGGTCCAATCGTCCCGGTCGGCGCATGCCATTGTGAAGCCTTGGGAAACGTTAAGGTAGGGTGTCGATCGTCATCAGCGAGATCGGCGGGCGCCCAATGGGCAATCTTGCCTAACGATGCAAAATCAAGAGAATAGGCTGACAAAGCGAGTATTAATCAATTGATATTATTTTATATAGTTGAATTGTCACACTTTACTTTTTATGGTGAAATCAAATAACATCTTAGCACCTCAGTGCACCTTTTTAAATTCAAATCATGTTTATATGCATATTTTAGAAAACTCACATACAATGTATCACACATATGTTACACAGATGCTATACTAGTAAAAGGCGTAAAAAGAAAACAATATAGTATAAATTATTCTATGTTTCATGTTTTACGCTAGTACTCGTGGTATTAGTTTTTCTCTATATCTTATTCTAGGAAAACAAGGCCCAAATGAGGGTTTAATGCGTCAAATCACCTTATGATATATAAATTCAGCGCATCTGTTTTATAATTATAATTATTCATGCGGAAAACACATTGAACAAATTTAATCATCAAATAAGTGGAAAATGATTAGTATTTTTACATAATTTAGAGATCATAACAAATTTACTTGCATATTCAATCATAACACAACCATATTTAGCTCGAGCATGAATGAACTATATATTTTGGCTCGAGTTCGAGTTTGACCAAACTCAAGTGGGAGAAGTTGGTGCATGCTGCTATGTGTTTCATTGTAGCCGTTGCTTCTCTGGGTATTTGTTCGGGTATTTATCTCTTCAATGTTTTTGTCTACCATCTTCTTTGGGGTTCTGAATAGAGCAACATTATTTTTTGGGTCTACTGTGCTCTTTATGTTGGTTGTAAAACAATATGTAACGATAAACTTCGAATATGGTATTATGGTGTGGTAAAAATATTTTATGATTCAACAATTTTCTAACAAATTGGTCATATATTAGAACGTTTTCACTCTATTTCTTGTTCTTACTTTATATTGGTTTGCGTGTCATTCCCTCTTATCAGCTTATCTCATTGTTAGTGGAACGGAGGTAGTACTAGATAACTTTCAAATGACAAAAATAAGACACTTTAAGATTGGACAAAAAAGTGATTGTCTAGACAAATGCACCCAGCGGCCCATCCTGTCCGTTCATTTCTCTTCATTGCACCAGACCTTCTTCTTCCTGTCATCTACACCAGAATTTCAAAATGATGGAATCTACACAAGATTTTCAATTCACTGTCAAAAATTGTCCATCAATCTTAGTCATTTTATGTGGGTTTTAGGCTTTTAGAGTTTTAGCTAGGTGTGGGCATTGTCCCAATCTTGAATTGGTTAATTATTCACTCAAGATCGAACTAGATTAACATTCTGAACTACGAGACCATCTCTAGTCTTGTTCTTATTTGTTTACCCGACCGTCCGACTTTCAGATCCAATGTTTGTTGTTTTTGGGTCATTGGTTCCTTTTGGAGGAGAATCATCAAAGCTTGAATGCAAAATATTCTTATAATACATCATAGTAAAACATTCTTACTGTAGTGCAATTCTTCTCCTACTCTTACATTCATATTTTCTACAACACCATCATTTTTCTAAATGGGGTTCTTGTGATTTAATTCATAACACATCACTCGTTTGAAATAATGAAACGTAACCAGGCACAACCCTAGACAAAGTAGAGCCCATCTTTATTATCTAAATTCTTGATTTATAAACGTAGTCTTCTCATAATTGTCACATCTTTTGGGTATTGTTCTTTCGTGGAATATTTTGCATTTGAAGTTGTTCTCCGAGGGAAAGCGGAAAACACCACTTTTAGTTAACCGTTGATGCTATTCAATATTTCAATTTCCGCTGGTTGTCCAATACTCATCTATAATTGAAGGATCACATTATAGTCTGGTGATTCAAGAACCTTTTATTTCACGGTCTGGATCCAATTCCTGACAGACGCCAGTTCTAACTTACATCTGGTATTAACTCTTTCAAGAGTGATAAGCATAATAATGGTACATACATTAAAGACATGAGTTTAGGAATTGATGTACTAAATGAAAGAGTCCTAATTTTCTTCTCGTGGGTGGCATGCTTATATCTGGTGTCATAACAGGAGAAAGTTAACAGCGTAAACCAAAAACTCACAATATGGTGCATCTGTTTAGTCCAAGAGATTCGAATAATTTTCTGCACTTGGACACGATACCCATGCGAGGTGGAATATCAGCACCCTGATCAATACCAGCTTCAGCAGAAAGGAAGCTTCTGGTTTCATGGCCCTCTTCATGCTTTTCAATTTTAACTACGTCCCCAGCATCAGCTTCAGCAATTTCACCTGGTCTCTTGTCAAATAATCCTTTAAATTGCTTACGAGCTCTCCTATGCACTTCCTGCTCATCAAATTTCAGCATTTACAACAACTATTATAATTATTATTCTTATTTAATCCTGTGATTTTCCGTTCTGGTACCTCTAGATAATCTTTGTGTTTTCTTTAAAGAAACAAGTGTCTGGTAGAAATTGATTTTTTCCTTTCTAATTAGTTCTTAACCACACAATTTGTTTTCATAGTAAGTGTACAAAGTCAAATTTAAAAAAAAAAACTACGGACGAACTAGTGGACTAATAGTAATAAGAGATTTTTCCTAGAATATTACTCAAAATAAAAATTATGGACAAAAATATGACTAAAGTTATAATGTGCATAACTTCATGGTCACTATAGTGTAAAGACCGTAATGTTGAACACAATAATAGTCGCTGAAAGTTACTAACATAGTCACTCTATATAAGAGGTCACATTTTTGTACAATCTTTATTTGGGTCATAGATATGCGGTACCTCATTATTTATAATACTCTCCGGTTCTCAAACAACTTTCCACTTTCCTTTTCGGGAAGTCCCGAAATTAACTTCACACTTCTTCTTATTTCCTTATTTGGCAAATTATCTACACCAAAATAGTGTCAAACAGTGTCAAACAGTGCACTCCACGGTAAAGTCAATTTTAGTTTGTTAATCTGTGTGAAGCTCTTTGAGAACCGGAGGGAGTAATAAACAATTAACATAATATCATAATAAGAAATATTATTATTAACGTTCTTATTATGCCAGTCTTGAACGAAAGCATATATGCATATGGACTTGAGTGCAACTCACCTGCTCTTCTTTTTTTAATTTCATAAGTGCTGCACTTGAGGTTGACTCGGATGACTTGTCAATGCTCATCATCTATAACAAAATCATACAAATTAAACTCAAAACATTGTAGATGCTTAACTTGGTATTATGACTTCATAACTAGATCATGTTTACCTTGTTAAAATCATCCCTTGCTTCTTGAAAATCTCCAGCTGCCATGTAAGCCATTCCCCTTCTATAATATGCTTTGACGTGAAAAGGATTTGCATCTAACACCTAAAAATTTCAAGTACCTACTGAGCCCATAAATTACAAAACCCATGCATGATTTCAAAGCAATCACTGCCACTTCTTTCACCATTGTACTCAAAAGTTATAACCACTCTAATCACTTAAGCACTATACTGTGTATTTTGAGCATGCTAACAGGTGAAAACATTCTTTGAAAGATATTAAAGTTCATAAAAACAAGGTAAACTTGGTCAAAATTGTTTAAAATCGATGTGGGCAACCTGGATGGAAAAACTGAAAACCGAGCGACCAAACCGAATGCTTCGGGTCTACAAACCGACTGACCGACTTCTATTCGGTTCAGTTATCAGTTTACTATTTCGGTAAACCGGCTGACTTCTATTCAGTTCGGTTATTGGTTTACAATTTCTGCAAACCAACATTGATCCGACGATCACCCTTACTTCGCAGTATCTAAAATTCTAAACTAATTACGTACTGGTAATTAAATCCCTGTGTCTGCTCTAAAACAGAGATATAATTTTATACTATTAACTTTCTTGGCCGATGTCCACTACTTCCCATCCCTGGCTCTCTAGAGTAACTATCCTTGTGGTCACAAAATGTAATGCGTTCATTTTAAAATCTATTTCGTGAATTTAAAAAATGATAATAACTTTATCTTTTAGTTACTATTGCATCTTCTCAACACAACTTTGATCCAATTATTCAAAGTACTCACAACTCACAATGTTGTTCTGGAGTTCATATACTTCGTATTTTTTATGAATTTTCCGTCATCTTGTGAGAGTGAACTTGATGTAAATGCACATCACGAGGGAAAAAAAGACAATTCCGTAGGCAATCAACATTGGAGAAAATGGAACTATAAGTCTATAACTATTTCATTTTGCAGGTTGTACCGTCATACACATCTTTTTTCTCAAGTTGAAATGAAATACAAAGCCGGAGTGTGTAGTTAAATAGTAAGTATCAACATATACCGATATTAATAGCTGCTAATATGCTTCATAATGAATGAAATCCATGATTAATGAAGAGATGAAGCCGCAGATTACCTTATTGCATGCTTCTATGGACTTTTTATTCTCTCCCAATTTCAGATAGCAGGCAGCAACATTAAGATGCAACAAGTTCTAAATACAAAAAATTTAATTTGTGAGTTCACATTAAGGTGCATTGCAACACCAAAGAAACTACTGTTAAGAGTAGCATTTTATTCTTTAACTCGCTAAAAGATATGTAAACAGACCGATGGAATTTTAAATTTCCACATATTACTGTTAACAGATATACCCTGGTTTCAGAGAATTCCTTTCCCTCTTCGTCATCTTGAGGATGAACGTGATTAAATTCACGAAGAACCTGAAGAAAAAATGCAACGTAAAGTGCAACTTCAATGGGCAGGCTGTGAAAAAAATATTTGGAACTCATCAGCTTCCAACAACATGAAAATGAAACAGTACATGCCTTCTCGTACTTTGCCTTCGCAAGTTCAAACATTCCTTCCTTGAAGAGCCTGTTTCCCTGTAGAGAAAATTACAATGGATTGTGTCATTTTATAACGATCATCTAAGGGTATGTTTGGGAGTTGGGTTAGAGGGGAGGGGAAGGTTGATGGGGGTTTATGACCCTCCTTTTCATGTTTGGGAGTTCGAAAAATTGGAAGGGATGGTTTTCGAGGGCTTTTGTAACCCTCCAAAACCCTCTAAATGCTCAATTTTTAAGTTCCCCCGATTTGGAGGGTTCTGGAGAATAATTAACGAAGTGATAATTTAAGCTCAATTTAAAATGAATATTAGTTCAATTATTTGACTTCGTCAGGTCTCAAAGTGATTTTAATTAAAATTTGTTCAAAGACTCTTCTTCCAAATTTATTACTCCCAAATACAAAGAAAGGTTTACTCACCTTCCCCTCTCTTTCCCCCTCCAACAACATACCTTCAAACATTTCTCTTCCCCTTCCTCCCACACTCCCAAACACCCTAAGAGAACTATCTCCATCACAAATAGGAAACAAGAAGAATAAAGCCAAAAGTTTAGAATGTTATCCGGCATGTGATTCCAGAATCAGCCAACTAACATATACCGTGCTTTTAATCTTCTCAACATCTTCCATTATTTCTCTAAAACCAAAGCCAGTCCAATCCTGTAATATAATCACATTTTACACGCACAAGAAATATCACAAGACTGCAACCATCAAAAGGGTTAAAGAACCTAAAACCCTTGTTTGGTTCAAATGAGGGGGGTGGAGGCGATTAGTAATATACTCTATCAGATCCTTATTTAGATTTACATGTTTTTTTAATGCGTGGAATTAGAAATATACATACATATAGGGTAAAGTTCACATTAAAAAAGTGCTTCCCTGCAAAATGCACATGGATGCACTTTTAGTAGTATCATGCACCTTCACGTTCAAACTTCAAAGTAATGCATTTTTGTGGTGATGGAAAATTTTGGCTTATTTAACAAAATGTCACTGCTGCATTTACATGGGAAGATGACTTTTTATTTGAACACACACATAGAATTAGGACCAAATGAGAAGTGTTTATTGTAAGAAATGAGAATGCATTTGGTGAGTTGAATTTGAGATATTATAATGGCTGTAAAAGCACCAAATTGCTAGAAAAAAGTGATGAATGACGTGGTGAGGAATTCATAATTAACTGAAAATTTTCTGCCATAAGTGTAAAAGTGCATTAGAAAAGCGTAATAGTGCATCAGAAAGAAGTAAAAGTGAAAAATTCTCATTTTTCACGTTAAGGGGATAAATAACTTCTCTCATCTCCCACAAATCTGAGTGAGATATGAGGAGTTCGGATGACTCTATAGATACTCCACCACTCCTCTCCCCACGCCACCCCTCCCCTAAATAATTATCCCAACCAAACAGTGGCTAAATGACAGAACACAGAAACCAGTCCTCCCACTCCCAGTACAGTGCCGTGCTTCTCATACTTTCTAAATTAGTAGTCGACTGTCAGCTCTATTACCTTTGGTGTGTTAAAATCTAGAAGCTCAATTTCCCATTGGACATAGGCGCCTTCAGGAACATTAGGTGGCCTGATCATAATATTCAACAAAATTCAATATGCTCTCAGTTCAAATGTTAACAACAGTACAACAGACTTATAAAATAGTTCCCAATTTGACTTGGATCGGACTTGAAGAAAGTAAGAATAAAGTGGAAATGTATGGTTGTGGTTGAGTAAGAAAAAGGTAAATGAATGGTAGCCACACAACTTTCCAAAAAGGAAACTGAGAACTATTTTATGGGATTGAGGGAGTAATGTTGATCACAAAGTACCTTTTAAATTTATCATAAGCATAATCAGGAGGGCATGTGACAAGAGCAACCTCTCCAGGCACCATTAGCCGGACACACATTTCAAATCCTTCAGGAACCTGAAGATGAAAAAGAGGTTCTGAATCATTCTCGAGTAGCAATGGAAAAGGAAAACAATTTACACACACAAACAAAAAGCACATAATTCTACAAAATGCAAATGACTTACAAGCCCCTCTCCTGAACTGAACTCAAAGGGTTGACCATTGTTGTCAAACTTCGTATCATAAAAGACTGTTTTCTCGTCATTAAGAAGCATGCCCTTGTAGTGGACACGCAAAAGACTGTCCTGAAGGGGGCAATCCATAGGAAACTCACCTAACAATTATAGTAAATGAGTCACTAATACATCAAACAAGGCTGCAAAATAATGAATCAGAATAAGGACGTTTTTAGTTGGACTTATTTCAGTCCCAGACCTTGACAGTTGTAAATTACACTGAAACCATACATCTATCACATCAAATCATCATTTACCCTAGTGCCGCAAAGGCTCCCACCTACGGTGGGGTAGGGGGGGTCGGATGTACGCAGTCTTACCCCTGTCCTAAAGCACAAAGGGACTGTTTCCGGATGACCCATAGTGAAAATCGCTCCAAAATTGCATGGACTGACTGCTGCTTCATAACAAAGAAGCGCAGACAGTTTAGTGAGCCATTTTGCTTTATTCCATCATATTCGCAATCCAAAAAATAGTGAATCTTTGGCTCCATTGCAAATGATGGAAAAATCTATCACATCAAATCAGACCACAAAATTTCAGTCCAAGTAAAAACATCCTAAGAAGTGGCTTGGTTAGAATGGAAACCTCTTCCATCACGAATACGACGTTTGATTAAGCGTCCATCTCCAAGCACATCTCGTACCTGCAAACATCGTCCCGAAGCAATTACGATTTTTTTGGTTTTTGAATAGAAACAAGAAGAGACCATCTAAATCCCTACATTCCACAATGCGAGAAAATTTGTAATTAAAATTTTCCAATCAAACCATCATAATAGATAGAACTCATAAAAGGAGTTGGGAAGAGTACATAGTTAATGATTTAGAGTAGGAAAGAGACCATTACTTTGGAGTAAATAAAGTAGATTATTTGAAATTTTATAGAGGAAAAATTAGAATTTTTATAAAGTTGATTATCAAAGTAAAAAGTAGAAAGGCCATACCAAATCATTTGGAATTTAAAATTAAGATAACCATGTCATGACATTTGAGAGCTCTACTTATCATGTAAGAGTAGGAGAATTTATTATACTAACAATTGCACAAATAGAAGTTTATTAAAAACTAAACATAAAATAGCCACAAGATATTATAAAAAGAGAAGTATGAACCTGAATGAAGTGGACAAGCTCCACCTCAAAAATAATTTCCTCAACGCCTTCTGTTGTAGGTATCAGTGGAGATTGATTCAAGTATTGATGTGTAACGTAAACCACTGCTTTCTCTCCCTGTGACATTGATCCTATTCCCATTTCAAGACCTATTGGTACCTAATCTTGACAATCCAAAAATAACAATGAAATACATGATGAGAGCCCATACTCTGCAACTCATATAAATCATAGCATGATAATGAAGAATAATAAGGTTTTAGAAAACCATGCACACAGTAAACCTTTAAGCATAAGGGCAAAGAATAACCAAATAACTTGATACTTGGAAGAGAAAATGTCAAGGATTACATTATTACCTCAGATTTACCAAAGGTGAATGAATATGGTTCATCCTGAGTATCAGACAAAATCACTCTTCCATCTCCAGACTTAGCAGAAATCCTAAAAACATTTACTAAATCATATTCCTCCCAATATAACGGCAGAAAGCAAGCACATAAACCATCGTCTAAGAGCATAAACACAAGCTGACACGAAAGATTAGGTCCAACAACATCAAATGTGGTCTTTACCTGGCTTTCACTTCATAAGGTTCTCTAGGGTATTCCCAACTCTTCCCTTCTTCTAGAACCTGCCTCATTAAGTGAAAATAAAACTCAACTATGCAAACTAAGTGTATCCTAAACACACTCACTATATTTCCAGCAGGGTGTGCAGATTCAAATTTTATGCCACATAACTGAACTGCACTTGGTGTAAATATTTAATTCAAGATTTTTCTATAAATATGTCTTTTGGGACTGCGGCTTGGATGGTGTTACTGTTGTTGTAGTTTCCTATAAACATGCAATGAATTTATAGTCCACAGGTGATCTTTAACCCCCACTCACCCACCAAATAGGAAAATGGTGCATTAATATGCAATACCCATCTTGTAACCATTATTCTCCATTCAGCACCAGAAAAGAGAAGGGAGAGCCATTTACACAGAGTAAAGGTAAGATCACATAAAATGTAAGGGGTGACACACACACAATACTGAAACCTGCACAAGGATTTTCTTTGTTTGGTATAATGAATTATGTTCTTTTGCACTTTCAAAAAACTGTGACAGCCTGTCAGGGCAATGTTTATGGAACATAATCAACCAGCAATTTGACCATCTCATTAATACCTTCTTCAGAACTCCCAAATCAGAACTGAGAACCTGACAATCAAATAAGAATGGAGGAAGATTAAAATAAGGGTGAATACTAGCAGTAGAGAAAATGAAAAAATAGTAAAATACATGCATTGATACATTACTAATTTACTACATCCCCCTAAAAGCAGTTCTGCTTGACTAATGTAGAATGACAACATTTAAATATTTGGTAAGGTACCTCTGCTATAAATCATTGATTCTACTTCTGATTTTAACACTTATTTGTTGATTTAACTATGCTTCTCATATGTGAGTTGTATACAATGTTTTTTTTTTAAAAAATTACATGAATTTTTTTAATTTTTTGGGAAAACTGTCAAATAGGTCCTACTACTATACAAAAAAGTCAATTAGATCCTCATACTTTGGATTCGATCAATTGAACCCTCCAACTAATAAAAAACAGTCAATTGAGCAGTTCAACCGGTAAGGAACAAGTCTTCCGGTTAACCTGCCTACGTGGAATGTCCAGTTGGATTTTTTTTTTCTTTTTTTTCTTTTTATTTTTCACTCCCACCCGCCTGCTCTCTCACTCTGGTTTCTTCTTCCACCCCAACCCCCCTGAGCTTTTTTTCAGTGGACTTAATTCATGAATATGACATTATTTAGGCAGTCTTGACCATCCCAGAGTCATACAAAGTTCCGGTGGGCATGATCCAGTCATCCATCTCCTTGAAAATAAACTCCGGCGGTGAACTGGTGCTTTTGGCTACCCTTCCGGTCAACTGGTCAACCCTCTTGCCAGTGTAATCTCCGACGCCTCTGTTCTTCTGATACTCCACATACAAGCAAGTGTCCAGCCCGAAGCTGCCCATCCACAGTGACCAGCTGGTGGGCTTGAGTTCCAGCGGGTTAATGAAGCCGTCGATGCACAGCTGCATCATGATAGTCTGTGAGTACTCCTTCCAGGGGTGGTTGAGCAAGATCTGGACGGGCGGGTTGGCGCCCTTGATGGCCTCGTCGATGTGGATTTCACAGATCTGGAGGATGATGCCGCTGACACCATGGTGTTCCTTGCAGGGTTCTGTGCGCTAAACTGATATGGGTCGATTTGGCAGAGTCTAGCAGAGGCGGTCAAAGAAGGGACCAGCTTGAGTGGTCCTCATTATTTTAATTAATTAAATCAGTTTCCTACTTTGAGTCTATTTTAATTAATTAAATCAGTTTCCTACTTTGAGTTTATTTATTCAGGTTTCCTTATACTAGTTTAGGAGTTTCTGTATTACTTCTTTCCTATTATTGTTTTAGGAAACTTGTCTTTAGCCTATTTAAGGCTTATCAGTTGGATTAATGAGATTAGCTTTGGAATATTAATTTTATTTGGCTTGAGATTATGATGGAATAAAGCAAAATGGCTCACTAAACTGTCTGCGCTTCTTTGTTATGAAGCAGCAGTCAGTCCATGCAATTTTGGACGGGATTTTCACTATGGGTCATCCGGAAACAGTCTCTCTGTGCTTTAGTACAGGGGTAAGACTGCGTACATCCGACCCCCCCTTACCCCACCGTAGGTGGAAGCCTTTGCGGCACTGGGGTAAATGAAAATGAAAATGAAAATGACGGTGGAACCTGCGACAAACTCCTTGCCGAGGGCGGGAGTCGATTAATATTTCAGGCACCATAGATTCATATTTTTCTTGTTCTTCTCAGAATCATCGACCTTGGACTAGATCTTGTACCAAGGCCCTTAACATAAACATGGAGGTCTGGTTCTACAGGGCTCGCGTAGGAGCATTTTGCAGACGAATGGAAGAAGATACGAGACTGGGAGAAGGATTGAAGGATGAAGTAAAGAACCAGGTGGCTGGGAGCGGAGAAAGGAGAAGAAAGACGGAAAAAAAGGGAAAAGGGAAAAAAGCCAAATGGACGTTCCACGTAGGTAATTAACCGGAAGATTTGTGATTTGTTATTTACTGGTTGAACGGCTCAATTGATTGTTTTTTATTAGTTCGAGGGCTCAATTGGTCGAATTTAAAGTATAAGGACTTGATTGACTTTGTTGATATAGTAGAAGGACTTATTTGACAGTTTTCCCTAATTTTTTTTATCAAACACGACTTATTGCTTAGTCCATTTTTAGGACAAGAAGTGTTTTTATTAGTTCGAGGGCTCAATTGGTCGAATTTAAAGTATAAGGACTTAATTGACTTTGTTGATATAGTAGAAGGACTTATTTGACAGTTTTCCCTAATTTTTTTTATCAAACACGACTTATTGCTTAGTCCATTTTTAGGACAAGAAGTGTTTAAGCATGAGTCGCTTACTAGGGCGGATAGAGAGTGTACAATATTTTAGTAAGGCAAATTTCAAACATGCATATGCAAGTCAATACTAGAACTTTTCGAAGCAAGTGAGTCACATATAATAGCAAATTAGCAATGGACAACAATAAAAGTAATTCAGGGTCATTGTGCACTTTGAGGAAACATGGTTTACAATCAAAACACATGATATTTCAATTTTTAAAAATGAGTAAAAAAAATTGACACAGAAAAATCTTGCCTTGACTTTAGAGAATTCTATCAATTCAATCTCAAAATGAAGTTCAGCATCCTTTGGAAAGCTGTCAGAAACTGAAACCGGACAATCTTCCTCTCTGTAGTGCATTTCAGGTTTCATCTTGAACTGAATCTCAGAAAATCAACACATGAAATTAATAGAAACGATGTGGTGTGCGACATGAAGTTATGATTCAAATAAAAAATGTTATACTCTGGATCAGTAAACTGTTGGCAACAAAAAAGAGAGTCTGCATGATTACCACTGCAACTTCACCCTTCAACATTGTGGGTATTCCTTCTAGCAACCCTAGAAGCATCTTGCTCTTCCCCAAAACATGCCTCATTGGGATACCCTTGCCTTAGTAATCATAATAAAGGATAAGAGTGGCAATTCAATGTAGAGGCATGAGAACCCTCATTATAATGGAAATGAGGTCGTAGCAATCCAAGAACAGTGCACACGTCATGTATACTTGACAAATACTAGTAATATTTTACTATATGAATGGTGAAGTTCTACTCCGTATTATTTACTGCGGTACAAAAATTACCTCCAAGGTGTGACCTTGTCGACTCGACAGTAACTCCATCTGTTGTTCGAACTGTGCAATGATATGTTAACTGCACAATTCATAAACAACTACGATAAGCATCATGTCATGCAACAGAAGTTAAGAGCATCACCATCAGTGAGTTATCCAAAAAACTAGTTTGTCATCATACAAATTTATATAAGCTAATTAATATTCTTAAGAAGGTGATTTAAACATGAGAAAACAAATACACAACCTGATCACCCTCGGTAGGTCTTGATTCGCCTCCGCCAGGCCTAACCACAGCTTTCATCAAGCTTCCTGGCACAATCTTTTTTCTTCTGCAAATTTATCGTCTCAAAAAGCAACATTAAATAATCAATTCTCAGATAATAGGATAGTATAAGGGTGAAAAAGAAAGACCTTTTCTCATCCTCAGAAGGAGGTTTCTTCTTTTGGGGTTGGAATTCTTGACCGGACTCCTCATCTATGGTCATGTTCCTAAGCTGTTGAGCAAAATGAGCTATTCAGAACTCAGAATGGAATGAAGGAAAGTATCCGAGCTATGTTGAAGCCAGGTGAAGATGAACCCATGACATAATTATCCGAGCTAATCGAGGAAACTGAAGCAAGCAAATAGACTGAAATAATAATGAAGGGACTGGGCTTCCGTATGAAGCTTAAATTTCAGGGTGTAATTACGTAAACTGAAAATATAATTATTATTGACATATAACATCCGTAAACTAATCACCTTAGCCTACTAACCAAAGCAACACTCCAAATTGCGGACTTCAATCCTTCTTCATTACGAATATAAAAGGTGATAACAACATCTAATAATTATGTTTCGAATCTGGATAATTGAGGCTAAGACATAACTTTTGTTTGACAGATAAGGTTGGAAGTTGAAACAGGCAAAACGAGAGATGAGATTACATTATTACAAAAAGAAATATACCCGAATGAATGACTGAATGAATATCAACGCTCAGGGGCGGATCTAGGATTGAGATGTGGGGTGGGCTAACTGCTAAGCAGTAAAAAAATTGTTACTCTAAATACAAGGTTTAGCTCAAGGTTGTTATCAAATCGAGCTTTTTCGACTTATATACTCGAGTTTGAGCTTGATTTTGCCTCTAATTTAATGACCCGAGCTTACAAGCTTCAAAGTTCAAACTCGAACACAGACTAGGTTTTGAGTTTGAATAATTATCCAACTATCCAAGGCCAGTTCGAACATTGTGATGTTTGATTTGATCCGGGCTCGAGCCTATCGTTCACTTACAAATTATAGGAATAAATTATATACGGAGTCATCATCATCATTACCCCAGTGCCGCAAAGGCTCCCACCTACAGTGGGGTAAGGGGGGGTCGGATGTACGCAGTCTTACCCCTATACTAAAGCACAGAGAGACTGTTTCCGGATGACCCATAGTGAAAATCGCGTCAAAAATTGCATGAACTGCCTGTTGCTTCATAACAAAGAAGCGCAAACAGTTTAGTGAGCCCATTTACTTTATTCCATCATATTCCCGGGCCAAAAAATAGTGAGTCTTTGGCTCCATTGCAAATGATGGAATACTATATACGGAGTATATCTTAAAATTTAAACGTTTTCAGTGCAAATTAATAAATTTATTAATGATTATTAAAGATTCGAGTATTTATTGAATAATTTGAACATGAACCTATTAAAGAGTATAGTCTAAACTTCTACATTCGAGCATGTTTATTGTGTGTTAAAATCGGACACCGAAAATCTATTGAACCAAACTCAAGCTCAAATTCGCACCAAGTAAATATTCATTTCATTTTCTTTTCTTTGCAATATGTTCATTATCAATTCTAAAAAACATTTTCAATATTGGTATGAATTAAATTACTTCTACAATATTGTAAAACTAATAAGAAAAAAACAATTGTTGTACATAAAAATAATTATTGTAAATAATCATCCCAATTTCAAAATTTAATTGAGATTTTCAATTCTTTCTTACGCGTCCACACAATAAATAAATCATTCTTTAATTTTCAATAGTATAATAAATAAATTATTCTCTAATCTTTAATTAGATCTTTAACCATTACAAATTTATAATGAATCAAGCACTATTTTATTATGTACTGAAAAAGTCAATTAGTCTCGTTCGGTATCGTTTTGAGTTTTCTGTTTTTGTTTTCTAGAAAACAAAAATCTGAGTTCAGTTTTTTATTCTCAGTTTTTTGAAACCTTTTTATTTTGGTGTTGATTCATTTTGGCTTTTGTCATTTCTAAAAGTAAGTAATTACATTCATATGTAGGGAGATCATTTTCCAAGAGAAATTGCTCTAGATATCATTTTGGCGGCGGTGTGGTAACAGATCAGCGGCGGCAAGAGTCGGAAAATTTCCGGCCATCGCCGACGGCTGTCTGGTGGCGTCCTGTGGTGGCCCGACGACGATCGGCGGCGGTGATATGGTGGTGTCCGGTGGCAATCTGGTGGCGACTGACGGTCCAGTAATGGCCTGGTGGCAATCGGCAGCAGTGGTCCAGTGGCGGCCCTACAGTGATTGGCAGCGGTGGTCCGATCGGCGGTCTATCGGTGTCCACCGCTGATCTGGCGGTGGCCCAACGGTCGGCGACCTGATGGTGGTCTAGTGGCAGCCAGCGCTTGTCTGATGGCGGCCGACAGTGGTCTGACAGTGGTCGCCACCAATCTGGTGGTGGTTCGGTTGTTCGGTGGCAGTCTGACGGTGGTCCGGTGGCGGCCCAGTCAGCAGTTTGACGGTGGCCGCGGGTGATTTGGCGGTGGCTTGGCAGTGGTCCATTGGCGGCCAGCAGTTGTCTGGTGGCGGCCAGCAGTTGTCTGGTGGCGGCCGGCAGTGGTCCGACGGTGGTCCTATGTAGGAGTTTAATAGTAAGAGGCTGGGTATGGGAGAAAATTGATAACAAATTTACAGAAACTATGTTTTGTGGATTTCAGAATACTATTTTAGTTTTCTAAAAACACTTCTTAAGATTATGATTTTGGAAACAAAAACAACCTTTTACCAAACGTGTTTCTGTTTTTTTTTAAGAAAAGAAAAACAGAAACTGAAAAACAGAAACGATACCGAACAGGCCCTTATCAAGTTGTTCCCTAACCCTAAAAGGCTAAAAATAATAATTACACAATAACACAAAGTCACAAAATAATAGATTAAAAATCTAAAAGAAAATTAGAGTTAGAGTATACCTGGACTCCTGGAGGCTGGAGGCTGGAGCAATGGAGGCGTCGAGCTGGCTGCTGGAGGCAGGGACGCAGGCAGACTGGCAGAGCCGGAATGGGGGAGCTGAGAGCCGGAGTCCGGAGAGGAAGGACGGCCGACGCAGGGCCCTGGACGCGTGGAGGGAGGCAGGCGGCGCGGCTGGTGGCCTGGTGTTCGCGTCTTCGTCGCAGGCTCGCAGCTCACAGATTCTTCTTCGCAGGCTCGCAGCTCACAGATTCTTCGTCGCAAGCTCCGTCTTCACTCTTCACTCTTCTTCGTTCTTCGACCTTCGTTCATCCGTCTTCGCACTTCCCCCAGTTGGCAAAGGAGGCGCAGGCAAGTTGAGTTGTCTGGGCTGGTTTGTGAGGTGGTCCGGGAATTAAATTTGTGGTGGGCTAAGAATAATTTTGGTGTGGGCTGATAATTAAACTTAGCGAATTTTTCACACATAGCCTTAATTTGAAAATAATATCATTTTTTTCACTTTATAGAAGTTTTTCAAACATAAGCTTCCAAGCTGTTTTTCTTTCATAAATAGTCCACGTTCCATATGAAGCCTAACATACCAAAGTGCACGTGAGGTTCAAGTCTTTACTACTCTTTCATTCTACAAAGTGCATGAATTACTTCTTTATTTTTAAATAGGAAAATGTAAAAAGTCTAAAATATGTTAATGCTTAGACAAAAATAAAAATTCTGTCAAATGAAATTTAATTTTAAAAATAAACAGAAACTCAAAGTAAACAATAAAAATAAAATAAAAACACAAAAATTGGAAACTTGTAAATTAAATTTGAAAAATAATTGAAAATGAAATTAATGTGTACAAACAAATCAGAAAATAACAAAATATACGAAAATTTTAAAAAACTTGAAAACAAACAAATAAAAAAGTTTAAATTCATTAAAGTTTGGGGACGAGTAAAAAAGGTACAAAGTTTGGATTTATTATGGTAGTTTTCTTAAATAGTTAATGTGATTTATATAAAAATCAAAATTTTCATAGAATGTATAAAATGGTTAAAATATTAAAAAATGCATAGTTATAAAAAAAATTGAAATGAGATAAAAATATTTCTAAACTGTTTAATAATATGAAATATTATGAAAAGGGTAATCAATATGTTCTTACAAAAAGAAAATGTAATATTTTTGAAAAAAAATATTCATATTAAAAATAAAAATAAGATAAATATATAAATTTGAAAAACATTCCATACTTTTATATTAAATTTTATATAATCAAAAATAGATATTACATTAATGTTTTTTTTGGTAAAATAAATTGTTTAATATTATAAAAAATTGAAAATTAATGTTCCTTAAATAGTATAAAATTAAAATAAACTAAGTGGGAAAAATGAAAATTAAAATACAAACATGAAAAAATACCTTTTTTAATGTAATGTTTCTTAAAGTACATAAACTTTAAATTATTATTATCATTTGATTTTTAGTGATTGTTGCATCTGGTTTTTTTGTGTTTCATTTTGTTGACAATTCTGGAATTTTTGTTTTTTATTGTTTCTAGTTGTTTTTCATATTCACAAAACGTTTTCAGTGTTTCCATCTAAATCTATATAGATATATCTTTATGTTAAGGATGTAGAAACATAAATAGAAATCTAAATAAACAAAAATCTGAATCAATATTAAATAATACTAGTATGTAACAAAAAGTAATAAGATGCAACAAAATGCAACACGATGCAACAATATGTAATACTTCTGGTACAACAAAAAGAAACAAAAATAATACTACAGGTATATAATAATATCACAACCAATATTTTCCTAGACAGTAAACAAGACTGAAATAACATCATAGGACAAATAAGCCATGACAAAGTATATGGATCCTCCTAGTCAGGGAGACACTAGTATGTGTATAAATTAATGAATGAAGCATCATCATATCAATAACTCTGGCTCCAGTATGACCATATCTTGGCAAGTTTCCCCTAAGCAAAGCACAACGTTCCTTCGGGAAGCTTAGGTTGTTCAAATGGACAACAAAGTGTCTCTGATGCACCCATCTCTCCTTTTGTCTGTGCCTTTACACATCTTTCTCAACATCCATTTCATCACACCGGTGTCTCTTATTGATAGGAAAACACCCCCGCGGATTTCTTGGGCAAAGCTTATAACCTTATACCTTATCAAGACTGTCTCAGTGTGACTTTTGACAGAACTGTTCAGGCTCTATTGTGGAGACCTCTAAGAATAGAAGAGGGCCATAGTTATTCACCAATGTGATGCACTGCAAATATAAATTAAAAACGAAGATAACTTTTAGGAGGTTTTTTGTTACAAAATCCTTTCACGGGTTTCTACAGCCTAGCTAAGAGAATGACATTAACCCATATTTATAATTCCCTCATTGTTATTTCAGACAAATGATGCCTTTTTAACACACAATTGAAACTTGACCATACATACTTGCTGCTCGTACACACGCAACATCAGGCAAGACATAAGAAGGAGATTCATAATCCCTTCTTGGGTCTTGTTACTCAGAAGGCAAGTGATAGCTTCCGCTGTAAATTCCTCACACAGAGTGCAAACTATATAACTTCTGCTGGATTGTTTACCAGATTGAACATCTTTCTATGTGTGTTGATCATTCAAGCATTAGTATACTATTACTATTATAAATGTATACTAAAATAAAGAATGTGTAAGCAAGGCAAATCAGATTGGAGAGGCTAATATAATTTTTTTTAGTCAGATCATGTCTTTATTTATAAGAAAAAGTAAGATGGCTGGAAGCAAATAAAGCTTGGCGTATAACTAAAAAATTACCCAAGACTTTGAACAAAAATCCACAAACGTCAACCTTTATTCAGTGGAATACAGAAGGGGAGTTTCCATGCCTAATTAACTATCAGCTAATATCAACCTGCTAAATAACTCATACCGATTACCAAATATTATTAATCTCTCAACTTTTTTTGAAAAGAGAAATGGATAAAAAAGCTCTCATTTCTGGAACTAGGGAAACCATTTTTTACTACAGTGATGCACTTAACTATCAATTTTCATGTATGAACTATGCTTTTATAATCACCAATTCTACAAAGCTAATGGAAAACAGTCACAACTATGGCCAAAACATTTTTGTATAGAAATGCCGCTCGACTCTCCTTCCCTTTGCACTGTTCTGCGTCAATCTCTCAACTAATTAACTCATACCATCAACATTAACATGTCAATTAATGGAGGCAGTTGCATTCAAAAAAAATGTTGCGAATCTGCAAACGAATATTATTCTAAATAGCCAAATGATATCGTTTAGCAGAATATGAAATAAAAATAGTAAAATTAAAAAATACACAGCACAATAAATGTCCACCTGAATATGAATCGCTCCGGACAAAATGTGATTGCCGCTAAGTGCGTCTCCCTCAACCACCTGATAGATTCATGTTGTTTTTGTTGTTGCTCCGCTGCCACTAATATGCCCCCATTCAGCTGAATTTGGACCTGGTAAAAAGTTTCAATCCTCAACCTGAGCGACTCTGAAAACTCGTCCTCAATCTCGGATCTGCATAAAAAACACTTGGAATCCTTCGCTTCCTATTCCCAGCCCGGAGACCGCCAGATCGGTAACCTGACTGCCAGACGAATTTGGAACAAGGAATTTAAAGTTAACCCCATTGGCGATGCTCAATCCCGACCATGAAACTCGTCGGTCGCTCTCCAGGACGCCTTCTGACGACTCTCCCAAACTGTTTCGCAGATAAGGCGACGAGAATGAGGGTAATCTGTAAGGCTATGTTAACTCATCTCTATGTTATATGAAGAGTATTTTTCTACCTACGGATGAGAATACAGACAGTCTCAAAGTGAAATAATAAAACATAATTGAAAATACAAAAGTTAAAAATGAAAAGAGAAAATAGTTTGGACATAAATGATACATGGTATACTAAAGAGGATCATGCAGGTAATTTCCACTTAAACTTATACCTATACTAATAAAAAACAAATTGGGCTGGATCGGAGCCCATCCTGCCCCTCACAGTGATCCACTGATCCGCCCCTGTCAACGCTCGGTTGTCAAAAAGCAAGCGAGAGTAGAAGGGGAAGCGTGTGGAACTGGGGATGCACTGATTTTTAATATGGAAAATAATTTAAATATTCCAAATTTTGAATATGTATGAGATCATCACTTCAAACTTACACATGTAATATATATATATATATATGGATATACCCCAAACCTATGTTGCACGGTTACGTCGATACGCGGATACCGGTACGGCAATACGGCAATGTCAAATATTATAGGATACATGTACGGGGAATATTTATAAATGATGATGATGATATATGGTATAATTTGAAAATACATATAATTGTGAGGTTCATAAATAAAATAATAATAGTACCAAAAATTAACAATATAATAAAATTTCAAAGATTGGACTATAAAACTAAATTACTCATATTTTGATTTAAATTCAAATAATCTTTTTGGTTATGTATATGTATTTACATCTAAGTCTTTTAACAATACTGATTTCAATTAAAGCTCGTCAAGCGACAAATTGGCACATTGTAGTATTACAATATTTTTCATAGAGTAAATTCCCTAAATAGGAGTAAAAAGGTTTTGAAATTCCAAAATAAGACTATTATGTTTTTTATTCCCTAAATAGAAGTAATTTCCGGCCAAGTTTGACATTACTAGGCTTTTAAACATGACATTTTTTCCAAACATGGCACATTACTCATATTGAAGGAATAAAAAACATGATACTCCTATTTTGGAATTTCAAAGCGTTTTTTCTTCTATTTAGAGCAATTTCTATTTTTCATACTCCCGAAATTAGAGTTAGAGACTTAGATGCGCATATCGGTTCACGGATACGGGTATCAGAAGTATTTATATTTTTAAAAATAAGCCAAAACTTTTATTAAATTTTGGATGCAGATCCAATACGTACACGATGTGTATCAGTGAGTATTTGTATCAGATACGTATCGGATACGCGGATACGACATACGGGTGAAATCGGTGCACCATAGCCCCAAACTTTATATAAAAAGTTATATTAGTACCATGATCGTATATTTTTTTCACAAATGTAATTTTATGGTGTTAAGTACATAACTTAAATTACACAAAACATTTATGATGATGCAACTAGATTTATATCAAACACGATGTAATATTATTTATTTCATAAAAGAAATTTTAGAATGTACTTTTAGAATTTTAACAAAGATTAGAGTATTTTAAAATATGTAATTATTTTATTAAATTTGTATTTGTATAAAAACATACAATAATGATGCGAAAATATATTTTTATGTAAAGTTCAGGGTATATATTACATATGTAAGTTTGAGATACTTATCTCACACTCCATTAAATTATTTTCTCCTTTCTAAAACCTGTATACAGATGTTTTAACTCAAAAAAATAATGCAATTTTGTACGTGAGGTTAAATGTGTTGGCGGTGTTTGGCCGCCAAGAACCCAACACAACAAAAATAGTTATGTTCATTTGTTAAACTATGGAAAGAAGTGAAGTGGACAAATGGAAAGTTTTTGAGTTAAAGTCATTCATGAGTGAACTTGGGTGTGTTTTCTAAGGGGTGTCCTCAATTAGTATTCCATTAGATTTTAAAAGAGTTTCAGAATTCCACCGTCAAAAGTTAAAATATATGGTCATTTTCCACTTTTTGAGTTAAGAGTCTTATTCCAACTATAAAAATATACTAGTAGTTTTCAAAAGTTATTTAACAAAACGTGATTAGTTGAGGCCTTTAAAGTGTTAAAATATATTCAATTTAGTACATGAACTCAACATGGTAAAGGAGGTTTAAAATATGTTTGTCCACCTCAAGAAACTCAACATGAAAAACTTGAACAATTGAGGTTCTTCAAGATATACTAAAAATATGAGAGTGAGCTGAAAAAATTTACATTTCTTACTAAACTCTAAATTTTACCTTAATCAACAAAGAGGTGAATCAAAAGAGCAAACAATCCAATATACATGATTAATCAATAATCTAACCATTAAAGGAAGAGATTTTTAGATTACACTGTCAACCGCTCAATCCGACACGTGCACATCAAGTGTTCATGAAATTGACTGTAAAATGAATGGGAGAAGATGGAGAAAGCACAGACTAATTTTGATTTGATATTTCATTTTATTTTATTAATGATGCCAGAGATAACATCGTCCATGTCAAGATTTTTCATCGGCTGAAATTGCCTCTTCAATTCAAGAAGGCTCATGAGCTTATCCCTGTCTTCTTCCCGGTTAACCACCACTTTCACGGCGGGGATTCCTAGCCACTAGAAACCTAGAGGGGTTGTCATGCCGATTCGAGATGAACTACTGTTGGCAAGACATAATTATACAGAGAGTAGATGAATATCCAGATTATAGTTTTGCTTTTTCGGTAATGGATAACCAAACTAACCAAGAGTCAATACATGTGACTCTGACACCTTTCACATTATCCAAGAAGAAGAGATCATATGGGATATATTTGTGTGCTGGATTTCAAGGGTAACTGGGGCGTCCCCATTTATTAGTTTATTGAAAGTTTAATTGGATGATGTGTAAGGATATTTTAAAAATTATCATCGTGAGTGAGAGATTATTTAGGGAGATTATTCAAAAAGAAAATATATTATCAAGATTCAAATCCCGGATTATTTTAGATGCATTTAAAACTAATTAGTTAAATTACATTTATAGCATGTCCTAGAAAAACTAATTATTTGAGTATCATTGTTGATGAAGAGTTTTAAGTTTGAGATTATTTAAATTTTATTGAATAAATGTGATGTGATGATCATTGTTCTAAATCTCGCTAGGCGCTAGTCGGGCGGTTGAGAGACACCTAGCGTCTAGGCGGCCGACCAGGCCGATTTTTTGCCGACTAGACCGATTTTTTTGCCGAATAGGCCGATTTTTAGAACAGTGGATGTGACGATGATGTGTAATAGGAAAACTTTTTATTTAAAGAGTATGGATGGAGATGCTCTTAGCAAGTAAGTTTCATGTCACACTCATACACTGTAGTGAAATTTGACAACACCGTATGTCAACATCAAAACAACTTTTAATGACTTAGCCCACGTAGCAATATTAGGATGATGTTTTGTATATATAAATATGCACTACTCCCTCTAGCACTCTAGCTTAAGCCGATGAGTATTTGATCAGGCTCGTGTATCTATATGTATCCCCTACTCTCCTCCATTCGTACACTCTCTTATTCGTATTCATAATACATTACCAACAAGTTAATATCTACTTAATCTACAAATTAAGGCACTGAATGTTGTCTGTTGGGAGAGTATGAGAAACAACAAACACCATTGATTTTCCAAATGTAGAATAACCATTATGAAATAGAGGGAGGAAAGGGCATTAAGCTTGACAATAAAATATGTGTTTATGCTCTTTGCATTTTAGTTTACAACTCACTTTGTCCTATATGCATTTACTTTGTGAATGATAGTTGGATTCATGTTAAAATAAACCTTTAAAATAAGCTCACGTACTAATAAAAAAAGGTCAAATAAGCTCTTATATAGGAGGCTATGTCCGGCCGTCGTCATTTGGGGCGGTTCCCGGTGGAAATTTTCGATGCAGTTTTTTGAGCATATTATTCATCAAGTCTAGTTTACTCATACCAAATTGCACCTAAAACTTCAATCAGGAAGGCATTCAAATGAAATCTTGAAGATAACTGCGCAGTTAAAATCACAATTATCTTCAAGAATTTATTTGAATGCCTTTCCAATTGAATTATTAGTTGAAATTTGGTATGAGTAAACTAGACTTAATGAATAAGATTACCAAAAACATTCATCAAAAAATTCCACCGGGAACTGCCCCAAATGGTGACGTCCGGACAGAGTCTCCTATATAAGGGCTTATTTGACCTTTTTTGGTTAGTACGTGGACTTATTTCCCCCTTTTCCAAATAAACCTATGGAATGTAAATCACCTTTGTAACTTTGTTTACAAGACATATTATTTTTGTTTCATGAAGTTGTATAATTAATTGGTGGCTTGTTATTTGTGAGGTCTATAAATCATTGCTTTTATCTTAGATATTTTGAGGTTATTTGCATGAAAAGTGAATGAATTTTTTTGGGGGAAATGGCAATAATAATCTCATTTTGATCGGTCTTCTCATAATAATCTCACATTTGAATCTCATCTTCTTTCGTTGGACCCTAACCGGTTGATGACCTACTATACCAGTTTTTTTTATCTTTTCTTTGGAAAGAGAGAGCAACGTATAATGCCTACGCTACAGTGCTATACCGTGGATGCCTAAGGTTTTCGAGCCTATGCTCCAGACTTTACAGGTCTGGGGGTTAGGCCCGTTACAAAGATAATCAACTAATCTCATGACTGCAAAAATACAAATATATTAAACACAATTGGACACCATAAAATATTCTCTAACACACCGCGGTGGTCACACTCATTGAGATAGTCGTGATTATAGATGTGGTCGGCTCACTCATTTCAAAGGCCCATCTTGCCACCAGAAGTGACAGAAAAACAGAGAATACATGTTTTTGATGTGGGCGAAGAAACTATTGGTTGCGTACCTGTCGTGGACATTATATACTTTATTTGGACTTTTAATTTTATGTGGACATTATATTTTTCAATTTTATTCATTGTGGACACTTGATTAACATGATTCTTTTATTGATTTAGATAATTTAAATTTATGGTGAATATGGGCACAAGTATTTTCTAAATTGCTGTGAGTTGTGAAGAATTGTGCCTTGCTGACAGTGTTACTACGCACGCACACAATAATTATAATTATTCACTATTTTTATGAGTTGAAAAATGTTAAAGGAAAATGTGAACAGTATTGTTGGTGCTACTAAATTAATATTGCATGGAGGTACAAAATTCCAAATTGATGATGCATTATACTCCCCCAAAACTAAGAGAAATTTATTAAGTTTTATGGATATCCGCCGAAATGGGTATCACCTTGAGACGCCTAAAGAAGGAGATGATGAACATCTCTACATAACTGATAACCGCTTACGCAGCGTTGTAGTAAAACGGAGTTTAACTTTTCGGTTTTCCCCCGAGTATCATGTCTCTTGAGGAATGGTGGATGAGTTTCTTGATTTTAAGTTCAGTCACATGTTATCGCAAGTTATTGGAAGTTTTCCAGATTAAAACTTTTGATTGATTTTCTAAACTACTTTTTGAAAAAGAAAGTAAATTAAATTATGCAGATACTAATGATGGCTCAAAAATAAACTAAATGAAAAATATAATATTAAACTCTAAATGGATCGATCAAAGAAGGGCAATGAATTGAATTATAAAATATGGGTTTATCCTTTTAGCTTGGACCTAATTATTAGGAGTATTTATAACTAAAGATTGGACTAGTAATTTCTTTTCTCATTGATAAGATTTAAGTTACTTTCACTAATTTATTCTATTTCTAGGTTTCATTAATGTGTTTAAAATGGTTGGCCTAAATTATATTCTAATCTCATAGACAAGATATATATAACTTTCCGCATTTTAGCTAACAAAATGGTCAACTTCATTAATTAATTAAATTTCTCATATTAAACAATTGAATTTATTTCTCATAGACAAAGATTAAATTCTATCCATTAATTTATCCTATCTCTAGGCTTCATTAATGTGCTCAATATGATTGGCTTAAACTATTTATAATCTCATAGACAAGTTATAAATAATCTTCCAAAGTTTAATTAATGAAATGACCAAATCTATTAAGTAATCAAATTAATCATTTTAAACAACTAGTCCATAACATTAGTTAAACTCTTAATTTTCAGTCACACAAGGCCAACCCATATTTTTTTAATTGAACTCATTCCCAAGAGTAAATTAACTACAACAACTCATTACTAGTTTTAACACTTTACATATAAAATAAGATATGATCATAAATCATAAGAACAAAATAAAATATTAAAGTGAATACTCCCAACTTCTAAACTTTTGTTTCTGTCACAAATAAACATCATTTATACTAGGTATTGAGTTTATCTATGTAAGAGATTAATATAACAACAAGAACTGTTTTTCTTGAATAAATATGGAAAATACGAAATTCTTAAAGTTAATGCAGAGAATGTTTCACCAACATTTGGAAGATAAAAACAACATATTCAGAGTCTACATGACGAGAAGATGAATTTTCATATAAAGAACTTACAAATTGATGCTAAAATGAGAAAGATATGAAAAGTTGAAGGTTAAGGTCCAACAATTGTGGAAATATGAGCTTTGAGGAGGAAGAAGACACCCTTTTTATCTGAGTTGGGTGTGAGATGGTGTGTTTTGAGTTGGGTATGGAAGAGGGCTTTTATAGATGGAGTTTCGGGGAAGGCGGCCAGAAGGGCGGCCGCCCTCCGGCCATGGTCGGCAGCCTTCCATCAAATCACCGACAGACCTACATGCACACATCAAATCCGCCGCAGGCGCCCATGGAGGGCGGCCGCCCTTTTTGGCTGCTTCCCGTCTTGTCTCAGAGACCGGCAGCTCAAAAATCACATCCTGACGCAGGCGGCCACGGAGGGCGGCCGCCCTGCGTCCCCCATCAGCAGCCTTCCATTATTTTGTGGCCACTCAAAGTGTTGTGTGTTGAAACCGTCAAAAACTGGTAAGCGTCCAGAAAGACGGCCGCCTTGTCGTCCGCATCACGTCAAATGGAAAAGTTGTCTTCACCAAAGTTGTATACTTCTGTCTTGGCTAACTTCTTCAATTTGAGTTACATGCACTGGATGTGTAGTTTATGAGATATGACCAAAACGGTGAGCACATGTCATTTTCCATCGCAACTGCAAATGTCTGACTTCTTTTGAGCAATATGTCCATTATACTATTGTTATTTGGTTCTATGTTCTTCTTAAGAGTTGTAAATAAAGAAGATGTCAATGTAATGCAACGTGTATCACAAACTTTGGGCAATCATGAGCCAAGTTATGATCAAAATACGAACATGTGTCTTTATGCATCGTCCATTTTCATCAAAACTGGCCATATAGGCGACTCCTTCTTGGTTTTTGAGCTTCCTTGCATGATTTCTTCATCTCTTGGACTCTTCTCATTTAACAATTGGTCAACATATCTTGCAAACTTCCGTATCAATTCATTTGTTGGCAAAAAATACCACTTTCTTCACGCAATTGATCCGAAATTTCGCCAAACATGTTATGAATGTGATTTTTACCTGATTTCATGAAACTTTAACCAAAATATATAAAACATGCATTGTTTTTATATTTTCAATCCAAAAATCGCTTAAATTTGATAAGAAAAGTAAGTACAAAAGTGGACTTGTCAATAACTGATAAAAGTTCGGGTATTAAAAGGGTGTTAGAAAAATTATCTGCATTCTCGTCTGGCTTGAACTACACCAAATTTATTACAATTGAATCGTATATGATCATAAACCAGAAGTTTATGGATCGTGATAAGTTTATTATTTGGCATGACCGGTTAGGCCATCCCGGATCAACAATGATGCAACGAATTATTAATAACTCATGTGGACATCCACGCAAGAACCAGAATATTATTCTTCAATCTAATGAGTTATCTTTTGTCACTTGTTTTCAAGGAAATTAATTAGTAGGCCCTCACTGGCTAAAACTAAAACAAAACTACATTCCTTTTTAGAATTAATTCAAGGTGATATATGTGGACCAATTAATCCATCATGGGGATCACTTAGGTATTTCATGGTTTTGATCTATAAATCGACTGGATGGTCACATGTGTGCTCATTATCGACTCACAACCTAGCGTTTGCGAGATTACTAGGTCGATTAATTAGACTAAGAACACATTTTCCTGATCATCCAATTAAAACAATTCGCCTTGATAATGTTGTGAGTTCACATCCCAAGCTTTTAATGATTATTGTATGTCCATATGGATAAAAGTAGAACATCCTATAACACATGTTCATACCTAAAACGGTCACGTGGAGTCCTTTATTAAACAACTTTAGCTTATTGCAAGATAATTACTTATGAAATGTAAATTTCCTATTGCAGCTTAGGGCCATGCAGTATTGCATGCAGCACCACTGATTCGCATCAAGCCAATAACTTATTGTGAGTCATCTACCCTACAATTGATTTTGGGTAACGAACCAAATATTTCTCATCTAAGAACATTTGGATGTGTCGTATATGTACATATTGCTCCACCACAACTTACAAAAGATGGGACCCCAAAACAAGCTGGGAATATATGTTGGCTATGAATCTCCTTCTATAATAAGATATTTAGAGCCATCGATGAGGGGTTTATTATTTATGACTAAATTTGTTGATTGTCATTTTAATGAATCACATTTCCCAACATTATGGGAGAATGAAAGCAAGTGGACAAAGAATTATGTTTGTCTTATCCCTATAAAGAAACAGCATAGATTGGATATGTGTTCACATGTGAGGAACAACAGTTTCATGGTGTTCCATGAAACAAACAATTGCGGCAACATCATCTAATCATGCGGAGCTATTAGTCATTCATGAAGCCAATCAAGAATGTGTAATTCGATATATTAGATGATCACGTGGATTATGGTCTGAAAAAGAGCCTTTGACCATCTTATTTGAAGATAATGCAATGTGTATCTACCAACTCAAGAAAGGATTCATCAAGGGAGATAGGACGAAGCATATTTCACCGAAGTTTTGATATACTCAGGACATCCAGAAAGAGGGTGAGATTATCGTTCAAAAAATTCATTCGAGTGACAATGTTGTGGACTTATTTACCAAAACTCTCCCAATGGCAACCTTCAAGAAGTTAGCGCACCTGATTGGATTACGTCGACGCAAGGATCTTGAGTGATATATTCATCATGGGGAGTAAATACACGTTGTACTCTCTTTCCCTTATCAAGGTTTTGTCTCACAGGGTTTTCCTCAACAAGGTTTTTAATGAGGTAGCACTCCTTAAACATATTCTATGTACTCCTTATATATTTTTAGCAATGTATATTTAAGGGGGAGTGTTATGTAATATCTAAATACACACTACTCTCTCTAGCCAAGACCATGAGTATTTAATCAGGCATATGTATCTACCTATATATGAAGTATATCCCCTACTCTCCCTCATTTGTACACTCTCTCATTCGTATTCATAATACATGAGATTTTTTTAGTGGATTTGATTAATTTATTTTACTCGTACCTTTAGGTGGGAATTTGGCTGATTTTTCTATTCCTTTTATATACAATGAGATTAATTTTGTAGAAAAGTTCATTTTTGTACACACCAATTGATTTTATACACATCTCATTTTTGCATATACATGGAGGATACTTTAACATTTTAAAAGTTTTTTAACCATGGGAAATGGATAAAATGGGCGTGTACCCGACCCTAGAATAGGAGGAATGTTTTCATTCGGACCGTTTTCAGTCCCAGACTGGACTAGATCAGACTTGGATAGTTATAACATACACAAAGACCAAACATTACCAGATCAGACCAGTTCAGATCAAATCAGACCAGGTCAAGCCAAACCAAACAGGAAAATTTCAGTCTAATTGAAAACATCTCAAGTGAAGAACGGTTGATTTTGCACGACATTGTTTATTTAACTCTTATTGAGTCATAGAAAACCTAAAATAGCAATATAACATACGAAGTATGTAGCACCAATGCGGGTACACGAAAATGGGGAAACAAGTACGAGGAAACGCCAAATCCCTAAAAAGTAGGACACCAATACGGTAGCATATTTATAAAAATTAAAAGTTATGGAGTGTATTTATAAATATTAAAAATTATGGGGGAGTATTTACAAATATTAAAAATTACAGTTTTTTAATATATATATATATATATATTATCCTTTGACCTTTGCTTATTTATGACATTGAAACATTTCACATTATTAAGATAGTTAGAAATAAATTTATATTTTTATCTCATATACATTGGTGTATATCAAAATATAAATATAGTCAATAAGATGTTAATTTAAAACGAGAAACGAGTCAAACAACTACAATTTTAAAATTAAAAGTGCAAGTACTAAAAGTTCTTAGATAATGAAGATAGAAAACGTTACTCTAAGAAAATATTAACAGTTCTAATACATATTTTCATTGTAAATACTAATTTCTAAGGATAACATCGTCTCCAAAAAAGACAACCCTCAATTCAGATTCATCTATGAAAAAGACAACCATCAATTCAGATTCATATATGAAAAAGTTGGCGAACTTTAGGTATACACGTTTTTACTTGGATTTTTTTAGTCTCAGATCAGACTTAAACAGAATAGGCCAGACAAGACTTAAAAAGACCAGACCAGACCAAACTTGATTTCGTAGTTATAAAATACACAGAGACAAGAGTTCATTGGGTAAATCTTGAGTGTTTTTTAAGAGTTTATTGTGTAAATCTTGAGTGTTTTTTATTTTAAAAACAGTTGATATGTATATTGAATATATTCATGAGGATGCTGATATCCAAAATTTAAAACAATGACCAAAAATGAAAATTTTTACTTCATCCTGTCCTAAATAAAGTTCACACTTTCCTTTTTGGACCGGTCCAAAATAAAGTTCACACTTCTTTCCCCTTCCTTATTTGGCAAATTATCTACAGCAAAACAGTGCCAAATAATGCCAAACAGTGTACTCTACAGCAAAGTCAAATTTATTTCCTTAATTTGTGTGAAATCAAACACTGAACTTTATTTAGGACTGGAGGGAGTAATAAATAACAAATACTATCATCCGTTCCGTTCTAATCGCAACATGTTGAACTTTACACTATTTACATGTTCTACTTTGACTACATTTTACGCTATTATTTTATGATTTTAAAAAAACTGTTCAATTCAACTCATTAAAAATTTTCAAAATCCGATTTTAATAGTTTTTTACTAATAGAATTAAGATATAATTACGGTCAAAGACGTACCTTGGCAAATGTGAAATGTTGACCGTTGCAACTAAAAAAGAACGGAGGAAGTACTAGCCAGAAACATAGTACTCCGTAGAATATACTTCGTAACACATACGGGAATCCTTCTAAGGTACTCACACAATCAGACCTTAATCAAATATCCCTGCTACAGACATAGTAGTACTCTCTCCGTCCCGAAATAAATGTCTCGCTTTCCTTTTCGGTCCGTCCCAATATAATTATCCTGTTTCTTCTTTTGGTAATAATGGGTGGCTCATATCAATTTACTTTTTTCTACTCAAATTTCAACCAGAACTTTTATCTTTTCAACCACTTTCTTAAAACTTGTGCAAAAGCAAACAAGACAATTAATTCGGGGCAGAGAGGGTATATAATACTTCATACTACTTCCGTCCCGTTAGACTTTGCCAAGTGTAAAGTATGTGAGAAATAAGAATAGTAAAAACTGTCATTTGTACGAGAAAAATATGCAAAATCACAAATCAGTTAGAAAGTGTTAAAGTGAGGAAAGTTTATGTGACAGAGGGAGCACATCTTCTCTAAGGAGCGAGTTTTTAACTGAATCCCACGACCAGATGGATACCTTTGATTGATTGCCAACAATTTAAAGAACAGTAGAATTGGGCGTGTTTCCACAATCTTCGCGCCTTAATGATAATCGCCCTCTCTCTCGAATATTGATACCGTGACCTAGCCGAATCTTTTTCATATAGCAGAATAATAAAGGAAAGTTGTTCGATAAACAAGCGAGTGTCGGTTGATGATGGACTTGGATCCCCGACAATACGAAAACATCGTATGTCTTCTTTTTTTAAATACGATTAGTTGATTTATTTATGTTGAGTGTCGTCCGGTTGGGGATATTTATATTGATTTTTTGTGGATGGGGTCTTTAGTGTGCTGAAGTGCTATTGCAATTGAGATCAGGAAATAAGAATAAACACCTTAAAAAGAATGGAATCTGCGACTTGCGTAATTTAGCATTAGAATCTTTATATTGCTTCTGAAATTGAGTGGATGATTTTTACTTTTATTCTTTTATGTTGTTAGTTGATTACTTTGGAAATTAAATTAACTAACTTGTTAGAGGTGTTGAATTGTTCTCATTGATGAATCACTTGACAATTGTAGATATTTACGGAATCCTTATTTGCTATGTTAGGCTGTGGTAGAGGTTTTTTAAAGGAGTAGTTAATTATAAGAACGAAGTGATATTCATATAATCACTCTGGTGAAGCAAGATATCAATGGATCTGAATTATTACTAAAATTTGTTACATACTCCGTTGTTATTTTCATTGGAGAAGCCACAAGCTGAGATGCGGTTTTCAGCATAATGTTTTTTATTTAAGTGGATTTTTGGTCATGTATACCAGTTTCAGTTGATTGTGCATATTATGTACTACTACTACTATAATAGGATGCGAGTGAAAGAGATGTGCACAACATGATTGTCTCGTATCTTGTGCACAATTGCTTCAAAGACACCGTAGAATCATTTGTTGACAGCACGGGGATGAAGCAACATGCCTCTTATTGCATTGAGGATATGGAGACGAGAAAAAGTAGGTTTCTTTCACCACCATTCTAACTTTTTATCTTTCTGCTGAAATGATGGAATCTGCTGCTTAAGGAAAGCATTTGGTAACATCTATTTCAGCCAAATAAGGAAGTCAAAAGCTACCTAATTGAGCTGTTTAGCAGAATAAGCCGATTGTGGCTGGCTACAAATGGCGCCTTAGTGCATGTTTGGCAGACATAAGTCTCTTCCTTCTAGCTTTGCTACTGTTTAAAAAGTCTCTAAAAGCTTTTAGTTGTATGTTTGACATGGAATATTTTAAGAGCTTTTCAAAAAATAAAAGATCTTTTTTGAGATGCTACGGGGAGTAGAATCTGAGAAAAGACCGTGACTTTTAGTATTAATTTGTCCTAACAGCTTGTATACCAAACAAAACTACATCAAACAGTCGGCTTTTTACCAAACAACTACCTCCTTTTCTTTTTAAGATCTTTTGAGTCACTTAAAGCTAACAGTTACTAAAAAGTTCACATAAGTATCTTTTCAGCTAGTCGTGCCAAACATACCCTTAGTCTTATCAACAACATCATCATCATCATCAAATCTGCCTCTGTTTTGTTTCCCCTTTGTGCAAGAACATATTTATGTATATTCCTCATTATACTCTTTCCCAAATTGGAATGATTTTTTCCGCCTTATTCAAATATGTTCATATTCAGCGCATAATCTTCACTTTTGCTTCCAAATTCACTCATATGCGGAATGAATTCAATTCCATAGATATGTTCCGTTAGGATTCAAGATAGCCAAGAACTCTTTGCACTTTCAAAGTCTTAATTTGTTCTCCCGCCTTCCTTTTAATATATTCTTGGTTCATCATTCTTAATCTGTTCAGGAATTTGTGATTTCACTACCAAAGGTAATGTTCTCAAGGCAATTGAGCAAACAGAAAAACTTGCACCAGACATCCTGGAGATGAACAAGGATCTACATTTTGATCTACTTAGCCTTCATTTTGTTGAACTAGTGGCCTCAAGAAAATGGTGAGCTTCTGCGGGATGAATGTTCCCAGAGAGAAGTGGATTTTCTTCTATCGAGTCTGCGATCATATTTTTTCTTTCTTTACTGTACCAGCATAGAAGCTCTTGAATTTGCTCAGACAAATATGGCTCCTTTCGGGAAGATCCATACTTATGTTGAAAAGCTTGAAGTATGTATATGTTCTCCTGAAACAATTACATATTACTCCTTATTTTGCTTGTTGCCGTTGCTGGGTGTTCTTTTGTTTGGGTGTCAAAAAGGGAGTATGTTACTTGCAGGACTTCATAGCTCTCTTGGCCTATGAGGAACCAGACAAGTCACCCATGTTTCATCTACTTGGCTTGGAATATCGACAGCATGTTGCAGACAGTTTGAATAGGGCAATCCTCTGTTGGGTTTTCTATTTGTTTTGTTTTAGTATTGGTCATCATCATTATTAATTAAATAAAATCTTCATCCCCCCCAAAAAATTAACTGACTTCTTGTATTTCTTTTCGGTGTTGACTGGGCAGCACATGAAAAGCGCCCCAGCTATTCAGCAGTGGAAAGGTTAATACAGCAGATAACGGTGGTAAGACAATCCTTAAACCAAGATCCTGCCGGAAAGGTTTGACCCCGACCTCTACTTGTCATTATAATCTAACTGATCTTAGTTAGTATCCTATCAGAAAAAATTAAGGGGGCTAATGGTAATGGTTATTGCCATTACCATGTTGAAATAGTTCATTACGCTGAATTTTCTGGAAAAAAGTGTTTGGGAACACACATGTTTCAGCCAAATAATAAGCAAGCAAAAAGCTCTACGTATTTGCATATATTCTGAAGCAGAATTTGAAGCCTGAACTGGCTACCAAATGGGCCCTGAGTCTGAAATTCAACGTTAATACTCTGCAAACCCATTTTAGTTTTGTGATGAGTGATAGGTACTTGTGTTTTGCCGATTTGTAGGAGGGCAGCTCAGTTTTTTCTTTCAAGGACTTTATCATGGGGCGCTAATAGTAGTGGCTGGAAAGTAATTGGGAAACTTCAGTATAGCCCCTCCTTGCTGCTCAATTTCAAAGAACTGGCTTTGTATAATGATGCACTTTGTGATTTAATATTAGCTTTACTTAGAATTTCTATTGCTCAATTTTGTGTGCATTCTTCTCTCTTACCCTGTCAAAGTTCATACAGTATTTATTACTTCAAAGTTCCAACCCAGCAACTCTTGAATTTGATTATTGTAACATTATTATTATACGGAGTAGCATAAAGCCATAGAATCAATCCATGTTATCCTCTTATGTGGAAAGATACCGTGCACTTCGTTTCATTTTTTGATTGTATGTTAACTTCCTTTCATTAAATTTGTTAAAGGAATTAATTAGATAGAAAATACTGTGAATTGAAGAGATTTCTATATTGGTTGATCAAGTCTCTATGAATATACATGATAAAGATAGGACAATCTTATCATATTCTATAGTTTAATAATACAAGTTTGCTACTTGTACACACTTTTATACACACATTTGTACCCATCGTCTGTGACTATGTGAGAAACTTTCAAACAAGTTTTGTTTTATACACATATTTGTAGTTTTGTACCCACCGTCTGTGACTCTGTGAGAAACTTTCAAACAAATTTTGTTTGCTTGGGAACGAGTTTCAAAGACAAAAAAAATGTTTTGTCACAGACAATGGGTATAAAAGTGTGTACAAATAGAAATTTTGTTAATAATTTTTCAGAATATATACTCTTTGTCTCATAAAAATTTGATCAAATTGATCTTTCTTGATCAATGATTTTAGTTATTACATTTGTGTGAAATTTTTAAATCTATAGCTTATAAAAGTATTTTTAATTTTGAATAGAATATTTTCATATTTTAAATATTTCATACTACGGAGTAATAATTATCATTGTTCAAATATGAATCTTTTACCAAGAAAAATTGATATGATCAAGTTTTACAAGGAGATAGGGTCGAGAGAGTTTCCTTAAAATATTTCAAAGCATGTTCATAAATTATTCTAATATATTTCACCCTTTGAGTCAGAACATACATATGTTCGAAAAAATTCCACTTTTGGTCTCTTGAGTCCATGACTATTATACCACTTCTACATTTAGTCTTTTAGTTTCATAGTTTCATATTGTCTACATTTAGTCTGTGACCATTATCCCCTCACCACCTCTCGTCCTTCTGGCAAAAATGCTGGCAAATTTAGTCCACTTATCAACCCCAGAATCAGTCTTTGCAATAAATTTTATATAAGGTTAAGTTTTTTATATCAGTTTTTGCATTAAATTTGTTTTTTCATACCCAAAATCTGCATTAAATTTGTCGGAATTTTGGCCGGAAGGACGAGGGGTGGTGAGGGGATAATGATCACGGACTAAATGTGGACAATCTGAAAGTAAGGGACTAAATGTGAAAGTGGTATAATAGTCACGGGACGAAAAGTGGAATTTTTTCCATATTCTTTATCACCAACTTATTACATAAATAAAGCAACTTGAATCACTTTTAGTACTCTAAACAAATCTCCTACTTGCCTATTGTCTTTACAGACTTTACATATTTAGACTTTGACAATTACTACCTCCGTGCCGCTATGATTGTCCCGTTTTACCTTATCGATCCGTCCCATTAAGATTGTCTCATACCAAATTTGGCAAAGTTCGTGTGATTCTAAACCATTCTTACTTTATTCTTACTTTATCAATTCAATATCAACCACATTAATCATTTTTTATTGATTTGCGTGTCACTCTCTCTTGTCCCATTGTTAGCGGGACAAAAGGAGTATAAAATACACAAAGATCACACATTCCGGATCAAACCAGGCTACAAATTTTCAGTTCAAGTAAAAATATCCTAAAATTTTAATTCTTTCTATCTTCTCTCAAATAAATGACATGCTTTGTTCTCTAATGAAATACTCACGCCATACCTTAAGAGACATTGGTGTATAACTGTGTATCAAATATCAATCCATCAATAAATGATGTATCCATAATCATATCATCTCACATGTAGACTATGAGTCTATGACATAGCGTGACTATCTAACTTAGCACTTAATTGGAAAACCACATTCTACTCTTATCATCTTCATTATCTAGCATTCTAGCTCATTCCCAAAGAATTCTATTCTCGTGTGGTCATGGTCTCGATAACCAAAACCATACCCTAGTGCTCCCGTTAAGTAACTGACCATTTAGGGGTGTTTGGATCTGATTTTTAAAACTGCTTTGAGAAGTAACTGACCTCCAGGGAGCAGAATCAGAAGCTGGAGTGTTCGAGTGAAAGTGCAGAAGTGATTCTGGTGCTCTAATTTACTCCTAGAATCAGTTTTTTTAGAAGCTGGTGGGACCAGCTTCTGAAAACTGATTCTGATTCTGCTTCTACTTTAAAAAAGAAACAGAATCAGAATTGGTCCCAAACACCCCCATATTCTACATCAGTCTAATGATCACCAGTCAGAGACATCATATATTGACTAACTATACACCATTAAGAGCCCGTTTGGTAGCACGAAAATCGGCTGTTTTGGTCGATTCTGCTGAAATTTATGAAATTCTGGTTGAAGTGATTGTTTTGACTGATTCTGCTGATTCAAGAAAAAAATATTTTAAAAATATATTTTATTAATAAATTAAAGAAAAAATTACATGTAAAAATAGCTAAAATGGTCCTCTGCAGTAACTTCAGCCAATACAGCCAGAAAAGTAACTCCAACCTTACTTTTTCTGCTTATTACACAATTCAGCACACGAAAGTAAAAGTTAGGTATTTGGTGAAAAAGCTGGCTGATAAGCCTGATAAGCCGAAAAAAGAAGTCTCCAAATGGGCTCTAAGTAAGCAATGTTTGGACGAAACACTTTGATATAACTCATTTGTCAACCAATATATCTTTTCTGAGTCTTTAAATACATGCCTTTTTTGAGTGAGCAAATGAAATACATTCTTAGTTGAGATATTAATATGCCTATATTGATTTATTTTACATCAAGAATGAAGAAGTATTTTAATGAGCAAAGATCTTTCATCTCGAAATTGGCTCCAAAATAATCTTAATAATCTGTAAGGGCAAAAAACCCACATTATCATTTTATGTGATGAAAATAACATCCACACGCACCACAACCGAGTATCACAATATCTACCTTTGTCTATAAAACCTAGAGCAATTTGATTGACCATTGATCATTACAAATCCCTCAATTGAATCCATTGATTGTCTGAACATAGTGGTGGACTCGATTCGGGCCGGGCCCGGTTCGGGCCTAGAACCGGCCGGGCCTCAGTTCTAGGATGGCAGGCCCGGAACCGGCCCGGATAACCCCGGGTCCGGTTCGGTTCGGGTCACCCGCCCGGTTCACGGGCCGGACCTATTTAATTTTTTTTAAAATATTATATAATTAGAATAATTCTTATTACAATTACAATATATTATATTCGAATTGAAGTATATTTATTTCAAATAAGAAGTACAATTGAGAATTAGGATGAATTTAAAAAATGTAATACATTTTGTAATAAAAAATCAATCGAACTCTCCGCCTTCGGTTGTTTCCTCCATAAAGTGGCGGGAGGGAGTGATGGTAATTTCTTGAGTTCTTCGTTGGGCCTTCAACCAATCGTGAAAGCAAACTAGTGTCTCAAGAGAGCTCGGGTTCAACCTCGTTCTATAATCGGTTAGGACGTTGCCGGCCGCACTGAATTCTTGTTCCACGGCAACGGTTGATATCGGCATTGCTAGTACTTGCTTAGCCATCTTTGATAAAATCGGGAATGTTCTTTCATTTTCCTTCCACCACTTAAGAACGTCAAAGTCATCACCAACTTCATAATCAACATTCAATGTTAGATACAAAGAAAGCTCGTTACCTGAGCTTTGTTCAGTAGCGGGAGTTGCTCTACTTTTTTTCAAAAGAGAACCAAAAGCGGATTTTAAAAGTGATTTTCCTTTAGATGAAGAAGATGTTCGTTGCATGGGAGGGGGTGCATTACCATATTGTGAATGAAATTCATTATACAATTGATGAAATAAATTACTAACCTCGTTGAATTCTTGTTTAGGGTCGATGGGATTATCATTGAACTCTTGAGTTGGAAAAAAAGAAGCATAATAGTAATCTATACAATTTGCCAAGTAAGGAAGTTTATAACGAGGATCAAGAACAAATGCAATACCATATATATGCGGAATATGTGAATAATATTTTAAAAACTTTTGTTTCATGAAATCACAAAAATAACTAACGTAAGTGGCGTCGGAAAATTCACAAATCATGCATGTGGGCTTTGTTTCATACCAATCTACCATAAAGACTTGTGAAGTCCAAAAACTCTCCCACACTTCTGTGAGCAACGAATCGTGTAAGTTTCTTTATATCAAATCACTCTGGAAGATCACCAATGCAAGAATGCATTATTAATGCAAGTATAAATCATGAGTTTCGGGAAGTGAGATATGTAAGTTGACATATGTTATTTTAGCAACAAGAGAAGGCGTTCAAAGTAATCATAGCTATAAGTTTGAGTGTAACCCTTCACAACTAGTCGGTCATTCAACTATGCAATGGATCCAATAGACCTCTTCCCTATGAGCAAGTCTACCAAATCCGGAATACCATTAAGATCCAAATAATTCATTTCCTCTATTGTGCCATTGCGCCAATCAGAATGAGACAATGTTTTCTTAACAAATTTTGAAACAAAAATGGAACCGATAGAAGCAATAAAAGAGCGTGAGGTTGGGGATATATGACTATAGGTCACAAAAGAAAAAACATGATGAATACAAGATTGTGTACCATTGCATGCTACAAGATATGTAGTAGAAACTTGACCTAAAGATGTTGGTTCATGAAATGAGATTGAGGCCGAATCAGGCTAAGTAACCACAAGCGGAGTTTGGTCTGATGCTTTGTTTTGATGGGTATAAATCAAGTGTATTAGACACTTGGGTCAGAAATAGTAGCATGTGGAATATTTTCAACATTCTCCATGTATGATGAGAAAAGTTCATTTTCAATCAAATGAGACATCAATAGAAACAATATACCGATATGTGCTTATACAAAATCACATGTACTCGTCAGATCCTGAGAATAACCTAAGAAAAAAATACACTTTAAAGATTTGGGATCTAACTTTATAAGAGAGGGATTAATCTTTCTAACAAAACAAGTGTAACAGATTCATTGTTTCTCTACAACAGACGCATTGTTTCTCTACAACAGATGCAATGTTTCTCTACAACAGATGCTGTGATTACATTTCTCATTGAATAAAAAAACAAGTGTAACCAAATATCGTAAATGAGATACAAAAATGTCTTTTTTCTTGGAAATAGGCACCAATAAGTAGCTTTACCATCCAAAATAGAAGACAACATATGATGTATCAAAAAAGCTTGGACACATCATCAGCCCAAAAAGGTCAGGCACATGCCTTTGGAATGGAAAAGCCCTTAAATTTTTAAGGGTTATCACTTCTTTCTTTCAGCAATTCTATTTTGAAGTGGTATGTCTATTCATGAAGTTTGGTGAATAATGACATGTTAAACCATATAAGACTTAAACAGAGAAGACAAATATTCTTGGAGATGGTCTCCCCTTAACACATGAACATGAACATTCATCTAAGTTTTCATATCACAAAAGGCACAAAATGAGATGATAATTGAGATCATTGTTTCATAAATTACAATCAAGTCATACAAGAACAATCATCAACAAAGGTAATAAAATAATTAAAACCAAATTAGGACACAACACGACAAGCACACCAATCAGTAGCATAGCCAGATATCTATTTTGGGATGGGCGGGTATAGAGAATATTTGAAGATAAATTTTTGTATTGTTTTACACATAATCAAAGCGTTGTTTCAAAAGGAGCATTTTTCTTTTGTTGATTGAAGAACTTAAAGCTAGTGCGATGATGTTTCAAGAACTGACATGACCCACATTGGAATAATGATATCTTACTAAAGTGGGGATGAATTTAAGAACTCAAGCTAGTACGATGCACCTTATTGTTCACGAATAATGAGAGATTCCCTTTATTTTGTAGTTCTCTAGTTGATTTATTTATTCTTCTACTTCTGAATCCAATATTAACAAGAACAGACGATCCAAAAGCAAAACACAAAGAAAAATACTTGTATTAAATTACTTTTATCAGCACTTCATTGATGCCCTCCTGACCAAGCCTCTAGGGGGATCAGTAGACATGGGAGAACCACCTATTGCGCTGCCATCTGTAATGAGTCTACCCGTCTCTCTTGACTCCAACGCACCCATAATGTCTCTGAGGCCCATGATGGCACCCACTGAATTACCACCAGCTCGGTTGAGCTTTTCAGTGAAGTGAAGATTACCACAAAGATACATAACACCTGCATTTGCAATCTCCTGCTTTTCTTCCAAGGAAAGAAGTCTTCCATCCAGGCCAGACAACATCATCTGTATTGCATCTACATCATTATCAATTTTAGAAAGATCACCACGTACATCGCTAACCTCTGCTCTAATATGTTTTGATATCTCAATTTGGTCATCCAGCTTCCCATCTACATTCTCAATTCTCTGCGTCAAATGCCTTTTTGTTGCTGCTAAGGCATCAGAAACATGCTGCAGATGTTTGGTTAAGTTGGAAACAGCATTTGCCATACTACTCTTTGTTACATACATAAGGTCAGAGAATGAGATTCCCTTCAGCCACATGTAGCCATACCCTAGGACCCCTAAAGCAGCAGCTGGAGCCACAAGATTTGTCAGGTTACCACTAGAACCCCCATTGAGAACAGTTATTGGTCTTGACGAGGTCAATGATCGCACTTCCATAGCTAATCGCCGAACCTGCGCAGCAAGAACTGCTTCCGTTTCTGCACCTTCTCCGGAACTTTCATGAATTTTCACCAAATTCTGAAGTTCGGCCAAAACATCAGATAATTTTCCGTTCTTCACAAGCAAGGTAGTGGTGTATCCTGCTCCCAATAAGATAACTATCTTAGATAATCCCATGCCAGCTTGCATCGCCATGGCCGGTGCGATAGACCTTGGAATTGAAGACAGTAGTTTGTGTGGGCTGGAGAAGAGAAGCGTCGGCCGAGAAGCTCTCGCTGGAGAAGGCAAGCGCCGGCCTAAAGGGTTGCGTCGCCCAGAGATGATGATTGGAGAAGAAAAGGTGAGAAGAATGCCCTAGGTCGGATCGTGGATCGGTGATTTGCGAAAATTGATTTTCTGATTTTCAAAAGCTGGTACTGTCCACCAAATTAAATACCGAGTATGGAGTATATTTTTATACGAGTAGTAATTATCATGGTACCTCTATTTGATGGCTTTCCGGATTTTTTGATAAAGGCTGTTTGTAGTCACTCTAATACTATTTTTATACGGAGTATCTAAATATGTGCAAATTTTAATCCCGTTCACAGACAAAATAAGACATATTTTATCTGTGAATCGAATTCATAGACAAAAAAATCTTAACAGACATGATTGATATAAGGTGGGTATAAGGATGAGTACAACAAGAATGATTATTTTTTTATACGGAGTATAAGTTTATGAGATAATATATTCAATTGATTAAATAGTTTGAAAAAATTATTTGATTGACTTTCTGATTGAATTTTAAATTGAAATTTTGCGGTGATAATCAACATTTCATGAACAACAAGCTAAAATACTTTCATAAAAAAACTCATCTTGAAGCACCTCAAATAAACAAGTTCGGATGGTGGCTCCTGTCTGAACTACCTATGGTGATCTTTAGAGTATATACATATATATATATATATTTAGGGGATGTTCAAATAAAAAAGAGACTTAGCGTGTAAAATAAGAATTAATCTCAATCATTCAAATGATCAATGTGATGCACAATAACTATTGTCTAATAATGCACTCTTTGAATATACTTTATCAGATGCCTTTTCCGAATATCTAAATGCGATGACGTTTTCGTAGATATTGGAAACGTGCATCAGAAAATGTTTATTATGCATCAAATTGACCTTTTGGACCATTGAGATTAATTCTTATTTTACACGTTAAGACCTATCCAAACTATGTGTGTGTAAACACATATACATACATACATACATACATACACACACACACACACACACACATATATATATATATATATACACACACACACACACACACACACCCAATATCTATGTATTGCATATTGAGGTTCAAAGCGTTGCATATTATTAAGCCATAAAACAGCAGTTGCATATTAATGTTAAAAAAGTTGCATCCTAAAAACGTTGGCTTTTATTACAAAAATGCAATTTGCCTTTATAGCCTTTAGATTAACTCATTGGATGACCAATACGAGTTTGTAGTTTGTATATTAAGGAGGGTTTGTATTTGATCTATACTCCTCTCTCTCCCTCTCTCTTTGTGTGTGTATAAAGATAAGAGATCAAATACAAATACCTCCTAATTTACAAACTACAAACTCATCTTGCATGTCCGATGAGTTGATCTAAAGGCTATAAAGTCATGGTGACATTTCTGTAATAAAAGCCAACTTTTTTAGGATGCAACTCTTTGAGCGTTAATATGCAACTACTGTTTTATTACTTAATAATATGCAACACTTTGAACCTCAACATGCAATACAAATAACATGAAGATGCAACATACAAACGTTTGCACAATAAGCACCTAATTCGCCCCATGTATATATATGAGTGATTCATTTAAAAGATAGTCTTCTCATGAAAAGTGAGAGCAAAGCTTGACCTTTAATCACTTGAAATTGATGGATCGGATGAACTTTAATCACAAGACACGTCAAAAATGTACAAGTGTTCATAGTATAAAGCAGATAGATAATGAATAAAAGTACACCCATGAGTTTTAAAAAAGATTGCCATTTTTTTTATAACTTGTGCATATTTTATTATATACGGTAATGCACTTTTGTGCTCTACATGTGCACTTTTGCATGTTATCGTACACATTTGTTACACTATTTTCTTTGCATGCGATCTTTTTCATTCATTTTTTCACATCAATGACCAAAATTAGTGCTTAGTTTTCATTTGAAAATCACTTAATTTGAAACAAACTCTCTCTATATGGACACAAAATCACATTCAGACATGGAATAGCCTTCCAACCAAGAAGGTTTTGATCATGGCATCAATGATTTTTTTTACCAAGTTTTTCTTAAGAGGGTCCAACCATATAAATTCATACTAGCAGTCTAGCACATAACAGGCCTGACTTAGTATCAGAAAAAGGGTCTGCGTGATATTCTTTAAACAACATTTCTGTAATAAAAGCCAACTTTCTGTAAAAGGGTCCACATGATATTCTTTAAACAACATTTCTGTAATAAAACCAACTTTTCTGAAGGGCCCGCCTTCCAACCAAGAGAGTACTTTTTTAACGGTTAGGGGGGATTTTTTTCGTTTTCTTGTCACAATTATTTTGAGAGCGCTTTTCTTCCTTTAAAAACAAGTATTCCTTGAAAACAAATGACACCAAACGCTGCAAAACTCCATTCTGGATAGGGGTGGACCCGAGCCGGGTCGATTCTGAGTCGGGCCTAGGCCCGGGTGGGTTTTTTTTGGGGAAAAGTTGAACCGGAACCGGCCCGGGTATAAACCGGGTCCGAGTCAGACCCGGTCCGGATCAGGTCAGGTTGGGTCCAGACCGGTCCGGGTCGAGTTCGGTTCTATGTTTTTTTTTTGCTTTCTAATTAACCCCCGACCCCCCCCCCCCTCACCCCACCCCCCAAACCCCCCCAAAACACCCAGCCCTAACCAAGAAAAACAAAAAAAATGAAAAAAAAAGCCCTGGCCCGACTAGGCCGGTTCAAGGAAAACGTGGCCCGAGCCCGGCCTGCCCAACCCGCCCCAACCGGGTAAAAGCCCAAGCCCGGTTAGCACCAACCAGGCCGAACCGGTTGGGTTCACCCCTAATTCTGGATGACAAACATGGCCGTGATTCCCGTGAAGCATTTGGCACTTGGCAGCTAGATAAATGATATTTTCATGCATTCTCCAACTGCGAAACTTGGGATAACACCAAAAGCTGCCACTCATTCTGGATGACAATCATGGCTGTGAAGCATTTGGCAACTAGATAAGTACATAGTTGGTAAGAACGTTCAGACCTAAATAATACGGAATACTTTGCATTCTCCAACAGACAAACTAGAGAGTAAGAAGGAAACGAATAATAACTAATGTACACGCACTACAGACAAACTTGGGAGTAGAAAGATGCTCAGTTCAATTCAGCTAGCCACCAGCTGCTGCAACTTTGTCCAACCGCACCAGCATAATAGACACACACACACACACACACATATCATATGGAGGTGGCAGCTCTCCCGGCCTTTAATGAGGACGACAATGATGACTTCCAATATCTGTTAATGAGCCATAAGGAGTCACCTTCAACAGCAAGCCCGTCTTGATTCCTATGCCATCCAAAACGGGCATGTGTTCGGTTCTTGATATCTAACATCCCGTGACCAAAGCTAGCTTCCCTATATGCCGAGTAACTTGGCTGTGGCTGTCTCATCCTGTACCAACATTTTACTCATTCATTCAAAACTATGAGAGAGCTCTCACATCAAATTTAATTTAAACTATAGACATGTGCGTGCGTGATAGTGTGCGTGTGTCATAATAACCAATACATACTCAATGGCTAATCCTTCTGAATTTCCACCATCTCCTATGGTTATATATATAGGGGCAGATCCATCTTTTGCAGGGCTGCACTGTCCATTCTCTATGTCATAGGCAACATTTGATACGCGGATCTACGAAAGGAAAACTTACAACAAGTAAAACAATGTTTGATCAAAATTACAACATATTTTTAATTTGAGTATTTCTACTAGCCATGCATTTTTCTTTCTCGTTTTACCTAGAAACAACCCCCCATAAAGAAAAGTATGTTAAACTAGGAAAAAATATAGAACAGATAACCTGACATACGAAAGCGTCAATAAACATTCAAACTTATTTTGTGGAGCCTTCTAAGATCCTGTTTGGTGAGGTCAAAATCAGTTTAAATGAGTTAAGTGGCTGAAACTGGGAATGAAACAATAACTAAAACATGAGGGGGTAGAAGGGTCGTTCGTTTTTTTTTAGCCATTTCAACAGTAACAACAAAACTAAAACACTGTTTTTCTTACAATAAATGGGGGAGAAACAAAAAAATTAATGTCTGGTAAAAACAAACATTTTAATGTCTGGTAAACAAACACTGTTTGGCTTGCTTGATTATTAAAAAGTTCTCTTAGATATGGGTCTTAAACTTTAGAAAGTCCAATATTGAGCTTGTGTGAAAAACATTGGAGATTTATAATGAAAACAGGTCAGATAGAAAAAAAGAAAGAAACATTAGAGGAAAACAGAAAAGGCAGAAATAAAATAAAAACATAACAATTGAGGAAGCAGGGAGGGAGGGAATGGGAATAAAGGCCATGGGGAAGAAGAAGAAAAGAAAAGGAAAAATAAAAGTAGAGAAATAAAAAAGAAACACATATGCCAAATCAGCATATGACCTTCTAAATCAGCATATGACCTTCTATGAAGGGTTGTTCTCCTGTAACTTGGTCAAATTGATTGTTTTGTAACAGTTCTAATATGTAGTATAATACGTAGTATGAAGTACTTGTTTTAGAAGAAACACTTAAGTGATGGATTTGGAATAGTTGGAAGGTCTATTTAACCCCTTTTCCGTATTATTTTTTTAAAATTAAATGATCAACTCGCAAGCTAAAAAAGGTTACACTCACAGATCGTTCATAAGAGTGAACGTGACCCGCGAAAACAACGTCAACTTTGTACTCCACAAACAAGGGTTCATATAGCACTCGCATCGATTCCCCTTCCATGTAGTGATGCATGTTACTACTATACATTGGACAGTGCATGAGCACAATGAGCCACGCTGTCTCCCTCCTATCCACTTTCGCTAGTTCACTTTCCAACCATTTCCACTGTGGTGTATATGTACCTACCCCACCCCCAGCAAAGAAATTAAAGATCGTGAGTAACATAGAAATTTGGATGGGGAAGGCAATCTAACTCAACGCTTTATAAACTCATTTCTCTCTCTTTCTCTCTTAAATCTTTTAATCTGGGATAAACGTTGGTGTTAATGCCAGTAAATAAACTATATTACCAAAAGCCGAGTAAGAAGACAAGACAATGATATGTGCTGAAGCCCTTCTTATAGAGTACCAAAGAGGCGAAGTGCTTCCTGATGCTTCAAATGGCACATAAAATCGATGTGTGTATGGTTTAAACGGTACTGTTTCACCCTGAAATATAGAAACAAGAAGTTAATAGTCACCCATAATGATTCCAGGGTCTAGTTTGGGATGGGGTGCAGTAAAAGTACATTGTAATAATTTTATTACATAACATTTCATTATGTCTTACCAAACTACATTCAGTAAATCTCTTATTCATGCCCCAATCCAACATTACAACCATTCATTGACGCTAAAGGCAAACGTGATTTACTTTTGGTACACCGCATGCAAATGTTGGGTCGTTCCATTAAGTTCAAAATCCATATCACAAACATGATAACATAAAAAATGGCGGAAAAAGATTTTGTTAAGCTCGATTGAATCTATTGACTTGTAAACCTATTTCAAGGATTCCTCAATATTTTAGTAGTTAAATACCAGAAGGTGCAAAATGCATATCAATAATAGATACAAGAAATAAAGATTCTAGTGATTACTGATTCATTTGAAAAGAAAACAGTAATAAACTTAAAAGCATTGATTGGCATGAAGATACACATACAATATCAGGGACGAAATCAATTTCATGATTTCCTGCAGTCCATATCCATGGTTGATAGGCAGCAACCCTCTCTATAAACCTTCCCCATGTATCCCACCTGTTGTTATCGTGATTTGGATACCTATCTGCATAGGAGAGGTCTCCCACGAACAGCAATGTTTGTCCTTTTACAGGGTTAAATTGGTAATGGGTCAATGTGGTGTTAGAATCATAAGTCTGACCAAGATCCCCTGTTCCATAAACCACCTCATCAACATATAAATAGGAATAGGAATAAGAATAGGAGTAATAGCTATAGTAATAATAATACTAATAACAATAACAATAATATATCAACAACAACAACAATAATTATAAATTATAATAATAACAATAATATTAACAACAATAAAATAATACCTATTAAACCAAATGTATAAGGAACATCAGGTCCAGGTTTAGGAGGAGTAACAAACCAAAACTGCCGAATCGTAGCATCATCCCCCAATCCACCCACCAGTTCATAGTAGTATTTTGTATCATACTGCAGAAATATTTAAAAGGCAATTTGTCACACTTCTCACTAATCTTTGCCTTAAATACATATTTCCTGGTTCCATCAAATATAGGGACTTTTTTGTTATAGATCCTTTTGGAATTTCTTTTTTGGTATGTATCCCTGTAAATTACTTTTATTTTACTTTTTAGTCTCTCTACGTCAACAGCAACTTTAAAAAACCCTGAAGTGGAGTTAGTGGACCACATCACTCCATTTTATTTTCCCACGTCATTTTTATATAAAAATGCTTATTATTTTATTTCCAAAGAGCCGAAAAGGCGTAAGTTTAAAGTGGAGAAAGACTGATAAAGTGTTTTGCTGATTGCTAACTCCTCTTGTAGTTGACAAGAAAAGGCTAGGCGTGATGAATAACATTTTCTTTTTGCAGATATGTAAAACAAAAAACTATCTACTTACATGGAGTCCAGCACAAAAAACAACATATTTAACCCGTCTTTTATTTTGTTTTGATTTATCCTATTGGTTAACCGTCAGCGGAAAACTAAGCAATGCTTTTATATGAAAAAAATGGTACAAACCTCTAGGTTTTTTATGGTGGAGTGATGAATATAGCCAGAGGTGTAATTACCAAACTTGTAGGCCACAACGATTCCTTCAGCACGGCTCTTAACATTACTTTTCTCAGCAGCCCAGTAAGCCACCGTGTTTGATCCAGGTTCATGAGGTGTAATCCAAGAGATAATCACTCCCTTCCCCTCATAATCCCCTTGTGTTATATGTACCTTCAAAACCCAAATCCTTTTCAATTCAAACAACACAAAACCACCTTTTAAGATATGTTTCAACTTTCAATATGATCTTAAATACTACGTAGTACGTACATTAATAAAACCCTCCTCCCAAAAAACTAAAAGTTATTACTTTTAACTAAATTTATGATATTTATTTTGCTCAAAACTTTTAATTTGAAAAGTTGAGGGAAATATTAGCTTCACTTGATAGAGCAATTTTTTTTGTCCAAAATGATAGATGGATGGAGTACTATCTCTTACAACAAATCAATTCCTAAGGGAAGCAAACCCTCTGCCGTAGTGCTGCCTGATCTCAACATTCAGTCTGAATGTACAGGATAAATGTTGGGTTATTAATTCTCAATTTCTGACCACATGTATAAATGTAGGGTTATTGCATTTTTAAAATTGAGGTGTACTTTGATATTTGTACTTCTTACATAACGAGTGCCAGAATGATCTTTTTTCTGGATAGCAGTTGATGGTAAGTATAGAGAAATGAAAAAATTACAATAAAAATGGAATCTTTAATAAAGAAAAGAAAAAATGGTGATGAACTCTAGGATTAAAGCAGGGGATAACCTGCTCGGGCGCATTGCAGCCAGTAGGGACTCTGAAGACATCACTCTCCAAAGGCATATCGCTAATATCGGGGTTTGATCCGTGCTCCGTCGCATAGCTACTGGTCACCCCGCCGGATATCAGGGTGAGATTCGTAATCAAACCCAATCCAAAGATTAAGCAAGTGAATCGACGCTTCAGGCCCATTCTTTTCTTTCTTTGTTTTTGTTTTAGATTGTGATGAAACCTCAATCTCGCATGAAAGAAACGAAACCACTCCTTTTTCTTTTATCTTCCTCCAACAATGCTTTCAAGATTCTTGTACCCTGTAGTAGGAGAAGGAATGTCTCACTCGGAAGCTTGGGTGGAGCATATGAGAAGAGCTACAATTCATCGATTCGGAAATAGGCGGCAATTATTATCCGTTCTTGAGAAGAGCATATGAGAAGAGCAAAGCACGAGCAAAGGCGGAATATTAGAATATGCCGTTGCTGACTTTTTTTAATTCTTAAGAAAGAATATTGGAACTCGCCAAATATCGGTAACTGCGTAAACAGGGTCGGGTGTTTTGTTCGTGCCAAATTCATCCACGTTTCTTATGTGAATTTTTAACATATCGACATATGTAATCTAAATTTCTACTCCCTTCATTCCTAAATAAATTTCTAACTTTCCCTTTTCATCCGTTCCAATTAAAACTTCCATTTTCCCTTTTTAGTAAAGAATTTGTGGTTCACAACATTTCTTACACATTTCTCTCTCCTCTGTACAACTCTCCACCACACAATACCCACTATCTTAAACTTTGTGCCAAACCTATTTGGAAGTTTTAATAGGAACGAAGGTAGTACTAGTATAGAGCAGTACTAGCTCCGTTAGGTTCTCTATTTCCTTTTTGGGATGTCCCAAAATGATGGTCATGTTTCCCTTTTTGAAAAGAAAGATGTGATCCATATCATTTCACTTTATTATACTCAAATCTCAACCACAACTCTTACCTTTTCAACCACTTTATTAAAACTTGTGCCCAAAAGAAATGAGACCATCAAATTGGGACGGAGGGAGTATAAGTTACTACTTCCTTCCCAAATTGATTTGCAAATTTGACTTTTATTGGTCAAACAGTTTCATTTTATTCGTTTAATTACGATATCAATTTTTTATTATATTCTAATTTGGAGTTTGCAACTTTGAAGAGATTTTAATGTAATTTCTGAATATGTAAATTTTAATTATTAAAAATTGAATTAATTATCGATAGAGAGCATTGACTTTTATTAGTGGTTTACCAAAAAATGTTGACTTTGAAAAACAATTTGGGACACAAGGAGTATTAAATATAAGCTACATGCATACAGGTCATAACAAATATGTGTTTAATTAGCTAATGCATTCATGCTACCTAGATCACATGTTGGCCGGTTACATAAAAGCATCTAAAAACATTTTACTCATTAAACTAACTGATTGTAATTCTACTAAATTTTACATACTAATGATTTATTTAAAATACTAGTATTCCATAAATTCAAAGAATACACTTTTTAAATAGATGAGACATCACTAAATTATACAATGTCATCATCCCCATAACACAACAAGAAACGGGGACGGAAAATAATAATACTAAAACACACATCAATCTAAACGGGGCAGAAACGTACTGACCTTATAGACAAAATTTATCCTAAAAACCCTGAAGTTTGAACTTTTTCTTGATATACTGCTATCGCCTTAAAGTAATACTTCTTTAACTAAATGTTTTTGTCACTTAAAAACTAAGGAAAGGAAAATTGTGTTCGGAATACAAACGTTCCCTCAGTCTCACTCCGTTTTCTTCCCTAGGGCTTACCGCCGTTGGGGTTCGTTTCTTCCCTAGGGCTTATCGCCGTTGGGGTCTCGTTTCTTCCCGAGGGCTTATCACCGCTGGGGTCTCGTTTCTTCCCTAGGGCTTATCGCCGCTGGGGTTCGTTTCCCGTTTTCGTTTATTAACGAAGAACGGTGCTTAGGTTGTGGTGAAGGCGAACGACGGCAGTGGTCTGTGCTTCGTCGGAAGGGCTCGGCCGCGACTTGGGTTTGGCCAAAAAGGAAGACGCAGGGGACGAACGAAGGGAGGGGATCTCCATGTCAGGAGAAGTTGACGTCGTGATTACGGACAGGAAGATCGGCCTTCCGGGGTTCCAAGATCTGATGGCATCTGTTTGGCACCCGGGGATATCGCTTTGGTACAACAAAAATGATGAAGAAGGGGCGGCCGAGTCGGAGGAAAATCGTTTTGGTGCAACAACAATCGTTGCGAGGGTCCGGCCTCACCCAGAACCATCGTCAAGGATTAATCAACGCATTTTGGAGTTTGCTTACTTATCTTTTCTGCATTTTAATTTCCAAGTTAAGACGTTTGTGTTTTGTTGTTATTTTCTTTTATGTTGTAAGACTCTTGCATTAGGTTTGGGGATGAGAGGTCTACGGTAATCGTCAATGACTGTTTGTTGCCCAATTTAGGTCTAGCGAGTTATATTGCTTTGTCAAGGACGATTAACTCAGAGTCTCGACCAAGGGCGGATGGTTACATGTGGTCCTTTTGTTATCCTTATCACTTTTAAAACAAATGACGCATTACAGGGATAAATTTTGGTTGTGTCACTATTCTTCCAAGTTCTTTGAGTGTATTAGTCATCAATTCATTATGTAAATGAATAAAATATTGGAGCTATAAATCTAATAGACCCTATCCTTGACTTATCACTTTATATGCTATTTAATTTTTTTTAAATCTTAACTCTTATAAACATGTACGTTGGAAATTTTCATAAAATAAGACTAAGAGTTTCTTATTTAGTAAATTCAAGAAGAATTAATTAGGAAGAAATTTACCAATTTTGACTGAAATATAATTATTTATTTATATTGATACTATAAATTTATTCACATATAACTTAACGATTAAACCGGATTTTGAGGCGTTACATTATCTGTGTTTGCCTATGGTAAGGCACCTATGATGAATCTGTGATGATTTTGAGGTGTGTTTGCCTATGCTAAAAGGCCTGTGATGTAAATTGTGACTACTTTGTATCCATTTTAAGGTGTGGTTGTTTAGGACCTCCAACATGTGATCATGATTATATGTGTTTGTCTATAATGATGGTCTCTGGTGAGGTAAAAGTCTAGGGGGGTAATAGACTTTTAAAATATTTTCTTTTTCAACCCTTTTCCCTCAAACAGAATGAGTTCCAATATCTTTTGGGAGATATTGAAACGTGCAGCGGAAGTCTTAACCTCAAAAGTGTGACACTTTATAGTAACAAGTGTTGTGACCCTTTTAGTTGTGAGAGAGATGGATAGACATGGTGCAGATGTGTTTGCCAAAATCAGCTGACTCAGGGTGCTGACTACCGAATCCTTCAAGAGCTGGCTGCTGAAAGTAGGAGCTGGCTGCTGAATTTCTCAGGAGCTGACTGCTGACTTCATGAGCTAACTACTTGATTCTTTAGGAACAGGCACCCGATTTAGCTGCTTAGTCAATATTCAAGGCATAAGTATGATCTAAGACATTGAACATTGTTTGACTTTTGAGATTAGACAAAGCACATATGTATGAAGGATTTAGACCCATTGAAATATATCTCTTTGAAGTATGGAAGTAAGGAGTTTGATTCACAAAAAACTTTGGACAGTTTTCTGGAGAGTGAATATGCAAGCTCTGGGAATGTATGAAGGTGAGTGAGAACTGAAGTGTGTGTTGGGTGCTGAATATAAAAGGTACACAAGATATATTCTGGTTCAGAGGTGGTGTAATCCCCCTACATCCAGTCCCAACCTATTTCAGATGGATTTCCACTAAATGAATATCCCATTACATTTAGTGTCCAATCTACCCTTGGCCCAGGCGTAGATTGTGAGGTTTTTCACAAGGAACTTGAAAATCGTTCCAAGCTACTCAGTCCTCTAAGATTTTTCACTAATGGCATTGACTTGCCAAAAGCTACTCATGTCCTTCAAGGTTTTTCACTAATGGCATTGGCTTACCAAGAGCTACTCATGTCCTTGCCCTTCTCACCTTCAGGATTTAATCACAAAGCCCTCCAGAATGTCTAACACTAGTTTAGTTTACATGGGTTTAAACTAAACTACCAACTAATCTAAGATCTATAGATGTGTATGAATTATGGGCTATTCTAAGAATATTAGATGAGTGGGGTGGTAACCGAAGTGGTGAAGGTGAATCAGCTTGCTTGATGTGTTCGTGTGAATCTCGATTCCCTTCGATCCCACTTGGTTCCTGGATTGGTAATGATGGATAGTGTACCCGGGGGGGTAGCTTATCCGGGGGGTTATTGCGGGGAATAACAAGAGAGAAGTCAGAGCAAATAAGTATAGAGAGAGAAAGTGTATTCAGAAAGTATGCAGCGTTTATGACTTGTGACCTGGTTACAAACGGGGAAATGGGGTGCTATTTATAGTAGCAATAAATGCCGGACAGGGACACGTGTCAAGCGTCCATTGGCCGAGAGGTCACCTCAACTGGTTGGTGCTGGCAGCCGCATGTGGCCGCATTTAATGCGGCTGTTGGATGGGACGTTGTACAGGGTACGGTGATCTGTACGCATGTGGCGCGGATATCATGTCAGGAGAGGTGCCCTCGGCTGCAGAGGACTAGCCGAGGGCTCTGAGTGCCGGGGACCCCCTGGGTGCCGAGGGCTCCAGGTGCCGAGGGCTATTGTTTTCTGCCGTTTTTCTCCCAGTTTCTTAGCTTGCTTGAAAACCCGTTCTGTGAGAGTTCTGAGCCTTCGGCCCCTGGCCGAAGGCTCTCCAGCGTGCGCTGTGGGCTGCTAAGTGCTTGGGGCGCCGTAATTTGGGCCTGCTGGGCTTCCTGGGCCGGTTGGGCCTTTATTTGTGTAGTAGGAGTCTGTGGGCCGGGGGTTCCCGGGCCATATACTCCATCAGGAGTCCCTCACTTCTTTTGCCGAAAGGTACTTGAGGGAAAAGGAGTAATTTGTGCATGCCCTTTGATGTTGTCCCGTTGTAATCTTTGAAGTTGGTGAGGAGTTGTTGCTTGTATGTCCCTGCCGAAGGCAGTCCCTCAGTTACCCACAGGTCGGGACTTGAGGGATTGCTTTGCCGTTTGTTGGAATTTTTCACCATTTTGTAATTTAATGACTTTCCCGAGGGGGTCCTCCAGTCCCCCACTCCTTGAGGCACTTGTAAAGTGGTGAAAAGGAGTGAAGTAGTTGCGTTGCTGTTGCGGGCCGAAGGCTGACGCTTTTCGTTTCATTTTGGGGGGATGCCTCGTTAAAAACCTCATTAGGAAAAACCCTGCGGGAAAAAATCCTAATGAGGGAAAAAGAGTGCACCGAATTCCCCCAACGATGAATCGAAAATGTGAAACCTTGGCTCTAAATGGAGAATAATGGTAATGCCGAAGGCTCTCCTTGTTCCGAGGGCTCCTGTGTTGATTAGCCGGAGGGTTGTTGTTGACGTCCTGGGAGGTGCCGAAGGCGTGTCCCTCAATCTGGGGATCGAGGGCGTAGTGAATGCGGGTAGCAGTCGAGTTGTTACCGGGGGGTCCTCTTTTGTTGATTAGTCGGTGATGAAGATATCCGAGGGCTCCCATTACATGTGTGTCGTAGGCTATCCGTCAATGAGGCATACTCCCCGGGGGCTACCCGGCCCTTACAGTGCTGAGGGGGAATCCCCGAGGGGTGGCCTGATATGAAGCCTTGGGCTTCTGAAGGAGTGATCCCGAAGGCGTCTGTTATGTACTGTGTGGGGCACAACCCGGGGGGCGTCTCTGGGTAAGTGTACCCGGAGGCTTTCCCTGATGATGCGGAGTGAAGTAAGAAACCCGGGGGCTCCCAAAGTATAGCCGTTGGAAATATAGCCGTTGGAATATGTAACGTCAGGATATAGCCGTTGGGGGGTTGCCACGTGGTGCGCGCTCGTTGGCCGCCCGTGGGCGGGCGTCACCGATTGGGCGATACCGCGGTCTGTAATGATGGCAGTCCAACCGGAGGCCCGGTTCTCAGACCCAAGCCCGGATTCCAGCGCCTATAAATACCCCAAGGCCGGACACTCCTCCTTGTGCGAAACCTTGTTAGCGAAGCTCTGCCGAATTTTTCCTAGAGAGAGAAACAGTAGACCTCGATCAAATTCTTATTCCCAGGTCAGTTCTCCACTCGCACTTCACCTCTTTAGTTAGCTGTCTTGTGCCCTTAGGCTAGGAGATAGAGTTTTTAGAAAACACTAGCGTCTACGAGCCTTCGAACCAGAGCCAAAATGTCGTCCCAGAGTGACTCCCAGGACATCTCGGGGGCGCCCTTGGTGGGGGATGAATTTTTTTCGGACGTGGAGTCCTCAAGTGCACAGTCTTCGGTGGGACAGGATGCCGCCGTCGCCCTGGAGCTGCAGAAAGCCCTCGTTGCTGAGGCGGAAGCCGAGGGCTTCGAGCAAGAATGTGAGGATGAAGAGCTGGCCCTAGCCTGGCAAGCAGCTGAAGAAGAGGCGCAAAGAGAAAGCGCGAGGGTCACCGTTGCTGTGCTCCCCCCTCGGGGTGCCGGTGAGTCCAGCACCTCTCGGCCGCTGAACGCGGTTCCCATCCGGGTGGCCCCCAGAAAGAAGAAGGCCAAGGTAGTTGCTCCCAAGAAGAAGGGCAGCGTTGCAGATCAAGGGAAGCCCCTCGATATGCCCGAGGGGTACTCCTACCTGAACACCGCCGCCTTGGAAATAAGGTCAAAGGTTGATGCGGCGGACATCTACGTCACTCAGCTTCACGTGGGCCCCTCGGCCATCGTGGTGACACCGGGTCCAAATGACGTCCTCTCCCGGGCTCCCGAGGGCTGTATTGCGGTGCACGTTCTCTCGGTGTCCATGGGGTTCCGCTCCCCCCTGCATCCTTTTCTCCGGGAGTACCTCCGGTTCGTGGGTCTGGTCCCCTGCCAGCTGACCCCGAACAACCATTCCTACATTACTGGCTTCCTCCAGCTCTGCAAGTCCCGGGGGGGACACCTAGCCTGGACCTCTTCTTCCAGAGCTTCAATCTGTGCCGGGGGGGGGGGGGGGGGGGGGCATGCGAATGCCGAGGGCTTCGCAAACTTGCAGCAGGTGGCAATGTTCAAGCTCTTCACTGAGGCGCCCTCCTCGAACAAAGGGTGGAAGGACCAGTGGTGCTACGTGAAGCTGACCGAGAGCCCCTTCCCGAGGGAGTTGCGTGACCGTTTCAGGAGGTACGAGAAGGGGAGGAGCACCGCCCTCGAGAAAGACGGCAGGATTCTGACCACGATCTCGGAGGGCCGGGACAAAAATATTACCATTAAGGAGTGCACCAAAGAGGAAGATCTCTACACCCTCGGGTTCCGGCGGTATCGCTTCCTGGGGGAAACAGATGAGAAGTTCCCGGTGTTTGAGGGAGCCTCCGGAGGTAGTGGCTGAGGGCACTCTCACTTTCATATCTTAGCACATAGTTCATTTGCTTGTTTGTTTATTCTTTGTGTCATCTGTTAGTGACCCCTCGATTTTAACCCCACATTGTTTTTGCAGGTATCCCAGTGAATATGATGAACGTCAAGGGGCTTGCTGATCTGAAGAAGAAAAAACCCTCCAAGGCCCCGAGGGGGACGGACGCTGGTGTCCCGAAACCCGCCGGTGACTTCTTCAAGAAGCCGGAGGGGCCATCGGCGGCCCCAAGTGCTGATGCGGCTGCCGCCGCCAAGAGGAAAGGCACGGGCAAAGCTCCCGAGGGCAAGAAGCCCAAGACCGGGGATGCCGGGAAGAAAGTCCCCCCGATGGTCATTGTTGATGATTGCCCCGCCTCCGGGGTGCACGAGGAGATGCCGGTGGCGAAGGTGCCGGGGGGTGTCCGGGAGCCATCTTCCGAGGTCCTTACGGTCTCCCTCCCGGCTGGTACGGCCGTGATGAATGGCACAGCTGACCCGAGGGCGCTTCTGAGAGGTATAACCCTTGATATTGACAGGGCAGCCCTCGGGGCTGATGATGACCAAGCCCTCGAGGACAGGATCCTCCGGTCTTCCCTCACGGTAAGTTTCTTCTGACAGTTTACCGTTTTTTGTTTGAGTCAGGAAACAATGTACGGCCTTCCTAACCCCTTTATTTTTGTAGACCTGCATTGCCCTCGGAGAGTAGGCCCAGCGGCTAGAAGAGTGGCGCCTTCGCAAGGCCGAGCAGGACGCCAAGATGCGGGAGCTCGTCCACCAGAATTCTGATGCCGTCCGGCAGATGGCTATGCTGGAGGAGAGCCTTCGGCAGATGACCCTGCGGGCGGAGGCCGCAGATCGGGGCAGGGCGGAGGCTGAGAGGTCCGCAGCTGAGGCCCTGGAGAGAGCTGCCAGGGAGGCCGAGGCCGCCAAGATGGAGGCCGAGACCGCAAAGGTGGAGGCCGTCGAGAGAGCCCGAGGGGACGCCATCTCAGGGTTCCTGGCAGGGGGGTGGCGGGCTGAGGAGCACAAGCAATGGTTGTCCTCGGTCGTCGAGTCCTCGGTCGACGAGTGGTGCGATGGGCCCGGTGTGGAGTGGTTTTCCCGAAAGGGTAAACAATATTATGATGGGGGCGAGTTTTTCACCCAAGCCCTCATCTACCGGAGGATGGCTCGCCACTTGAAGATTGAGCCAAAGGACTTCGACCCGGCGGCATACGGGCTTCCCCCCTGCAGCCAGACGTCCGCGTTCCTCTCCCCTCCGATGTCGAGAGGCCAGACCTAGAGGATACAGAGCTCATGAAGGAAGCCGAAGGTGACGAACCTGAGGATGGCACAGAGGTCACTTCGAAGCCTGCGGAGGGGACGGCCCCCGGGAATGTTAATCTGTAATTTCTCAATTTAACATGTTTTGAACAATCCCTCTGTAATGAATGTTTAAATGCCCTCGGCCTTCGGCCATACATTGTAACATATACATTGGAATCCCTTCTTTTTGATGAATGAATGATTGCCTTCGGGCTTTGTATATATGGCTTGTTTTCTTTAATTCATTTCTTCTTGAATGTATGCCTTCGCCCTCCTTTGAATGTATGTTTAGGACTTAGAAAAAATTTCTAAGTGTAGCCCACCATAGGGCCTTCGGGTGTTTGTAGTTCAATTGTTGTGAGACGATTAGGTTGAGAACCCAATCCTTAGGGCTTAGAAAAATTTCTAAGTGTAGTTTCCCATTGGAAGCCCTCGGCTGGTAGCCTCCTTCCTGATGTGTGAATATTGGGCCGAGGGTCCAATATGTAGGACTTAGAAAATTTTCTAAGTGTGTTGTAGATGTTGAACCTTCGGTCAGTGAGGAGTCTGTCCGAGGGGCAAATATTTAGGACTTAGAAAATTTTCTAAGTGGATCTCAGATATTGAGCCCCCGAGTGGTCCTGATAGGAGCCCTCGAATCATTGGGTGAACCTTCCTGTTGCGTGGATATTTGGCCGAGGGCCAAATATTTAGGACTTAGCCTTACTTCCAAATGCATGGTGTCAAGTAGCCCTCGGCCACCGCATGTCCTTAGTTATCTGATGATCAGGTTGAGGATCCAATCTTTGGGACTTAGAAAAATTCCTAAGCGTGGTTTCCCATCGGAAGCCTCCGGGGTGATATCCTTCTCCTTGATGTATAAGTAGCTGTTGACCGAGGGAAAAATATGCAGGACTTAGAAAATCTTCTAAGTGCTGTTGCATCACGTAGCCTTTGGCTATCATGGTCCCTCAGTTGAAATATTGATCAGGCCGGGGGATCAATCTTCAGGACTTAGAAAATTTTCTAAGTGTTGCTTCCCAGTGTAGCCTTCGGTTAGCAGTGTTTTCCAATTAAGATTTCCCGAGGGCGACATTATTTTGGAATATTCCCCCTTGGTTGGCCTTTGATGATTTGTAATAGATGCCTTCGGTTGTTAGGTGATATGTGAGCCTCCGGCTGTTGTCATTTTTTCAAAAGTGCGGACTTAGGAAAATTTGTAGGACATTGATGTTGTAGTGAATGCTGGTGGGATATAGGGGCCCTCGGCATTCACTTGAAGGGTCGTTGAGCTGCCTTAGTCAGTTGCATCCCCTTTTACAGGATAGGACCCCTCGGTAGCAATAAATGACCGATGGTAGGTGCCCTCGGCACTTATTTGAAGTGAACTTAGCCGTTTAGTGTACTTGAGACAGTCCAATCCCTTTGTATTGTTGAGTTACCTTCGGGAAATAGGAGCCTTCAGTTACCGGAGGTGTTCCCGTAGGGAGCCCTCGGTATGTTGTGATTTGTTGGAGTGTTGTACTCACTGATTTCTCGATGAGTCTACTCCCCTTCACCCCCTCTTTTTTTTTGGGTTGGTGGTGAAGGGAAGGCTTCAAGAAACTTGGTTTCTTGGTAAGGCTGGGCCTATCAGGAGACCATCAGAATACACCAATGGCTCTCCTCCCTCGGGTTAACCTTCCGAGTTCCGAGGGGATCGATGGTCGTTTCCTGGGCACAAGATATGGTGGTCTGTAACCTGCCTCCCCTTGGGGGATGGCGCGGAAAGCGCCTCAGTTTTGAAAGTCGTCCCCTCGGCGCTAGACATAGTCCGTGGCCTGCCACACCCTTGGGGTGGTGGCGCGGGGAGCATTTCGGTTTGGAAGTCGAATCCTGGGCATTTCTCGTGCCTGTCATACCCTTGGGGTGATGACGCGGAAAGCGTTCCGTTTTTGAAAGTCGAATCATGGGCATTTCTCATGCCTGTCATACTGTGACACTTCAAAAATTTAAATAAAAATAAAAATAAAAATAATTTTTATTAGTCAGATAAAATATTACGAAAATAACATTTTAATTATTAATTGAGTCAGACAAAAATTCAACAGTCATAACATTCTAATCAGATAAAATTTCCAAGTTCACGATTGTTTTTAATCAGATAAAAATGGTCCGATAAAAGAAGTTACATTTTAGTATAAAATTATTTTTTACAACTATTTTAGATTGTATAATATACAAAGTATAAACTAAATAAGTAAAATAATCATAATATATATATATATATATATATATATATATATATATATATATATACACGTACGTAGTAGTAGTAATATAAACCTACGTAATATAACTAACCTACGTATAACCTAGTATATAACTACATATAATTACTATACTCCTAAATAAACTACTATAACCTAATTATAATAGTATACTCCTACTATTATATTACTACTACTACGTATATACTATTAAGTAAACTCCTACGGGAGGTAAAACTATTGCCGGTAGTTTTGGCCGGCAACTTCAAAAAAAAAAAAAAAAAAATTAACTCCAACTCCAACTCTAACATCTCAGCCAAAAACCCTCATCTTTCCCTATAAATAATAGACCAGAACCTACGTTTTCTTCATCCCAAAAAGCTACGAAATATACATACATATATACGTATCTATATATAAAAAAAAAATTGCGACCCATCGTTTTAGCCAGAACCAAGCCGCGAAAATACTTCTCAAACCTTCCCCTTCGTAATACGAATCTAACGGAAAACGAATCGTCGAAAACGGTCGTGAAACGAGGGAGAAAAGCCTCGCCGGAGTTTCGCCGGAGAAAAAAAAACATTTCGACGGAAAACGGAGAAGAAGGAGGAGCCGCCGCCGCCGCCGTACCACCTCTGACCTTCGCCGCCCTGCTACCACCATTTTCGGCCGTTCGCTCATCCAAACGGAGTAAGTTCTTCCCCCCCCCCTGTTTTTCCCGTTTTCCGGCGAGGTAGTGAGGAAGATGACTGCCAGAATTTTTTTGGGCCTTTTTCTGGATTGGGCCAGAAAATAAAATTTGGCCCAGTTCGGCCCAGTTGCAATAAAAATTAAAAATAAAATAGTAAATAAAATAAATAAAATCTGGAAAAATATAAATTAAATACCTAGTATAAATATACATATTCGGACCAACCAGAATTGAAAAATAATTTTTTTAGCTATTTTTAATGGATTTAATGGTAATTGGTCCAGTTTATACACATTTAGTAAATAATTAACTAAATAGCGAAAATAATTATGAAATAAATATTGGAGTAAACTAGGATAAGTATATGACTAACTAGGACCTTATGGACCATTTATAATTAATAAATATTAAGGTTTAGTATATTTAATTGTAATTAAACCGGTTAATAGATATATGAAAATAAAGGAATAATTATGGGAAATAATTATAAAATAAATATCTGGACAACCTAGGTCGAATATAGACCCAAAATATAGTTATAGACGGTTTTTAATTTATAAAGTCGATTCTTAATCTATTTAATTTAATTGGGCCATATAAAACTAGTTAAGTAATTAAATAAGGAAATATTAATATTAATGGTGAAATAAATAAATCACTGAGATTGAAAAATAATATTCTGGACTAAAAATGATGTTGGAATAAAATAAGGAAAATAAAATAAGGTTGGATTAGCTAACATAAATAATTGACTATGTGTAGACTTAATAAATAACTTAGTTATGTAATTAGTGGACTAATTCAATTAATAATTTTTATGATTTATTATTAGATATTCGGACTTCATATAAATATTTAAAATATTTGAATTCATAAATTAATGGGTTAATATAAATAAAGTAATTAGATAATAATTTATGAGTAGAGTAAATTAATGGTGATTATTGAATAAAAATTGGATGTTGTGGTTAATTATAGTCGGATATTTTATTAGAATTCAAATATTGTAATTAATGGCGGAATTAATGAGGTAATTTGATTAATAAAAAGTGATTAATCAAATAAATTCGAATAACTAATAAATTAAGTTAATAAATTCGAATAAGGAAATAAAAGGGGAAAATTGAATAAAATAATTTATAAATAGAATAAGTGACTAATTATATCATCTAAATTAAAAAGGTGCTCATTTAGAGATTGGAATTGAAGAAGAGAAGTAGGAGCATTTGGACTTAAGGTAAGTTTCACGTCAACCGATATTAGTTCTTTTTCTTCGTGATTTCTTTTACATATTTTTGTGTGCATATTTGAGAATTGAATTTATATGTGCTGAATTTTGATTAAATATTATTATATGAAATGGTTGCATTTGAGATAGTAGTTGATATATTGGTTTATTAATATGAGTTATTGTATACGATTTTGGGAAATTTTGTAATAATACGTAATTTATTATCTTTGTGGGAGTTTGATGCAAAGGGAATTTTTGAAGTAAAAACTTCGATTGATTTTGAGAAGACAAAGAAGAATAAATATTTTCATAAAAGGTGAGCATCACGGGAGAAATCCGTGGTGTTGGTTTTCCACGTCCCTTAAAATGTGGAGGGTGGTTAGGTCTACTACTACTCAATTTTTGTTGGTTTTGGTTTGAGGTGAATTGACGGTCGGTAGAAAACATCCCGGCTTTTGAGTAGTAGTGGTAGTAGTAGCTCCTAATCATTCAGTTTTTGAGGTGGGGTAGTTGGTAGAAAACATCCCGGCTACCTGGATCGACTTACTAACCCGGAGGGCTTGGAATACCTTTAGGGGGTGTGCACAGTTAAAGTAGTTGTTTCCGTTTCCAAGGAGCAATTGTGGTACCGGCGATAGTTCCGGGGTGGCCGTACATAACGACGGACCACCGGGCTCAACCGAAGTGTTGAGCACCGCCCTTCTAAATTACTAGGAAGTTAGATACAAAGTGATTTTGGGAGAAATTCAAAAGGAGAATTTTGGGTGTTTCATGTATTTTGGAATTATTATGGTTTACGAGTTAATTATGTGATTGGGATTTTAAATAGATATCGTTTACTTATGATTTATGGTTTATAAAGTGTTGAAAAATATTTTATGAGGTTGTACGAATTTTATATATATTATTTATTATTATTTTAAAAGGTTAGGTGGGACTTACTTAGCATTATTGCTAATGTTTGTTTCTTTTATTTTTCTTTCTGTACATGATTTTTGTACAAGTGTTGAGTTGATCGATGTTGAAGTTGATTTCGAGAGAGAGCTTTCGCTAGAAAACATTATTAGTAAATCATTGTAAATTTCTTTTCAATAACTTTAATCAGTGAGTTTTTGATTTTGAAGTTTAAGTTGTTTTAGCCTGTGCACTCGGTTAAGAGAGAACCGAGTGTGGCGGTAGCACCCCTATTTCCCTTTGAATTTTCCGCTGCACATTTTGTGATGTTTTCAAATAAAGCTAGTAATACTTTCCAATAAATCGTTATTTAAATGTATTTTTGGGTGAGAAATTTGGGGGTGTTACACATACCCTGGGGGTAGTGACGCGGAAAGCGTTTCAAGGAAGGGTTTTCATTTGCACACTAGTTGCAAATGGCCGGGAGCACTACGTGCCGCCGGCACCGATGGTGGCGCCTTCGGTATATGCGTCCTCGTGGGGTACGGCTTTAGAAACAACACTTGGTGTTAGTTTCGATATGTAGCCCCCCGGTACTTGGTACCGAGGGGTCTTCTGTAGGAACACTTAGTGTTCTTCTTCTATTTGATGTTGATGGTGGAGATGTGTACCCCTGGTACTTGGTACCGAGGGGTCTTCTGTAGGAACACTTGGTGTTCTTCTTTTTGATGTTGATGGTGGAGATGTGTACCCCCGGTACTTGGTACCGAGGGGTCTTCTGTAGGAACACTTGGTGTTCTTCTTTTTTATGTTGATGGTGGAGATGTGTACCCCCGGTACTTGGTACCGAGAGGTCTTCTGTAGGAGTACTTGGTGTTCTTCTTTTTTATGTTGATGGGAGTCCCCACCTTCGGTACTTGGTACCGAGGGGTCTTGTTCGAAACACTTGGTGTTTTCACCGTTGTTGGAGGTGTTGGTGGTGTCCGCCCTCGGCACTTGGTGCCGGAGGGGGTTCTTCTCGTGGTGAGGCCTGGGGCCTGTAGTTGGTATGAGGGCTTGGCCGCTCATAAGTGTTTTGTGGTTGTTCTTGGTGTCTTGAATGTGTCTTCATTCTTCAAAATTGGAGGCCTTGGGCCATAGGATAGTACATTCACTAGTTATGAGGGCTTGGCCGCTCTTACATTATTGATAAAATTTAACTAAGTGGTGTACATTCCAGTGCCTAGGGACCTCTTTCCCGTTGGGGCGTTTGAGCTTGTAAGTCCCAGGTTTGATGATGGCTGCAATGATGTAGGGACCTTCGAACTTTGGTGCCATTTTGCCTCCCTCGGTTGGTTGGCTGGCTTCCCTCCTCCGGAGGACGTAGTCCCCCACTTGGAATTCTCGGGTGCGAACCTTGGCATCGATGTAGCCTTTGACTTGCCTTCGGTAATTTTCTACCCGGATGAAGGCTTGCTCCCGGCGTTCTGAAAGGAGGTGGAGGTCGAGGGCCATGTTGTTGTCGTTGACCTCGGGGTCATATTGGATCACCCTCCGGGTGGGAAGGGTGACTTCCGTAGGAGCTTTGGCTTCAAACCCGTAGCAGAGGGAGAAGGGTGTTTCACCTGTTGCTCGCCGAGGGGTGGTGCGGTAGGCCCAAAGGATGTTGTGGAGTTCTTCTACCCAGCCACCGCCCTCGGCCTCCAGCTTCTTTTTGAGGCCCTCGAGCAAGGTCCGGTTGGCGTTCTCTACTTGCCCGTTGCCTTGAGGGTAGGCAACGGAGGAGAAGGTGTGTTTGATGCCCCATGCCTCCAGAAGGGCACAGAAGGGGGCTGCCTCAAATTGTGTTCCGTTGTCGGAGATGATCTGCTGGGGGACGCCAAACCTCGTGAGAATGTTCTTCAGGATGAAATGACGGCACTTCGCCTCTGTGATGCTGGCGAGGGGATCAGCCTCCACCCACTTGGTAAAGTAGTCGATGGCCACGATGATGTACCTGTTGTTGGAGGTACCCCTCGGCAGCGGGCCCACAAGGTCTATCCCCCATCGAGAAAAGGGGATGGCTGTGCTGATGGGGGCATAGTTGACCGCTGGCCTGCCGGGGGCTTTCTGGAAATGTTGGCATGTGGGGCACCTTCGGGCAAGGTCAGCACAATCCCTGACCATGGTTGGCCAGAAGTAGCCCTGGAGAATGGGCCTTCGGGACATGGAGAAGGGTCCCTGGTGAGCTGAGCAAGTGCCACTGTGCACTTTCTCCATTGCGACCTCGGCTTCATCTTGATGAAGGCACCGAAGTAGTGTGCCGTTGTAAGATCGTTTGTAGAGCCTTCCGTCTTCGATGGTATAGCTGGGAGCCCTCAGTTTTGCTAGTTTAGCGCGGGTCTCGTTCTCGGGTAGCCGCCCTGTGGAGATGAAGGTGATGATATCCGAGATCCAGTCCTCTTGGCGTTGTTGTATGTTCATGATGGGGCTCGCATGGATACTTGAGAGACTGAGTTCCTCAATTTTGGCAATCTTGGAGATGTGCTCGGGGGATTCGGCCGAGAGTTTAGATAGTATGTCGGCCTCGGAGTTCTGAGCCCTCGGTATTTGAGTGAGAGAGTGTGCCTCAAACACCTTAAGCAACTCCTTGGCCGCCTCCTTGTACTGTTTCATTCTTCCCTCCTTGGCCTCATACTCCTCGGAGATTTGGCCCACGACTAGCTTGGAGTCGCATTTGATATGGATCTGTCGAGCCTTCATGTTGGCAGCCAGCCGAAGGCCACATAGGAGGTCCTCGTATTCGGCCTCGTTGTTGGAGACTTTGAAGGAGAAGCGGATTGCATAGTAGGCTCTGAAGCCCTCGGGAGTAACGAGGACTACCCCTCCCCCGCATGCTTTGGTTGCGGAGGAACCGTCGGTGTAGAGGGTCCACCAGCCGTCCGAGGTAGCCGAGGGCTCCCCGTCCGTGGCTGCCCTTGCGGTGCACTCCGTCACAAAGTCCGCCAGGGCTTGGCCCTTGATGGCAGGCCTCGGACGGATGTCAATGTTGTATTGGCTCAAGAAGATAGCCCATTTCACCATGCGGGAGGAGCTGGTGGGGCTCCTAATGAGGGCGCTGAGGGGTTGATGAGTGAGGACCTGAACCGGGTGGGCCTGAAAGTAGTGGCCCAACTTCTTGACGGTCCAAACGATGGCTAACACCATTTTTTCCACAGGGGGAGTACCTGAGCTCGGCCTCCCTTAGGGTCTTGCTTACATAGAAGATGGCATGTTGGATGTCGTCTTCCTCCCGGATGAGCACAGAGCTGATGGCTGCCGGGCTGACCCCAAGGTAGAGGTAGAGGGTCTCCCCTACCTTTGGTTTGGAGAGCACAGGGGGTGAAGATAGGTATCGTTTGAGCTCGTCGAAAGCCTCCTGGCATTCTGAAGTCCATTGAAAGCCAGCTGTCTTCCTCATGATCTGGAAGAAGGGTAAAGACTTCTCCGCTGATTTAGATAGAAAGCGGTTGAGGGCTGCCAGGCGGCCCGTCAACCGTTGAACTTCCTTCACATTGCGTGGGGGCTCCATGTTGATGATGGCCTGGATCTTCTCGGGATTGGCCTCAATACCCCTTCGGCTCACCATGTAGCCTAAGAATTTGCCCCCTTGGACGCCGAAGGTGCACTTCTTCGGGTTTAGCCGAAGGTTGAACTTTTGCATGATGGCGAAGATTTCCCGGAGGTCGTCGGCATGGCTGGAAGATTGTTTACTTTTGACGATCATGTCGTCAACATAGGCCTCCATGGTGCGCCCTAGGACGGCCTGAAAGACTCGAGCCACCATCCGGGTGTAAGTGGCCCCTGAGTTCTTCAGGCCGAAGGCCATCACTAGGTAGCAAAAGATGCCCTCGGGAGTCATGAAGGCTGTTTTTTCGGCGTCTTCCTCGTGCATGTATATTTCACATGATTTCCGCGGAATGCGTCGAGGAATGACATGATTTCACACCCCGCGGTCTCATCTACAAGTTGATCGATATTGGGCAAAGGAAAAGGATCCATAGGGCACGCCTTGTTGAGGTCCGTGTAGTCCACGCACATGCGGAAGGTAGGAGGCTTCTGTGCGAGGACTACGTTCGCCAGCCATGAGGTGTATTTTACCTCCTTGATGTGCTTAATAGAAAGGAGCATGGCGACCTCCTTCTTCACAAATTCCCTCCTTTCGGCGGAGAGGGGTCTTCTTCGTTGCTGTACTGCTTTTGCCGAGGGGTCCACCGAGAGGCGGTGGGTGATGACCCTTCGGCTTATTCCCGGCATGTCCTCCGGCCCCCATGCAAAGACAGTGGAGTAGGCGCGGATGGCGTCGGTGATACCGGTCTTCAGATCTTTAGGGAGCTGGGCTCCAATCTTCACGACTCTCTCTGGCTTGGCCGGATCGAGCGCAAAGTCTTCTACGTCCTCGGCTGGTTCAGCCCTCGGCCTCCTTTCTTCTTCGTCGATGGTTCCGGTGATGGTGTCAACACGGAATTCTGTCTTACTCACTTTCTTCGTGACTTGAAGATAGCAAGCGCGAGCAATTTTCTGATTCCCTCGGGAGTAGCCAATGCCCCCCTCGGCGGGGAACTTGAGGCAGAGGTGCCTCATGGAGATGACGGCCTCGAGGTCCTCGAGGGCTGGCCGGCCGAGGATGATGTTGTGGGCGCAGTCGATGTTGACGACGACGAACTCCATTTCGAGCTGGGCTCTATGGAGCCCGTCGCCGAAGATTACCGGGAGGGTTATTACCCCCTCGGAATCAATAGTATCGCCGGTGAAGCCGGCAAGAGGGGTCTTAATGGGCCGAAGGGACCCCCTCTCCAGATGCAGCTCTCTAAAGGTGCTGAGGTACATCACATTGACGGAGCTGCCCGTGTCAATGTAAGTTCGGTGAATGATGGTGTCATTCATTTCAGTCCGAATCACCAAGGCATCCCTGTGAGGAGAAGAAGTAGGAGGGAGATCTGTGTTGGTGAAGGTGATGGGTTCCTCCCTCAGCCGCTTTGCCGGGGGCATATGGGTGACTTCCCCCACGTAAAGCGATTGAGCCCACTTTTTCCGCTGGCTGGTGGAATCGCCCCCTGTATTGTCACCGGTGATCATGAGGATGTGGCGTTTTTTCTCCTGGTAGTGGGGGTACTCCTCTTCTTCTTCCTCCAAGTTTTCGATCTCCCTCTTCTTGCCGAGGGGGATGGTGTTCGGGTTCACCCAAGCGTTCACCTTCGTGTGGTACCCTCGGGGAGGTCCCTGGTGAGAAGGTCCCTCCTGCCGAGGGCTCTGGACAAATTGGGACAGATGGCCCGCTTGTATCAATCTCTCGATGGCCGTCTTTAGTTGATGGCAGTCATCGGTTCTGTGCCCCTGATGCCGATGGTAACGACAGTAGGGGAACTGAGGGTTGATAGCATGTACCTCCGGTGGTGCGCGAGAATCGCGCTCAACGAGGCCCCTCTCCTCAGCAAAATCAAGGATGACGCTGACGGGGTGCGTCAACGGTGTCCGGGGTGGTCCAGGAGAATGGGCTGTGCCCAAGTCTTAGGGTTGTTCTTATAACCTCCCTCGGGCTTGGCTTGGCCTTGCCGAGGGCGGTTGTCAGAAGGTCCTGAGGCCTTGGATTGATTTGGAGGAGCCCCCGGCCCCCGGTCGTTCTTGTTGTCAGCCTTCGGGGGTTGCTGATCTGGATGCTGGTAGTATTTCTCCACCTCCTCGGCCTCGGCATATCGGTCCCCCCGCTGCAGGGCCCTTATGTAGTCGCGGGGGGGGGGGGGGGGGTTCAATGATAAGGCTTCTTGAAAAGTTGCCGGCGCGGAGGACGATTTGTAGGAGGGCCAGGAGGGTCCCGTCGTCAGCACCGTCGACTTTGTCGGCTTCCGTTCTCCAGCGCTCCAGGAAGTCCCGAAGGGTCTCATCCTTCTTCTGGTGTATGGTTAGGATGTGACACCCTAAAATTTTAAAATGGAAACATAAAGTTAAAATAAAATAAAATAAAAGAAATATAAAATAGCTGATAAAAATAAACCAGATATAAATTATCTGATAAAATAAATAAAACAAATAAAACTTCATAAAGTAAATAATAAAGATAATTAGTGCATAGCTACCTTACGTACTTTATATATGATATACGTAATTACTTATATACATACATAATATAAAGTACAACATACATAATACATGCATATACATCGGCGCATGCATATATGCACATCATACGCATGGCTATATAACGTACGACGTATATATAATACCCATGGCTGCGTAACGCATACGTTAGAAGGAACTGGTTTATTGGCCATAATGGCCAAAGATTCTTGCCATATGAGCGTCGAACTAAAACCATCCTCCTAGGTTATTTATACCCTTCGATTGACGACCTTCACTGCACCAATACGAGCCAAGGCATGCGTTGCAAAGAGAGAAAAGAAATGAGGGAAGAAAGAAAGAAAAAGAGAGTGTACGTAGTCAGAGAGGGCAGTAGGAGTACCAGGCTGACCTAAGCCGGAGGATAGAACGTCGCCGCCACCGAAGGAGCTGAAACGGAGCTCGCCGGAGAAGTAACCTAGCTGCTACACCGGACCGTCGGACTGCTGAAACGGAAAATGTGTTGGCCGAGCCTTGTCTCTAGGTCTTTGTGTCGTCTGCAACGTGGGATAGACGTCGGAATGCCTTCATGACTTCGCCGGAGGACAACCCAAGTCGTTGCCGCCGGACCACAGTGCTGCTCACGAACCGGAGGAAAAGGAAGTTTGCCGGAGGAAGGGGAGAAGCCGAAGTTACTGCCGCCAAACCACAAACGCCGCTGCTGGATATCCTCCGTCGATGGCAACCTGCTGAGGAAGAAGACGACCGACTCTCCCAGTGTACGTAGCATTATACTCCGTATGACGTTTATTATTTGGGCTGAACTAATAATAAAAATAACCAACTACTATAACTGGACCGTATAAGCTTTACCTATTGGACTGTTTTGGTTGGACCGAGAGGTATTAAAAAATTAACAATTAAACAATGGACTTATAATGATTAATTATTATTGAAACAATAGAATTATAAAAAGAGGAATTTATAAATAAAGGGTAGATAAAATTAACTAGTATGAATTGGAAGATATTGTTTGTTGAATTTTAATAAAAGGTGAAAATCGAGTAAAATAATTATTAAAGAGTAAGTGACTGATTATATCATCTTAATTAAAAAGGTGCTTATTTAGAGACCGGAGTAGACGAAGAGAATTAGGAGCACCCGGACTAGAGGTAAGTTTCTCTGCCAATCTAAAATTGTTTCCTCGTATTATATGCTTATTATGCATTATGTGAATAAGTGTGAATTGTCGAATTTTGTGTATGTGATTTTTGAAGAGATATTATATATATGGTAGTTGAGAAATATAAATTAAGTACTTTTGGGGTATTAAATATTTTTAAATACCTTCAAGACTTTTTAGAGAAATTGAGAAGTATTTTTGAAGTATTATTTATTGAAGATAAAATTTACATTTTCATAGCAAGTGAGCATCTCGGGAGTAATCCGAGGTGTCGGTTTTCCGCGTCCGGATAAATGTGGAGGGTGATTAGGTTTGCTACTACTAAGAAGTACAGTTTGAGTTTAAAGTGATATTTGGATCGATGATCCCTTTTAAGAAGAAGTTATGGTAGTAGTAAATCCCTAATCATTCAAAATATCTTATTCAGGGGTAGTTGGTAGATTGAGTCCCGACTACTCGTTACGACTTAGTACTCGGGGGGCTTGGAATCCCTTCTAGGGGGTGTGCACACTTAAGGTAGTCGTTTCGTTTCCAACAGAGCAGTTGTGGTACCGGCACTTGTTCGGGGTGGCCGTCCGTAACCACGGTCCACCGGGCTCTACCGAAAGGTTGAGCACCGCCCTTCTAAATTACTAGGAAGTTAGAGAAGAAGTGATTTTTGAGGAAATCAAGGAGAAGAGTTGTTATGAAGTTTTAAAGAGAAGTTGAGGATTTTCGTGAAGAAGTAGTTTTGAGAAAAATCAAAGTGAAAAGAATTTCGATGGTGTGAGTATTTTTATATATTATTATATAAAGATCTATTTTAGTCAAACATGATTATTTTACGGGGTTGGGTAGTACTTACTTAGCTCTAAAGCTAATTTTTGTTTTCTTTTCCTTGTTTTGTTTCTGCACTTTATTTGTGCAGGTGAGGATGATTTTGTCGATTGATGATTGCTTGCATGGCCCGAGAGCGAATTAGTAGTCGCCTTAGTTATACTAGTCATGAAATAAACATTTACTTTACAAACACTTTATTTTTATTAAATTAGTTGTTATGTTTTAGTTGCCTGTGCATCCGGTTGAGAGATGACCGGATGTGGCGGTAACACTCATTTCCCTTATTAAGACTTCCGTTGTACTTTCTTTAAATTTTCATTATCAATAAATAAAGTTTTATTTCAATTATATCAACGTTTTGGGTGGGAAATTTGGGGGTGTTACATAGGAGGTGGGAGAAGTGCTTCCTCGTGCGACGCCTCCCGGCAAATTGCGTCAAGAATCGCTGGGCGAGTTCTTGCCACGAATCAATGCAGCCTTCGGGCAACCGGGTGAACCATTCGTATGCCGGCCCCTCTAAGGTGGAGAGGAACCAACGAAACAAATATTCGTCCGACGCCCCTACCATCATCATGTTGTTCTGATATTTGCTGTAGTGCTCCTGGGGGTCCGTCCTCCCGTTGCAGGGCTGTATGTGTTGCCCTTGGTATTTTTCCGGGATCCGGGCCGCCAATACCCTTGGGGTAAATGGCGTCCGGGTCCAGAGCTGGATGATGGGTTCCCCGGAGCCCTCGACTACCTTCTTCTGCAATTCCTCCATTTTGGCCATCATGGCCTCGTACTTGAGGTCTGAATGAGGGGTGGATGTGGTGGCGTGAGCTTTGTTGGCCTCCATTTCATCAAGTCGGCGTTGGAGGGCCGCAATAATTTCGTCCCGGGGATCCTTCGGGGGGGCCTCCGCCCCCTGCGAATGAACCTGGGCCGAGTGGGCCTGGTTGATTTGGTGGCGAGCATCGTCGGCATGAAGGGGTGCCTTGCCTTTGTCCCGAGGGGGGCGCTCCTCGTCTGCCCTCGAGACAGACCCTCCGCTTTCTTGGGGCCTTTGGAGTGCCTTTCCTCCGAGGTGGTCTTGGACCCCTCGGCGGTCTTGCACCCCTCTGAGCCGGTTGAGGGCGGAAGTGCGGGGCCTTTCTCTGTTGTCATTGTGGCGGTCCCGGGACTGAACTTCCTGGGAGGCCGTATCTTGGGCCACTACCCCTTCGTCATTCCCAATCCGAGAGATGGGGTTTCCGAAGGGGTGCGGCAGAGGGGGAAGCATGATGTTCTCCCCAACCTGGGGTTGAGCCGGAGCCAGGGTGTCGAAGGCACCCGGGTTCTGAGTGAGCGTCTGGATGAAGGCGGAGAGCGCCGAATGAACGTCGATGGTGAGGACCGGAGGGCTGACTTGGTCATCGCTCCAGTTCTTCTTCTTGGCCTCGATGCCGAGGCGGGCATCGGGGGCATTGTGCTGGATCTGAAGGCGTAGATCGATAGCCGCCTGTTCCAGCCCAGCGATGACACCGCCCTCGGGAGCCCTGTGAGAGGCTTCGGGGGCGTGGACGTCGCCGAGGGCCAGGTTCTTGTCTTCTACGTTTTTGGAGTTGGCACGTGTAGTTCTCACCATTTTGGTAGAGGGCTAGTGTTTGGCGAAGGGGGAGGGTTTCTTACTTGATCGTTCGACCTCTCAATGAAAGCACCAAATGATGGATAGTGTACCCGGGGGGTAGCTTATCCGGGGGGTTATTGCGGGGAATAACAAGAGAGAAGTCAGAGCAAATAAGTATAGAGAGAGAAAGTGTATTCAGAAAGTATGCAGCGTTTATGACTTGTGACCTGGTTACAAACGGGGAAATGGGGTGCTATTTATAGTAGCAATAAATGCCGGACAGGGACACGTGTCAAGCGTCCATTGGTCGAGAGGTCACCTCAACTGGTTGGCGCTGGCAGCCGCATGTGGCCGCATTTAATGCGGCTGTTGGATGGGACGTTGTACAGGGTACGATGATCTGTACGCATGTGGCGCGGATATCATGTCGGGAGAGGTGCCCTCGGCTGCAGAGGACTAGCCGAGGGCTCTGAGTGCCGGGGACCCCCTGGGTGCCGAGGGCTCCAGGTGCCGAGGGCTATTGTTTTCTGCCGTTTTTCTCCCAGTTTCTTAGCTTGCTTGAAAAACCCGTTCTGTGAGAGTTATGAGCCTTCGGCCCCTGGCCGAAGGCTCTCCAGCGTGCGTTGTGGGCTGCTAAGTGCTTGGGGCGCCGTAATTTGGGCCTGTTGTGCTTCCTGGGCCGGTTGGGCCTCTATTGGTGTAGTAGGAGTCTGTGGGCCGGGGGTTCCCGGGCCATATACTCCATCAGGTAAACCGCTTGGTTTTACATTTTACCACAGTATATCATGGTTTACCACCATTGACCACGCTTGATCTTCCCACACTCCTTCTATATTTATAGGCTCTGTTGTTGAATCTCCTCCGTTGGTTGAGTGATTCAATCTTGATCAATGCTTGATCTACTTGCTTTGTTCCAATTGATTAAGGCAGCTTGGTTGATTCTTGTCTTCTTGTGACACGGATCAAATATTTTCACTTAACTTGATTCCTCATCTCAAGGTAAAGATAAAGATGATTTACCATTATTTCTTTAGCTTGTAGAAAATCATTATTTAAGATGAGTGTTATTCAATGCTTCAATACAATAAAATCACTTGCTTTTAGTAAAATAATTTTATAAGAAATATCATGATAAAATTTCTTATAACATTACTTTCTATTCTTTTTGTCATTTTGACTGCAGGTTGGTCTTCTGCTTAATTGTTTTTGTGCTAAGAGAAGAGTAGTAGATTTCGGTGCTTGGATCAGAATACCATGAGGTCTTCTATTTTGGTGCTAACAGAAACCTGTTCCGGTGTTGACCAGAATACTTAAGGTCTTCTGGTGCGACCAGAACAGAAAGCCATCAGAAGGGTTAATCCTCAAGGTTTTCTGATTGTATCCGATTTCACAAGGGTTTCAGTTGACTCTTTTCGTACCTTTTCTTTTTGTTTCTTTTCTTCATGTTTTATGGTACGGTTCTTTTCTTTGTAGTACTCTTTGTTTTTCTTGATGAGTACTTTATCACTAATATTGGAGCACATTACAATAAACAAAGTAGAACAAATATAAGAACTAGTCTAATACAGGAATATAACAAGAAGGGGTGGCATCATCAAAACAATACATTGATCATCAAAATCTAGGGGACCTAACTTATAATAACTTACATGTGATGCAAATGTGATTAAGATGTGATGATTCTGAGGTGTGTTAGCATAGGATATGTAACATGTGGTCATGATTATCTGTGTTTGCTTATACTACAATACATATGATGCAAATTTGATTAATAAGTGATGTTTCTGTGCATGGATTGGCTATGGATGTGTAACATGTGACCATCATTGGCTATGGATTGGCTATAGATGTGTAACGAGTATCAGCTGTAATAATTCAGCTGGATGCTGATGTTCTGCCTTAACTTGCTGACAAGTAAGACATCTATTGATGTACTCAGCTATTTCCCTCTTCATACCAAACCACCAGTAACTTTCCTTCAAATCACGATACATTTTCGTACCTCCCGGGTGCATGGCATACGCCGATGAATGGGCCTCCTCTAAGATGGACTTTCGGAGCTCATCATCTGACGCTACACACACTCGGTCACGAAATAATAAGAGACCATCGTCTCTTTCCCTGAAATCCTCAACCGGTCCCGCTAACATGCGTTCATGGACCTTCATAAGCTCTTCGTCAGTTTCTTGACCCTTCTTGATCTCATCAAGTAATGTGGGTCTCACCTCAAATCTGGCTAACAAGGCGCCATCGCTAGATACTTCCAATTGAGCTCTCAATGCCATCAGGCTAGTTAACAATGCTCCCGGTGAGCTTTAAGGCTGCTAAAAGGCTGTCAGGCTTAGCGGGAAGCAAGGCTGTAAGGCGGAGTGAATCCGGGAAAAAATATGCGTGACATTTACCTGTCTTACAACACTGTTAGTTTTTTTGAGTCATTATTATTAGTTATAATGAATTATAAGAGTTTTTGCCACTTTTGGTCCCCGAGTATTGTGTCAGTGACACTTTTGGTACACGACTTTTATTTTTTCCATTTTTAGTCCTCGACTATTGTTCGTGAGACATTTTTAGTCCTCTACTTTCAAGTTTCCCACATTTAGTCCTTTGAGTATTATCAAATTGACACTTTTAGTCCTACTATGATTTTGACACAATAAGTGGAGGACTAAAAATGTCTCTATTGCAATAGTTGAAGGACCAAAAGTGTCACTTCTACAAAAGTCGATGGACTAAATACGGAAATTTTCAAAGATGGATACCAAAAGTGTCTCTCGCGCAATAGTCGAGGACTAAAAGTGGAAAAAATAAAAGTCGAGTACCAAAAGTGTCACTGACACAATAGTCGGGGGACTAAGAGTGGCAAAAACTCAGAAGTATAATTATAATTAATTATGATTATAATTATAATTATACCTATAATTATAATTATATATAAATGTTTTCCCTGGTGTTAATCCGTGTAAAGTGGGGTAAGTATTGTGGTATACCTTACCAATTTATTTAAACAAACGGAGAGATACAAGGTAAGAAGATATAAAGCCAAAACATATCGCGGTATACAACATACAAATACTAATAGCATCAAATTTAACAGTACTCATGAACTTGTTATAAATGTTCATAGAAGATGTTTTGCGCATGAATAACCATAACACAAGAGAGTTTGACATTGATGGAGTATATGGGTCTAGGCCCCAGGACCCACATACTCAGAAGAACAGAAAGTACAAGCCACTACGCAGTGCCCTCGTCGGCCAAAGGACCCTTGTCGGCCGAAGAGGGACCGACTCAGAATATGATCCTGAAGCCAGGGAACCAGGATGACCTCGTCGGCCATGCCCTCACCGGTCATGCTCTCATCGGCCATGCCCTCATCGGCCAGAAAGAAGGCCACCCAGAATATGATCCAGAAGTCAGGAGAACCGGGTGACCTCGTCGGCCATGCCCTCATCGGCCATGCCCTCGTCACCCATAGATAGCCTCTAGAACATGATTTTATACTTATCATTTCTATACACTTTGTATCCGGCCCATTAGTGGCCCTGTTGTAAATGGGTCTCCCAAGCCCAAGACTTGGGAGCCCAGCCCTAATTTTCTCTATAAATACTCCCCTTGGGAGTAGTTGTAAGGGTTGAGAATTCATTAATACAAAGCAAATATACTACTTCTCTCTCTAGCTCTCACTTCTCTCTAGAATCTAGGAGTTAATACTTCATCATTTGGTGCTCTCGTTGAGAGCTAGAACAATCAAGTTAGTCTCCTTCGTCGCTACCAAGCACAACTAACTGATAATGGGAAGAACTAAGTCAAACCGTAACCTCCTCGGCAAAGCCATCCCTGAGGCCCAAGAGCATCAGGAACACGAGGAGGACGCAACGGCCGACAAGGCCGCCGAGGGAGACGTCTTCCAGGAAGCCATCGGCCTCACCACTGACCTGCGCACCAAACTTAACGGCGTCGCCCCAGACACCCGCATCAGCTTGGACAAAAAGCACACAGAAAAGGGTGACAACGTCTCTGGGCAACCGGCTTCTCCTGCCGTTGACCCTCAGCTCCAAGCCGCTCTCTCGGCCATCATCGCCAGCCTGGCCCAGAACCCCACCGTCCTCAGCGCACTCATGCCAAGGACTGGGGAGAACACTACACCACCTCCTCAGCCCCAGCCGTTGGCCATCAAGCTGGGCAACGACGAAGGGGTGGTGCCCCAGGACACGTCGTCATCCCACTCCCACCCTGCTTCCCCACTTTGAGCTGGACCGGCCCCAACGCGTGGAAAAGCCCCAACCTTTAATAGGCCAGGTGACACGCGTCGTCGGCCTGCCTCGGAGAGGATGGCGGGACGGATTGGTGAACGTGAGCCTGGCTCACCAAGGGAAAGCTTGGGGTCTGTATCCTGGACAGCGGATCGGCCCTGCGTGGACAAAGGCAAAGGAAAATTGCACGAGGACAATGCGCGTCATCGAATCAACACGACTCAAGAAGCTCGCGTGCGCAACCAGCAAGGTGCCACTACGGCCGCAAAGGACCCTCGTGACGAGGTCATCGCCCAGCTGGAAAGGAGACTGGCCCAGATGGAGGCTAGACAATCGGCCACCATCCCTACGGCCAACTCATCCGAGGGTCCAGGTTACCACGCGCTCATGCTTAAGGTCAACACCCTGGAGAGGGAGCTGGCCGACAGACGTGGTGACCCCATCATCCAAATCAGAACAAAAACTCCCTTCACCACGAGGGTGCTCTCGGCCCCAATACCCGAGAAGTACCGAGGGAACGCCATCAAGCCCTATGACGGCCGCTCTGACCCTCAGGAGCACTTCAGCCGCTATCAAAACAACATGCTGATGGTGAACGCATCAGATGAATACCTCTGCCGTTGGTTCCTTTCCACTCTTGAAGGGCCAGCGTACGAGTGGTTCAATGCGCTCCCCGAAGGAAGCATAGATTCGTGGCAGGATCTTGCCCAACGCTTCCTCACCCACTTCGCCGGAAGAAAGCGCGTGAGAAAACATTTCTCCCACCTTCTCTCCATCAAGCAGCAACACGATGAATCACTTCGGTCTTTCATCGATCGATGGACGAAGGAGACAAACGTGGTCGAAGGTGCCGATGAGCGCACCCTCCTCGTCCTCTTCCAAGGCGTTCTCCGCAGCAGCCCCTATGCGAGGAGCCTCATCACTGACCCGCTGAGGTCATACACCAAGGCACTCCAACGAGGGAGCTTGTACGCTGACGCCGATGAGCTCCACTCCCGCAAGAAGGACGTAGGCCAACCATCAAAGAGGTCAGACGAGGCGTCGGCTCCAAATGCATCCTCGGCCGGGGGCCATGCCCGCCGAAACCGGAAGGAGCGCCCATGGCAGCCGAGGACGGACGTCCCGAGGACTACGCTCACGCACTCGGTGGACACCATCTTCGACTATGCGGAGGAGCAAGGTCTCATCCCGAAAGATCCCCGGTCGGCCAAGGAAGGCTACGCCGTCCACCAGGGTGGCACTTATTGTCGTTACCACAAGAACACCTCCCACAATACAGACGACTGTGTCGCGCTGAAGAAAGCCATTGAGCGCTTGATTCAACGGGGTTAACTCCACCAATTTGTCAAAGTTACCCCAAGGAACTCCACCGGCAATCAGGAAGGGGACACCTCAACGAAGAAGCATGAAATTGGGAAGCTCAGCGATGACGAGGACTTCGAGGAGCCCCAACTGAAGAAGCGTCACATCCGCTGACTGCATCCTTCCTCGAAGGGACGCACGGCAGACGGCTTATCCCTCAAAATACGAAGGGCCCTACATCTCGGTGAAGTTCTACCAGCAATCCGAAGAGGGTGCAGACGGCAGAGCCCCCACCCTACCCCAAGGTCAGAAACTCATTGGGAAGCTAACTCTTGTACGAGTTGTTCAGAAGGTTACCCCCCTCGGCCTCGAGCCACTGACCCTAATAAAAGCTGTTGCCATAAACAACGCACCTATTGTGTTCTGCTTATTTCTTGTAAAGTTTAAGTAAAGGATGCCACACAACAAAGCACGTCGTTTCGCCCCTTCGAGCGAAACGCTCAGGTATGGCCGACGACGCCACACAACAAAGCACGTCGCTTCGCCCCCTTCGAGCGAAACGCTCAGGTACGGCCGACGACGCCACACAACAAAGCACGTCGCTTTGCCCCCTTCGAGCGAAACGCTCAGGTATGCCCGACGCCACCACACAACAAAGCACGTCGCTTCGCCCCCTTCGAGCGAAACGCTCAGGTATGGCCGACGACGCCACACAACAAAGCACGTCGCTTCGGCCCCTTCGAGCGAAACGCTCAGGTATGGCCGACGACGCCACACAACAAAGAACGTCGTTCCAGCCCCTTAGAGCGAAACGCTCAGGTATGGCCAACGACGTCCCAGGACGAGGGGCCCGCAAACGGCCCACGTCTCGAAATGGGAAGCTCATCGCGTCGTCCTCGCGCTAAGTCGCATTACGACAGGCCTGAAAGAATGGCTGAGATGACAAAATCCCCACACTTGGGGTTGGGAAACAGCAGCCGTCGGTAACCGACCAAAAGCCTAGCCCGCGCCATAAATAGACGACGGGACCCCCCAAGGTCTAGGGACGCGCCAGCGCCAGAGGTCGGACAGTTGCCCTCCTGGACTCCCTATCGGTCGAGGGAATAGCAACCCCCTCGGTCGAGCCTGAAAGAAGGACCCCCCACTCCTCGCTCATAGCAGTAGAGGAAGAAATAAAAGAGGGACAGCCGAGGACCGTGCACTCGCCGGCCTCGAGCGAAATCCCCAAAAATTAAAAGAGGGAGAGCCGAGGACCGCGCACTCGCTGACCTCGAGCGAAATCCCCACAAATTAAAAGAGGGAGAGCCGAGGACCGCGCACTCACCGGCCTCTAGCGAAATCCCCAAAAATCAAAAGAGGGAAGCCAAGGATCGAGCACTCGTCGGCCTCGAGCAATCAAAATGAAATCCCCACAAATCAAGCCACATATTTGGCTAAGTACATATGAGGCAAATACTATGCATTATGGACGAAGCAAGATCATATATGCGGATCAGACGAGCGCTCAACGTTGTCCTTCATTATAGGTACGGCTTCGCCGTCCTCATCATAGGACCGGCTCCGCCCCCTTCATCTTTAGACGACTGGCTTCATCAACGCCATCGTCCTCAGATCACGGCAGACCCCCCGGTCTCAACGTGATCCTTCATCTCAAGACCGGCCTCCTCAGCGCCGAGCGTCTTGAGCTTGCGAGCGGGCTCGCCATTCCCTTCCTGGATGGCGACCCTCGCCTTCATACGAGGAGCGGCTTCATCAGCGCCGTCGTCCTCAGTTCACGGCAGACCCCTCGGTCTCAATGTGATCCTTCATCTCAAGACCGGCCTCCTCAGCGCCGAGCGTCTTGAGCTTGCGAGCGGGCTCACCATTCCCTTCCTGGATGGCGACCCTTGCCTTCATACGAGGAGCGGCTTCATCAGCGCCGTCGTCCTCAGATCACGACAGACCCCCCCGGTCTCAACGTGATCCTTCATCTCAAGACCGGCCTCCTCAGCGCCGAGCGTCTTGAGCTTGCGAGTGGGCTCGCCATTCCCTTCCTGGATGGCGACCCTCGCCTTCATACGAGGAGCGGCTTCATCAGCGCCGTCGTCCTCAGATCACGGCAGACCCCCCGGTCTCAACGTGATCCTTCATCTCAAGACCGGCCTCCTCAGCGCCGAGCGTCTTGAGCTTGCGAGCGGGCTCGCCATTCCCTTCCTGGATGGCGACCCTCGCCTTCATACGAGGAGCGGCTTCATCAGCGCCGTCGTCCTCAGATCACGGCAGACCCCCCCGGTCTCAACGTGATCCTTCATCTCAAGACCGGCCTCCTCAGCACCGAGCGTCTTGAGCTTGCGAGCGGGCTCGCCATTCCCTTCCTGGATGGCGAGCCTCGCCTTCATACGAGGAGCGGCTTCATCAGCGCCGTCGTCCTCAGATCACGGCAGACCCTCCGGTCTCAACGTGATCCTTCGTCTCAAGACCGGCCTCCTCAGCGCCGAGCGTCTTGAGCTTGCGAGCGGGCTCGCCATTCCCTTCCTGGATGGCGACCCTCGCCTTCATACGAGGAGCGGCTTCATCAGCGCCGTCGTCCTCAGATCACGGCAGACCCCCCCGGTCTCAACGTGATCCTTCATCTCAAGACCGGTCCCCTCAGCACCGAGCGTCTTGAGCTTGCGAGCGGGATCGCCATTCCCTTCCTGGATGGAGAGCCTCGCCTTCATACGAGGAGCGGCTTCATCAGCACCGTCATCCTCAGATCATGACAGACCCCCCGGTCTCTACGTGATCCTTCGTCTCAAGACCGGCCTCCTCAACGCTGAACGTCTTGGGCCAGCGAGCGGGCTCACCATTCCCTTCTTGGATGGCGACCCTCGTCCTCAAAATGAACGGCCCCTCGACCTCAACGTGATTATCTATCTCAAGGCCGGTATCCTCAGCACCGAGAGCCTTGAGTTTACATGACGAACGGCTTCATCAAATGTCTTCGTCATCATTTATTTGGACCGGCTTCATCAGCACCGTCGTCCTGAAATCATGCCCGACCCCTTGGCCAAGGCGTGATCATCTATCTCAAGACCGGCTTCCTCAGCGCCGAGAGTCTTGAGCCAGCGATTGGGCTCACCATCCCTTCCTGGATGGTGACCATCGCCACTACATGACGCACGGCTTCACCAACGCCTTGTCATCATTTACTTGGATCGGCTTCATCATAGCCGTCATCCTCAAGTCACGCCTGGTCCCTCGGCCTTGGCATGATCATCTATGTCAAGACCGGTCTTAGCCATTCCTTTATCGGATGGCGACCGTTGCATGGATTGTAGGAACGGCTCCTCATCGTCGTCATCTTCACATCACGACCAGCCCCTCGGCCATGGTGTGATGCTCTATCTTAAGACCGGTCTTAGCCATTCCTTTACCGGATGGCGACCGTTGCATGGATTTCGGACCGCCCCCCCAGTGCCGTCGTCCTCATATCTCGAGACCGGCTCCCAACGCCGAGGTACTGTTATAGCGACCGGGCTCGCAATTCCCTTTCTGGACAGCAACCGTCAGCTTCATATGACGCATGGATCATTACCATTGTCGTCCTCACATTCAGACAGGCATCCATCGCCTCGCCCTCATATTCGGACCGGCTCATCAGCGCCGTCGTCCTCACCTCCAGGCGGGCGTCCCCTCATCAGACGGACACCGCTTCAACTCCACACCTAGGCCGAAAGGTTCACCCCTTGGAGTTCATTTTGGGGGATCCGGTGTGCTCTTTTTCCCTCATTAGGATTTTTTCCCACATGGTTTTTCCTAATGAGGTTTTTAACGAGGCACCGCCCCATTTTGGATCAAAAGGTGTCGACCCTCGGCCCCCTATTGAAGACGTGTATTGCTCTACTCCTCTTCACCTCACTACATGAGCCTCGAGGAGTGGGGGTCTGGGAGACTACATCGGCCTCCACATACATGAAATCATCCAGAAAGCAACAGAAAGCAAGGACTACCAAGTGTACCTCCGTCGGCCATGTCTCCATCGGCCAGAAGAAGGTCTGGGGGACTAAATCGGCCTCAAGCGTAAAGAAACAAATTCAAAATCCAACGAACACAAGCCCATGAAAATGGAACCTCAACGTCCAACAACCATGTGTTCACCCTTCGACCAGGCCGAAGCACAAAGCAGGACGCACACCGTCCTCGATGTCAAGGACGCACATCGTCCTAAAGATCAAGGTCACGTGTCATCCTCAAAGCCAAGGACACTCCTCGTCCTCAAGGCCAATGTCACGCATCGTCTCCGGGACTATGACATTCATCGTCCATATCATGAACAAAACGAACGCGCCACGAACGTCCGCAAGCGTAAGGCCCATCAATAAAAGTCAAAAACACAGGGGCATGACATTCCTCGTCCACAGAGCCAAGGGCGCACAACGTCCTCTGGTCCAAGACCCTCATCGTCCTCAAAGTGAAGGACATTCATCGTCCTCAAAATGAAGGACATTCATCGTCCTCAAAATGAAGGACGCTCATCGTCCTCAAAATGAAGGACATCCATTGTCCTCAAGATGAAGGACACTCATCGTCCTCAAAGCAAGGGACACCCATCGTCCTCAAATAAGAGATAACCACAATGGCTTCATCAGCCCAAAAGGGAAGTTCAAACCATCAACGACCAAGGATAGACACTACCTTCGTCGGCCACTCATGCCGGAACACTCATCGTCCGCAAACAAGCGCACTAAAGGAGTAACAGCCTTCCTCGTCCACATCAAGGAACGGGTAACAGCCAAACTCAGAACAGGGCCACCAAACGCCATGACAGGGAACGGACAACGTGGTCCCGCATCGGCCAAGAGCATCAAGCACAGAAATCTACTCTCCTTCACTTCGTCTACATCTCAGCTTAGAGAGTGGGGGACTCCTGATGGAGTATATGGGTCTAGGCCCCAGGACCCACATACTCAGAAGAACAGAAAGTACAAGCCACTACGCAGTGCCCTCGTCGGCCAAAGGACCCTTGTCGGCCGAAGAGGGACCGACTCAGAATATGATCCTGAAGCCAGGGAACCAGGGTGACCTTGTCGACCATGCCCTCATCGGCCATGCTCTCATCGGCCAGAAAGAAGGCCACCCAGAATATGATCCAGAAGTCAGGAGAACCGGGTGACCTCGTCGGCCATGCCCTCATCGGCCATGCCCTCATCGGCCATAGATAGCCTCTAGAACAGGATTTTATACCTATCATTTCTATACACTTTGTATCCGGCCCATTAGTGGCCCTGTTGTAAATGGGCCTCCCAAGCCCAACACTTGGGAGCCCAACCCTAATTTTCTCTATAAATACTCCCCTTGGGAGTAGTTGTAAGGGTTGAGAATTCATTAATACAAAGCAAATATACTACTTCTCTCTCTAGCTCTCACTTCTCTCTAGAATCTAGGAGTTAATACTCCATCAGACACATTTTTAAATCACAGAGGATTAATACGCCGAATTTATATTTCACGAGGGAGTTTGATGCATTAAACTCATTCGAGCTACTATAAACAAGATAGGCATTAACCGCTGCATAATGAGCCGCCCTATTACAAGTTTTTTTTTAATATGACAATAAAGTATATTGTAATCTTGAAACAACTCTTGGTAAGCGTTTTTTAATATTCGAGTAATACGTACCTACCTTTATTAGTTTGTAAACGAAGTTTGAAAAGGAGTTTTAGAAGCCGATAAGATATTTACAACGCTTTAAACATAACGACATACAACAAAATATGATGAAATCAATTACTACACGAGTTCGGAATGAAATCGAAAATATTTATAAATTTCAAGTTAATATGTACCTATTGACATTTGCAAGTGCTTTCCATCTTGGCCGGTCTATTCCTTTAAGGATATGAATTATTTGTAAAATATCACATTCAATAATGACATTAGTGTAATTTTCTTTGTAAATAGATTATTTACGTCGGTTAGTGTTTCACATAAATTAACAATATGATCCAGGTTATAATTATACTTATAATATCGTTATTATCTTATCATTATTCTTATCGTTATTTATCTAATTATGATTATCATAGTAAATGTCATCATCAATATCATTATAATGTGTAGTATCACTATTATCAAATTATTATAGATACCCACGATCTACGTTTATATAACAAAAATTATATTAATATGCAAATACTAATAACAATAACAATAAAAACACTATGATAAGTCATAATATTATCATTGATAATAACCATAGTAATAACATGTGATGTTTATTACGTAATAATAACATCTGAATAATGATTATGATGATGATGATCATCATCATAGCACTAATGGGTAAAACATGGGTGCTCATTTCGTCATCACTGTATGATGTATCTAGTAGGGTTTGAGGAGTTCTATTTAGGGGTGGATTTGGTTCATAAAATGTACTGAAATAGGGAAATTCTGAATCGAGCCGAATATTCTATTTTTCTAATTTTCTAAGTTGTAACCGAACCGAATATTAGTGTAACTTGATTTTTCAGAAACTGGGTTTTTGGGTCGTTTTTTCGGTTTGATGAAAAACTGAATGAATTTCAAGTCTGAACCTAAGGGTCGCATATATAGAGATGTTGGAGGAGAAAATCCCCTGAACGCGCAGTAAACGAGAATCGAACATGGGTGAAAAATCTTACACGGAAAGAGATCTCTTCACTAAATCGTTGAGCCGCATGAACAAGTTGTCAATAAATGGACTTGCAATAAATTTATTACGTGTATAATTGCGGAATATATATAAATATATAACACTTAATAAAAGTCGGTTCAGTTCGAACCGTTTTTAAGCATAAAAAAATGCCTTTAAACCGTTTAATTTTTGGGTCCCGAATTTCGGGTCATGTTCTAGTCGGTTCAGTTTTGGTTCAGTTTTTTTATTGCTCGATTCAGTTTTCTATGGTTCAGTTTTCAGTTTTTCGGTTTAAAATGCCAGTCCTAGTTATGTTCATCGAATCATCGGTGAAAGCTTTATTTTATTTGACCTTGAACGCGACATAAAGAGTACTTTGAATTTTTTATTTACAGTATGACCTTACATTTCATCGTATCAAAAAACTGATCCACAATGTTGACACTTGTGGCATAGATATCCCATATTTAAATATAGAATGTCTAAGTTAATCAATTCAGACTATCACGATCAACGATTTCAGGATCCTGACTACTCCATTCCAGAATCGCAGACTTATTATCCCAACCGTATCTGATGGAAGCCATTGTTTGTCATCCAAAGCATAGAAATCTTTCAACTTTTGTGCATGCAACCGATAATGACACAACAAATTGTGGATTGTATGAGCAGTGGAACTCAACTTGAAATTATGGTCATCAGGATAAGAAATTGTTACAAGGAGCATACATCAAACAGATCAAAGATATGGTGGGATCGGGTTTGACTAGTTCAGTTCAACGAATTTGGGTTCAAAATAAAATCTTTTGTTTTCAAATTGAATATTTAATGCTAAAAATCAGTCAAATCAAGAAGGGATTTAATGTTTCTATTTTACTTGATGAAGATGGGGTTATTTGGCTCTATGATGCTTTATGTCATCTTCCAAACAGGGAAATGTTGGTCATTTACTCGCTATGAAAGTTTCAGAAAAATAACTCTTTCTTTCGACGAAACATGTGAGGGGATTTTTTCGTTTGGTGGTATTTGATAATGGATGTAGAAACTCTATTATTATTCTCGAAGGTAGGGATAAATTGGATTTTTGTCTATTTAGCTCTATTTTATTTAGTCAGATAGAACTATTAAAAGATGTGAAGATGGGGTGTTGGACAATGATCGGGTGATCAATGGGTAGTCTGCTCAGACACAAAATGCGAGGAATATGTGACTGGATACAATATCCTCCATGATCTTTCAGGAGGATTTATTCTTGAATGGCTATCTATCTTCTTGTATTAGTCATGTAGTCCCCCTTCAGACCAAATGCTTTGAGGGAGGAATATCCTAAGGATATGCCTAGGGTAACGGAGGAATATTCCTTGTACAAAATGAGCATAGGGCAATCAAGGGTGTTTCTCAATCTGATTCAGACGATGCTTCTGATGGCTTTTCAGATTATGATTCAGATCAAGAGTTGCTTGCTCTTTTAAGTGATCCTAATTACAAAACAACAAGTCAATTTGAGCTCAGACGAAGTGCTCACCTTCAAGCTTAAAATGAGGGATGCTAAAGAATTTGTGGTGCTTTTTACGAACTCTTTGGGATCTTTTGGGGGTCAAGCTGATTGGGTATCTCCTTATATTTGTTGAGATAAGAGATGACATTCCTTTTGTTTTGGGTTTCTCTTGCTTGGAGTGGGTGATCTTTTATTGTTTTTCTTTTCTTAGCGTTTTTTCTAATCCAATTTTACTTTTTCTCTAATTTTTCCTCCTTCATTAACGTTTGTACTTTAACTCAGTCATGAGATCATTTTTGTATCATGTCTATTTGTCCGTCCCAGATCAGGATAAAGGAGGAAAGTGCTGTGGTAAAGTAGTTTTATGAAACTATATATTTTTGACTGCATAAGAGAGTCACATATTTTTGACTACATAAGAGAGTCACATATTTTGACTCCATAATATGTGACTCTCTTATTGAGTCATGCACATAGGGTATTGTGACATCATCTCCACCACATATGTCACGCCCCGGACCTACCCGGACACGTCAACAACCCGCCGTACAGTACGAATAGTCAACCGTAGTCCGACTCATCCATACTATACAAGGCGTCTTGAATATCATTCACACATAGTACATCCATAAAGAAACATAATGTAAAACATTTATTAAAGGCAGCGGAAACAATTGATACAAGTGTTCAAGCCACACTTGACATAATTAGGCATGCAAGCCCCCAAAGTAATTATTCAGAAAATATTATCCATGAGCATTATTCATATTGTTTTCAAAACAAGAACGGGAGAAACACGAACCAAGTCTTCTCCTCAGAAACTTCCCGAAGCAGCGGCTGGTAGTAGCAACCTTCAAGTTCTACCTGAAACTGTGAGGTGGCCTCCCCCGTGAAGGGGAAGTCAGTACTTGGAAGCATTTGACAAGTACAATGACAACTATATTAAGTATAATCAAAGTTTAAATCTCTGAGGCTCTCAATTTAGAGCATTATTACATTATAGTTAATCCGTTCATTTAGTATCAATTCATCATTATTAACTACGGTCTAGAGCCCAGCTCATAATCACCGTTATCTACTACGGTCTAGAGCCCCGCTCATAATCACCGTCATCTACTACGGTCTAGAGCCCAGCTCATAATCACCGTCATCTACTACGGTCTAGAGCCCAGCTCATAATCACCGTCATCTACTACGGTCTAGAGCCCAGCTCATAATCACCGCCATCTACTACGGTCTAGAGCCCAGCTCATAATCACCGTCATCTACTACGGTCTAGAGCCCAGCTCATAATCACCGTCATCTACATCGGTCTTGAGCCCGGCTCATAATCACCGATTCCTTATAATTCAAATTCTTAGGATCTAATTCATCCATTTCTCAACTAACATTTCCAACTAATATTTCAATGCTAGTTATTTATTTATTTCAATATAATTCCTTCTTCTTGCATAATTGGCCTTAATATCAAGTATCACTTCCATACCTTCGTGGCTTCTCCTCATGGCATCAAAGTATACTATCCCAAATGATATTCATGGTTGGTACAACCATCATACACACATATTCATAACATCTAAACATACACAATTTATTCATAAATTTGTGTATCATGCATACTATACTTTTAATCAATAGTAGTTCTATTTAGGCATTATTAACCATTAACAACTCATGCACATCACATTTGTATTCACTTAGGAAATCCCATGAAATTAACCCAAAGATTATAAGTAACATAGTCGGTCATCCTCACCTTAATTAAGCTTAAGCGCGTTCTACGTTTCTTGATTGAACTTTGACCAACTCCGGCGAACTTTGACCAACTCCGGCGAACTTTGACCAACTCCGACGAAACTCCGACGAGGCTCAAAAATACTTTAAATCAAGTTCCTAACAAGGTTTTATCATCACAAAACCCATATCAACACAAATAACCTATAAAAGGTTATTTTCCGGCAAACCGGTCGATTTGGCTTCTAAGTCCGTTTTTGGACTTAGAATCACTTTCCAACCCATTATTCCACACTTAAATCATGTAGAACAATACTAAAGGTCTTTCATATGATATATATCTTATATGCTAGAAGAAAAACAAAGGAAAAGTTATGATAAGGTCATTACCTTAATTTTCACACTTTTTCCTAGCTTTTTCCTTCTTAAACTTTCTTCTTGGACTCCCTTGAGCTTGAGTTCGGATTTGGGGCTATGGAGATGAAGTTGTAGAGGTTCTTTCCTCCTTTCCCTTGCTGCTGGCCGAACTAGTGAGGAGGGGATGGGTAGGAATGCCTCTTTGTCTCCTTTTGGGCAATGAGTGAAAGGGAGGAGGGCCACCATGATTTGTTTTGATGCCAAAAATCTCAAATCAGTCCTCTCCCACCTCATATCTCTTACCAGCCTGCTAAGGCCCTGAATAATGAGGCTAAAATCGTGGGTTGGCCCCCACCCATATGGGAGGTCAACCCTTTTTGTCCAGAAGTGTACAATCGGTCCCGAAAGTTGTATTTTTCCGGACTGTTTTAAGTATATTTTATTTTATCGGGTCAAATAAAATATAACACTTGTTCCCAATTCTTAATGGACCTTAGAATCAATATGCATCCCTCAACTTTAATTTAGAAGTCTCCGAAATCCCTTTTCGGGCTGTTATCTGATAGATTGCCGATACTGATAATTTGGCCCCGTTTGACCAACCGGTCAACCCTATGCCATTGTCATGGCTCAACTAGGATATCCACCACCATATACATATTATCTAGTCCAAGATCAATATAATATGTGGCCCCGATAATATCGGGCGGTCCCCACTCCCGATGTGGGCCCCACGTGCATTTTACTATTCACGCGAAAAAATTAATACAAATTCACAACTTCGTAAATTCACTAAAAATTTCATAGGGTTCAATAAATTATTAGCTTAAAGATAAATACATTTGGGGACGGTGTTACAACATATTATGTGGTGATGATGCCACAATACCCTATGTGGCTCCATATGAGAGTCACATATTGTTTCATATTTTTTTTGTGTTGTGGTAGGCGCGTGACGGTCAATAATATCACTGAGTCACATCACATGACATGAATTGAAATATCAATATCACTATAGGAATTAGAACTGATTTGCATCTTTTGGGGTTGGATGAGAGTATGACTTTGAAGAGAACATAATGGAAGGCGCACATTTGTGTGGACGAGTGATCTTTTTTCTATCTTTCCTCCCTCTCTTGTTCTTTTATCGTTTATCTTCAATATCTTTTTACGTTCTTATGTTAATTTTATCTTCTATCTTTTTACGCTCTTTTATCTTTTTATCTTTTATTTTTCTTATTTATTTATGTTGTTGTTATCTTATTTTTACGTTCTTACGTTATTGTCATAGAATCAGAGCTGGGTGGATGAAATGGAAAAGTGTTTCAGGATTTCTATGCGATCGATGTATGTCGACTAAACTGAAAGGTAAATTTTATCGTACAACAATTAGGCCGGCATTAATGTATGGCGTAGAGTGTTGGGCGGTGAAGCAATGCCACATTCAAAAGATGAGTGTGACCGAGATACATATGTTGCGTTGGATGTGTGGACATACCAGAAAAGACCGCCTGAGGAATGAGGTAATCAGACAAAAGGTGGGAGTAGCGCCTATAGAAGATAAGATGCACGAGTCTCGTTTGCGGTGGTTTGGGCATGTGCATAGAAGACCGAGTGATGCACCTATTAGAAGACTTGAGGGGTGGGGAGAAGAATCAGAGAAGAGATGGAGGGGAAGATCCAAACAGACTTGGATTAGAGTAATCAGAACTGATATGCGTCTTCTTGGTTTGGATGAGAAGTATGGCTTTGGAGAGAGCAAAGTGGAGGACGCACATCCATGTGGACGATTGATGTCTTGTCTACCTTTCCTCTCTTGTTTCTTTTATCGTTTATCTTCCTTATCTTTTTATATTCTTATGTTATTTTTATTTTCTAGCTTTTTTATGCTCTTTTATTTATTTTTCTTTTATCTTGGTTATATTCTTGTGTTATTGTTATCTTATATTTATGTATCTTTATTTTATTCATTTTATCTTACTTTTTTTCCTTTTCTTGTCCGCCTTTTCTTTTTGGCATCGATATCAGAGATCCATTCATGTTAGCTGACCCCAAATTCTTTTGGGATCAAGACTTGGATGTTGTTGTATTGTTATCTTATATTTATCTTTACCACAATTTTATCTTACTTTCCCCCCTGATCTTTCCACTCTCTTTAGCACTGTTATCATGGATCGATTCGTATTAGCCGATCCCAAAATCTTTTGGAACTAGGCCTTGGATGTTGTTGTATTAGCGTTTGTACTTTCTTTTTAATATTTTTAATAATACTCAGTAAGAGTTTCCCAGCTCTTACCCCACCCATGAGTTTTTGGGGGTAAAAAAACAACATTGTTAAGAAAAGTAATCAAATTTCAAAATAGATGTAAGTAATACTTGAGGCGTGCAAAGCAATAAAGTGTCACATGTAATAGTAAGATTAAGAGAAGAGAGAGATGCGCTCATTGATTTATAAGTTTATATCTTCTATAAGTCTTTATGTTATATAAGCGAATTCATAACATTTCTAAAAGTTATCACGTGTGAGGAAGCTGTTGAAATATGTATTTCTTAGTTTATAATTATTTTCGAAATTGAATGTGATATTTGTCTAGATTAAACGTAAGTCCACACTAAATAAAATTTAAATATTAATATTCAGAGTATATGTAATATATCCCTATTAGTAACAGTGGCTAATAGGGAAGTATGTGTTTGAAAAATGTGTTAAAAATGGCATTAAATGGTCATTTTGGGGTAATTATTTGAGTGGAGTCCACTTCCGATTTGGGATCGGGTCAAAGTGGTTTCAGATTGTCTTTGTTAAGGGCTACAATTTGATATATGGTACGCTCAAAACGGATAACGGGTGAATGAGAAATTGATTCTCGAAGTTCACTCGTTGAAATGGAAAAACTGAGAAAATGATGAGTTTCTAGTGTGTTTTATACCGCACCGGAAAACTCAAGGGATTTTTCACCCCCTTATAAAGGGAAGTCTCTTTTAAGGAGTTAAGATTTCTAAAGGTAAAAGCTCTCTCTTACGCGCAGGGGAGTGTCGATCAAATCCCGAAACGGAGAAGAAAAACTGCGACTCGTGTGCTCGGGCGACCTGCGGACACGAATGTCATCCGAAAATCTATCATTCAAAGATACGATTTAGTTATGGATGATTCAATTCCCAACAGACTGATCATTGATGTCCAACGCTCAGGTCCATTAACACTACATTTAACACACAACAAATCCTCCTATAAATAGCTAGCAAGTGGTTTGCAACAACACAACACACAATACATTCCACACGTATTTTTGAGCTCTAAAACACTTCCAGCTACTCTGAAAATTCCTGAGTGTTCTGCCTTTGTTCCCGTTCGCCGGAACTCTCGTTTGTGTGCTCAAACGTTAGTTCGTTAGCTACCGTATCCTGGGAAACGGTCATTGCAACGCTCCTAACACCGTGGGAGGCGACGAATACGTTTTAAGAACATCGTGCGTAGCACGAGCTCTGGCTAAACTCTATTCCATCTTACTTCTGTTTTTCTTTAGCTATTTAAAGTAATTAATTATTTTTATTAATTAATATTTTTTCATTTTTTCGAGACACATCCAACAGTATGCAACACCGTATTGATTAGTACTCACCATAAATTGTGCATTAGACATCAGAGTCTTCAAATATTTTTCCAACCTTGCAATTTTTGTTTTCACACATTCCAATTCTTCAAAATAACATTGAAATGCAATTATAGATTTTTTCAAATCAAATAATTGAATATCTAAAATAACACCAGCTAACGTAAGAGAAAGTGATGGTTATAATGAACACTAAAATTAAAGATAATAAAATATGGTATATATAAAATAATAAATTGTGACTAAAACAATTTATAAAATTTCTTTAAATATTTCAATGCCTATTGAAGTGAGTGAGTTTTACATGTAGATTAAATTTTAAATTAGGTTATGAGATCTAAAATATATTAAATTTGAAGTATTATTAAGTATACATTTACTTTCCAACTCAGAGCTATTAAGAGCCTGTTTGACAGCTAATATTTTCAATTTATCAGTCATTTTAAATTAGTTTATGATATAGTATCAAAAGACTGTGTGTACTAAATTATACATTGATCAACGTAAGTGAGTTTTAAGTTACTCTTGTGATCTAATTGGTTGAAATTACTTTTGAAGACCACTCTATTTATTATTCATACAATTTTTTTGGTTATCTATTACTCCTTCCGTCCCGCTAACAATGGAACAAGAGAGAGTGACACACAAATCAATAAAAAATTGATTTATGTAATTGATATTGAATTGATAAAGTAAGAATAAAGTAAGAATGATTTAGAGTCACACAAACTTTGCCAAATTTGGTATGAGACAATCTTAGTGGGACGGACCGATAAGGTAAAACAGAACAATCATAGCGGGACGAAAGTAATATTAAAAAATATTTTAAACATTATAGCCTCACAAATCAGCAAATTAATAAAGTCGGTCGATTCAACTAAAATTTCAACTAAAATTAAATGTGTGGAATCAATTTTAATAGATTCCACACATTTGATGTATTTCAACTTTGCCAAACGGGTACTAGAAATACAATGCTTGACAAGTTCACATAAAATGAATTTCAACTTTACCGCACTAAAAACCCAATTCATCCCATCTTCACTACGCTATACTGTTTTCTCCATTTCATTTCTTCCCCTCAGGTCGGACGCAGTCTGCGCCACGCCGATCGTCTAATGCCTTGAGGTTAGTCGATTATTTATATATAGAGATAGATGGGTTATTTTTCATGTGCTCAGTTTAGCCAATTAGCCGTTTTGGTGTTCTTTAAAGACATGTAATGAGATCCTGTGAAATAATTAAGTTGAAAGCTTGAATGACACATTGAGACGTTGACACGATTCTAACTTTCTACGAAACCAAAGAAAACACCAATTTTTATTACTATTTTCTCTGTACTTCCTTGATGTCTTCGGCTGTTAGCAATTGCAGTGTTCTCCAGTAGGTCTCAAATCTGGAATCCTACATTCTAAGTACTACCAACTTAAAGCTCAAAGCCTTAAACTAAATCTTTTCTAAACTGAAATACTTGTTAAGTTTTATCATGATTTGCCCACTCAGCATATCCCTTAGTTTTATATGTAACCATATTATTAGCATAAATGCCCGTAGATTCTCATCTAAATTTTTTATTAGTCTGGTATAGTTGAATTCAGTACAGGAATATTTTGATTCTTAGTTGATTTCTCAGCACTTGGATATGTGGACTTGTGTTAATAATGTTATATCCTGTGGAGCACCGGAACTTGTTAGACTTTGGGACTTGAAAGTGGGCTATGTTATTTTTTGGAACCTGATAGTGGACTTCGACTATGCTGCTTATTTTTATATGGATTTGTGTATATGTGTTATTATTTTGAATAGTGTTAGTTGCTTTGTTATTGTTATTTTTACCAATAAATTATTCAAGATTAGTGTAAAAAATGTATCTTAAAATCAATTCATCAAAAAAGAAACTGAAAAATCTGTACTGTACTGACTCATTTCAAACAGGCCGGGTAAGGTCCGGTTCCTATTGTTGGAATCGCTCTACCCGGACCAGACCAGCCCGTTTAATGGAATTGGCAGTTCTTAAAAAATTATACATTACCTGCCCCTACCCAGCTTATTCCCACCTCTAGATCCACCACTTGCCTATAAAGTAATTGCTAAATATGGAGTAGTATTCTTCATCTATACCTTTGAATTCACATCGATAAAGTTTATTGTTTAAATTAGTAGCTTAATCAAGAACATTAGATTAAAGTCATTAGAGTATTAGACTGGATTCCATGGGGTACAAGAACAAATATTTATAGATATAATTGATCAAATTCTACACCATTGCTTATAAAATTGGGTTAATAAAATTGGTCATGCATTGAACCCTTGAGAAAATATCCTAGACACAAACTGCCACACACAATTTGTATTTTCTGAACTTCTGTGACAACTGACATGTGCTCTGTTTTATGCTCAAACAACCATAATAAATACTAGAAACTCAATTGTGTTAAATTTAACTATGTTTGAATGTAAATAAAAAAATCCCCTTGAGTGAATTGTTGTTATTAAGTTTCTTCTAGCATTATAAAAACAACGAGTTATAAAATCAGAATTCTTTTGTGACCTATTTTTTAATATGCAGGCATTCATCTGATAGGCTATAACGATTTCAAGCACTTGACATCAGCAACAGCAGGATTCTGGGTGATATGAGAGTGAAGAAAGCCTCCTATTTATATTTTGTATATATGCTGTAGGAAGGTAGAGTACATATAGTCATTGGCTTTACATGCTTTGTGAATCATATATATCAGTAAAGGTTTGCTTTTATTTCATCCTTTTACAATATCATTGTCTTTGTTGAATTCAATCAGCCATGGAAGGTCTGGAAAATTAAAATCAAAGAACTAGAGCATGCCTAGATGCTAGCGGAATGATTCACACCTTGCAACCAACTCGGGACCTCGAGTCTAATTGGTCAGTCGATATTGTAACAAGCCTAGAAGCTTATTTACTAGAGATTTGTTCTGGCGAAGTTTCTGGTCGAGATGGTGCCCACCAAAATCCTGTGAACTTCTCTAAAGGTTCTCATATTTTTTTTACCCCACACCATTTTTTGCAGAAATCTTTTAATCTCTGTTATAGGTTTTGGTACCTTTTTTTTATGTAGCTGCATTGCTGCTTCAAGATTCTGCACAGGTGTATAGTAGGAAGGTAGAGTACCTGTATTCATTGGTATTACTTGCTTTGGAGTCCATTTCTCAGAAGAGGTTTGCTTTTATTTCATCCTTTTACATAGCACAGTCTTTGTTGAACTGTTTCATTTTGGGAGTACAATTTTATTTAGACAATTGGTATTCTATGTATCTAATTGCGCTATAACTGTCTTACAATGAGCCCACGAGTTCAGTTTAGATTTCATTATTCACTTGGGAAAAAGATTTCAATTTTGCGACTAAGGTGGTTGTTATTCTATTCAATTTCTAGTGTGCCATATTTGTCATCTTGTTTGTGTTGTATTTATGAAATGAAATATTGATTCTATATTGTGCAACTATGAAATGTCATTCTACTTCATATGACTCAATGACTCAGTATAAGAACGATTAAGTATTAATATTTGCATATTGGTGTTGCAGTAAGTACTGTTGGACAATCAAGTATTAATTCTACATAAGACTGTCTATTTGTAGGAGAAGGGACTTATATCTGGTCTGCTATAATGCTATAATAGGAACTTTTGTGGTCTAAAGGAATAATAAAGGATTTAGGATATGTAATCAAAATGTTTTTCATTTTTTTTAAATCCCTGACTACCATAACTAAATTTACTAAAGTGCTGCTTGGACTTTGGAGATACAAGATGCAGAGATGGTAAAACCAATCATAACGTAACAGAGTCTTGTAAATGGTGTAGTTATATAATAAATTTACACACTTGTAGCTGCATGCTCACTTTCTGCACTAAAGAGCTTTCTTTAAGAGTCTTCTAAACTGCAGTCATGAAGTTTTCTTTAAGAAATCCTAATACTGTTACATTATTTCATAGTGTATGTCTATCCACTTTTATTGTTTTAAGAATAACTGTATGCATGATTAGTGAGAAACAAAACACGGTGAATGGATCAGACGGAACGGAAGCAAGTGGTTCAAATGATGCTCCTGATGACCCTTTTTGGGGATTAGATGACATTCCAGGTAGTATATTTATGTGCACGATAATATTGTAGTTGATAGAAATAAATATCTTGCTGATGTTATCTTTCTCGTAGAGCAACCTAAGAACTTGCTAGACAATACAACCTCCAAAGATGCATTACTGAATCGCGTTGTTAAGGCCCCTGCAAACCTAGTTGTGCTTGAGGGTGACTGCTTCGATGCAATTGGAGATGCTGGAGAACTCGAGTGCTATTTGGTATGCCGGTTTAAATTAGGTGCACAGTATCAAAAGTGGCACAATTTCTAAGTCTTTGATGTATGATCATTTCCTGCAGCTTGCCACCTGTGATGTGTACAGAGATTTTATTTTATTGGATACATGCGATGCAACAGCTATTGATAATTTTTTTACTAATGAAAACAAAACCGGGAAAGAATTGAACAGCAGCTGCAAAGGTCGCAAAAGTGTGCAACATTTTACAAGACAGTCTGGAGGAGTTGGCAAGCCTTCTTCAACACGAAAGAACCAAGAACCTGATTTAAACCCGTCTCCAAGAATTAATAATGATTTCAGAACAAATGACCATATGCCTGAAAATCATGAAGGCTCGTATGGGGTGGAAGATGTATTTTCAGAGCCAAAGGATTTCAGTGACTCAGATGAAGATGATGATTTAAATCCATGGAAACCCTTAAATCCCCATGAGCCTGGAAATTTTAAAGATAAGCCATACAGGAGAGGTTGTCTTTTTTAGATTGTAAACATTGTCTTTCTTCTCACTTCCTGTTATTTATTTATTGCTACGTATTTATTTATTTCTTTGTTTATTTTATCTCACTCAGTGATAGAATCCTCCAGAAATCACAGCAAAATCAAAGAGAAAGTAAGAAAATAGTATCTAGAACTCAAGAATCTTTATTATCGTGGAAGCAATACACTGGCCGAAGCCCCCAAAAGAGCCGAAGCCCCCCAAAAGAGAGAGAACTATCTCAATCTTCCCAGAATAGACTACAGTCAAAACAGCCTCCTTACTAACTCCCCCTTCCCGTCTATTTATACTAGAATACTCACAGACCCTTACCACTAATATTATTATTATTTCTATTATTAGTCTAATAAGTAGGTCCCTATCAATACTCCCTCCCTAAACAACCACCTTGTCCTCAAGGTGGGATGATAGGAACCAAGTCTGTAAAACAGAATTACTTCATTAATGGAAGTTCACCGTACAAGCTAGTCCCAAAGAGAAGAGAAACTATTCTCTAATCTTCCCAGTCCCAATGCCAAGCATCAAACAGCCTCCTTACTAACTCCCCTTTCCAAGCTATTTATACTCTCTTTACATTTATTGTTGTTATTATTTCTATTCTTAGTCTAATGGGCCTGATTCCTATGAATACCCCTCCTAAACATCCACCTTGTCCTCAAGGTGGGGAGATAAGAACCAAGCTTGGAATTCAGCTTCCTCCGGGTTCCTCTCCCTTCCCAGTACCTTGCTGATGGCGGAATCAGCAGTTCCCATACTTCTAGTCTAGATGAAAAATCCTTGATCAGTCTTAGCAAAGCATTTGCCCCTGATTTCATCCTATCTCTTGAGTGAGACTTCACACTGAATAGCTCATACAGAACTTCATCCACACTCAGGTCAGAAGAAAGTTTAAGAGAACTTGAGTCATGCGGTATTTCTCTTTCTGAATTTAAGACTTCAACAATCTCCAATTGTATTCCCCCATCATGACCCCGAAGTAACATTTGTTCCATTATACTGCACACCCTGCTGTCAACTTTAAGATTAGGCTTTTTTTTCTTTGTATAATGCACCCATCAGCTGAAAATCAGAAAGCTCCAATGCAAAATCAGAAGAAATAACAATTACCAAAGGATCATAAGTCCAACGAAAACCAGGGTTGTTCTGTCCCAGGAAATTTCCTGGCATTCCAGAAAATCTTGCCATAGAATGGAACGGATCACCATAGAGATTCTTTGAAAATTTTGATGCATCAACAACTTCGCCTAGAGCTTGCTGGTAATTCTTAAGGGTCATTCTCTGTATCAACCCTGTGACGAATTCAAAAACATCAGGAAAGAATAGAGCTGTCTTTGCAGAGATGTCTTCCAACATGAGATAATTTCCAGGTGCTTTAAATGAATCATGTAAGTCAAGCTAGGAGTAGCCTAACATGCTCTCAACCCCTGGCTGCAATATTGTACCAAACCCTGAAGACTTTGCCCACCTTACTTGTACCCATTTGGATACCTCAGCAGGTAAAGAACCTGCTAAGTCTTTAATATTTAGAGTTGCAAGTTGCAGTGAATTTCTGCCAAGGTGTTGGAAATGGCTAGGCTTGTCATCATCCTGAACCTGTGAGTGGTTTCCCCATATAATAGCAGATTCTCCTGAAACAATCTCAACCTCCTCCTCCCGAGCCTCTGTACTAGTTTCAGAAGTCATTAGGACTCTATTTCCAAAGGAACATAATTGGATAAGCTGATCAATAATAGAAACTTGGTTGGGAATTAAATCCACATCGACTACAAGACTAGGAGAAACATAATCTGGCCATTGAATAACCTGTCTTTTCTCCTTGATTTCGTCCTTGATTTCATCTCTATTATTCATTTGTTTGATTACAGGTTCAGTTGGTTCCATCTGGTTCTTCTTTATTGACTGGGAAAAATCTTGCGCAAGTTGAGAAACTTGTGTGCTAAGAGGAGTTCTTGGCGACCTTGATGATACCTGTTTTTCTGTCCTCCCTGTCTTCTGCCGGTGTTTAGGTGGAAAATCCCTAATCAAGTCTTCCTTTAGAGCCTTCCAACTATCATCTCTCTTTTCATATTCCCATCACCATTGAAACCAGCCACACGCGGCTTCCCCCATAGCCTCTTCTGCAACGTTCACTTTGAATTTTTCTGCAATAGCTTGGATTCGAAAGTATCTTTCCATCCTATCTATCCAATCGTATACTTCATCCTCATTGAATAGCGGTAATTCTTCCGTCTTAGAACTAGCTGAATTCCGAGAGGTGACTTTAGACGAAGAAAACGAACAGTTAAGATCCTCAGGCGAAGAAGAAGATCCTCCTCTCAATCGCGCCTTTCTTGGATGCGAACAGATGGCCGGTGAGGAAGTCTGCGAATTCTCAGAAGGATTTCGCGATTGCGAACTTAAAGAAGAAGTTCGCGATTTCGTCTGGGACTCCGTCTGCGATAGCGGATGATGCCTACTCCTCGATCGATCTCCCTGTCCCTTGCGAAGCTTCTGCTCTTGGTGCGAAACAAAATACTTGTAATTATCTTCTGATCCATCTGCTCTAGCGGAACTTCTCGCGTTTCCATGATGCGAAGAACGATGCGACGTATGTGAAGGGTGCGAATTGTTTCGCGAACGACTTTGGCCTTGCTCCGCCAATTTCGCGATCGTAGCCTGCATCGTCTTTAGCATCACCTTCATCTGTTGTTGATTTCTCTCCAATGTTTCCCTCAATCTCTTTTGGTTTTCCTCCAGTTCGTTCATCCATAAATCCATCTTCATACGCATCAATACCATCCACAGAATCTACGTGCTCTGATACCACTGATAGATTCCTCCAGAAATCACAGCAAAATCAAAGAGAAAGTAAGAAAATAGTATCTAGAACTCAAGAATCTTTATTATCGTGGAAGCAATACACTGGCCGAAGCCCCCAAAAGAGCCGAAGCCCCCCAAAAGAGAGAGAATTATCTCAATCTTCCCAGAGTAGACTAAACAGTCAAAACAGCCTCCTTACTAACTCCCCCTTCCCGTCTATTTATACTAGAATACTCGCAGACCCTTACCACTAATATAATAATTATTATTTCTATTATTAGTCTAATAAGTAGGTCCCTATCAGGCTATCACTCAGTTAACTGCACTCTTTCAAGCAGTGAAAGCTAAAAGAAGTCAAGGTACGGGTTCCAAAAAACATATGCATGTGACCACTCAGTTTCCTCTTGCAAGACCGCACGGAAACATTAGTTTGCACCTTAATGATATATGGGAGAAGTGTTTTGCCACAAAGAAGATGGATGAATCCCAGTCTCCGCTGCCGTATGAAAAGGTGTGTTTTACTTGCATTAATAAACACTGCAATTTTTTTGCCACAATGGGATGGCTTACTAGAATTTGCTACTGTTTTCAGTTGCGACAATCTCTCTTTCATTGGGAAAACATTGATGGTGATGTCTTTCACAGTACTGAAAACAACGCGGATTATGACTTTGATAACACAAATTACTATTCTGGATCACCTGACTTCCACACGCCTGAAACTGCTGAACTGAGTGAAGATGAAAATGTGAACACCGATAAGGTTACGCAGCATGGAAGTGATGGTGTTCCTTTTGACCACGAAGGTCATGAAGATCCTAACACTCATCGAACTCTGGAAGATCTTTGCCGTTCCCATTTGGTGAGGACAAAAAAGTTTTAATTTGTGCTTAAAAGTGCTATTACATTGGAGTAAACATGGAATACTTTAATATGGTCATCTGCCATTTCCATTAGAATGTTTTTTTGTTAGGATTGTACTGTACCTATTGTAGCAGATCTCACTGTTTCCGTAAAGGACTGCCATGGTTGAAATGCAATCAAGTACATTCAGTTCCAAAGGATGCTTGATGAGCATTTTGAATTAGTATCAATCTCTTACATAAACTTCTATAGTGTAACACATTGTCACTTTGTTGTTTGTTATGTATAGGATTCTCTACTTGCAAACCTTGCTGAAACTGAACGCCAGACTGAAATGGCTGCTAGGGTTTCAACATGGAAGCAGAGGATTGAGCAGAACCTAAATGAACAAGTGTGTGCATCGTCTTCTTTCACTTCTTGTCCCCACTGGATTTTTGACTTGTAATACATATGACACCTTTATTTTATATCACAAACCAATGGTGATGTTTTCATGACAGGAATTACACACGCCTTTTGATATTCATGAGTATGGTGATAAGGTTTTAAGTAAGCTGTCTTTGAAAGAAAACAGTGCAAATGGTGTTTCATTTTCTGATATTGTTAGCGGAGAAGAAAAGCATAATGTTGCCCGGACATTCTCTGCCCTTCTGCAACTAGTAAGCCCCTTTTATTTCACGACTTGGATCTGGTTTAGGCATTAAAAACCTAGTTTGACAAGGCTTGACTGAATATGCTAAAATTGCTTATTTAAAGTTGTGGTTTAATTGGAGGAGCTGCTTAGTTATCTTTTTAAAAAGCATTTCAAAATCCATATTTAAGTGAACTAAAAATAGAATTAATTCCACTTTTGGTCATACGAGTTTTGTGCCAATTCCACCTTTATTCCACGTCTTTCACTTTGTCCACTTTTGGTACTTGACTAATGTTTTTTAATCGTTTGTGGTCCTTTTCCGGCAATTTTAACCATCAGAAACAATGCCGGAAGGACCATATATGGACGAAAACACAATAGTCATGTATCAAAAGTGGACAAAGTGAAAGGTGTGGAATTGATCTAAAACTCGTAGGACCAAAAGTGGAACTTATTCTAAAAAATATAATATCTAAAAATAATTCTAAATGCAACTTTTTTTAATGTTAAGTCGCTGAAATTGTAATTCAACAAATCATTTGCCATTGTCTTACAATAGTATCGGGTGGGAAATCAAAATTAACTACACAACCGGACATAGAAACAGCCTTCACATAATGGCTTCCTTAACCCCCAAAGCTTCCGCTTCTAAACTGCCCGTTACTATCTCTGCCTATTCAACGCCAGGTCTATTTTCCTGTTTGAGCTTTATTTGCCGCTTCTACAGGCTAAATGCAACTTATGCATTACTTTTTCTAACATTGGTCATAGATTCATCCAGCACAGTGATAGTAGTGAGTGTTTAGCAAAAGTTGGGTAATATAAAGCCAAAACAAAGCAGGTTCGGAATTTTGTAATGTGTGGAGACTATTTGCTTCAAACTTGGACTTTTAATGAATGGTGGTTTTCATCTTTTTTATTCAACGCTTAGGTCAATAATGGGGATGTAGACTTGCAAAGAGGCGGAGCAGCAGGAGAGTCAAGTGTGTACACTGGTGCAAACCCATTTTACGTTCGACTTCTTCAGGGGGGAGTGAAAATGAGGGATAAAGTGAAACTTCACATATCACCAAAAAAGAAGGCAAAATCTCCCGTATTGAAAGGGAATCCCAGAGGTGAGAAGAACAAGAGGGGTGGAAAAGAGAACCGTCCTGGTAGTTCATCTCCTCCTCCTCCCGGTTCCAACAACTCAAACCGTAGGTTCACTTTGCAGGTGGGCAGAAGGACAAGTAGATGCACTCCTGTCGGCAAGAAGAGAAGAAAGTCCCAATTGTTGGAGCAGCCAGTGGACTTGCATACTGGAATGTCATGTGAATGAACATTACCAGGAACCAGGTGTGCGACCAAGACCTCTTCACGTTGTCTATTTCACATCCTGGAGTTTGTTCTGTTATATATTTCAGTTGTATTAATATTTAAAGAAATTTTAGGTCGCAATTTCCTCAGCTTGCCGATATGTATTGATTCCTTCTCCTTAACTTGCTATTAGCTTAGTGATTGTACCTAATGTAAGAGCAGTGTAGCCATTAGTCTATGCTAATTTAGTTTTTTCAGATTGATTCCTTTCAGGCTCATCTTGCATTGTAAACTTAACTTCTAATCTGGTTAGTTAATTCAAGTTTGCTGGCTTTTAGTTCCTGATTGCAACCGATCCCTTTCAACTTGCATTTTCCACGGGACACTAACTTATACAATTGCATTAATGAATCTCGTGATAAAAAGTGTAGATATAGCTTATTTTGATTTATTGATCGAATTTGCTGAATTTGTGTTTATACATTATTAACTTATTTTCTTCATTTGTAAATGTAAGAGTACACTTATAAAACACATTAATGATAAAATTTTATGAAACATTTTCAAGAATGTTTTTCTTTCAAATATTGAGTAATAATTAGAGAAATGGTTCCCTAACCCTCGTCTGCGGAAGAATTGGGGTCGGCAAAATTCCTTCGCTCGACGTTGGACGGCACGGTAATTATTACGACAATTATCTAATCGTCACTAGTAGAAAAATGGCTTACAGTTAGGGGTGGATTTGGGCTGGGTTGGGCCTAGGCTCGGGCGGGCTGCCGGTTTTGAATAGGTGGCCCAGGACCGGCCCGGGTAGCCGCCGGGTCGGGCCGGGCCTCGGGTTATTTTTTTTTCCTTTTCCTAATTAACCCCCTCCCACCCCCAACCCCCCAAACCATCCCAAATGGCCCAAAATACCCAGCCCAACCTGAAAAGTTAAAAAAAAAGGGGAAAAAAATTAAAAAGCTCGGAACCGGGCCCGAACCGGCCGGGCTGGTTTGGCTTTTGGGTGACCCGAGCCCGCACCAGGAACCCCCGGGCCGGGCCTATCCGGATCGGTCACTGGCCGGGCCATCGGGCCAGGCCGGTTCAGCACAGTGACGGTTCCGGGTTGGGCCACCCAAACCGAGTCCACCCCTACTTACAGTGACACTTTTATAGTGACACTTTCTGATAAAATGACATTAATGACATAAAAGTGTCACTCTTTTCTAACAAAAATACATGAGCATCATGTAGTGACACTTTTGGAGTATATTTAAAGGCTCGCGTCACTATTCATCTTACGAGCTGGCCTGCTAGAGTTTATTATTATACAGAGTAATACACTTTGCATTTTTTGCCTCTCCCGTTTCAGACTTATCACACATCCGCGCTCAAGGGATAGAGGGAGACGCTCCGGCATCTCACTAAGATCCTTTGTCTTCCCCACTCTCCCGACGCCTGTGCGGCAACGATGCCATCGGCGGAGGGGCGCGAACTGGAGGCCGGCACATCAAGGTCCACCTACGCAGCGGTGGTAAGGGAACCCATCCCTGTCCATCGACTGCAGTCCCTATTGGTCTCTTTCTCGAACGTCGATTAACTGTCGCTCAGTGCCAAGCCCGGTCGATTCAAAGGGTTCCCTGTGGTCAACTTTTCAGATTCCGATTTATAGGTTTTATCAGTTAATTTCCATTTGGCTCTTGCAGGTTCCTTCCCTAATGGACGCCCTCCCCTTCCAGCGATTAGGAAAGCCACGATGGCTTTAGGGTTTGCTAATCCCTATTCCGTTGGGCTTCTTCAATCGCATTTGATACTTTTCAACTTTCAATGCGATTCTGATTTTCAAAGATTTTGGATTGAAAAACGATTGGCGGCTTGTCTCGTAAGTACATGGAGTTGATTTTGGTGGCATCTTTTCTTTCACTAAAATAGTTTGCAACGCGTAGGCCGGACGAAGATGACAGACATGAACGAGTTTGAGGAGATAGACAGGTTAGCAAACGCGTACGGCAACATGGAGATGGAGGAAGAAGATGAGTTTCTACAAGTGGAGGCTAATATTTCAGAGATTGAGAAAGCAGGGTTGACATTAGTAGGAACTATTACATGTGAAAAATCAGTACGTTTCTCATTTTTCGCGAAATCATGGCTAATGTGTGGAAACCTGTTAGAGGTGTTACTATTACTAAGATAGGGGTACGCAAATATATGTTTCAATTTTACAGTGAGAATGATCTGACACGTGTTCTGGAGGAAGGACCATGGACTTTTGACCAGAACCTTATTGTTCTTGCTAAGTTAAAGCAAAGAGAATTGCCTTTGCAAGTACCTCTGAATAGAGTTGATTTCTGACTACAGGTTCATGATGTGCCAATGAGATTTTGTGTGTGGAAAATGCCATAAATATTGGAAATTTCGTGGGGAAATTTATCAAGGTGGATGAACATAATTTCTCTAGTGAATGGAACCCTTATATGAGGATAAGAGTTAATATTGATTTGAATAGGCCTTTGAAGAGAAAGTTGTTTCTCCAATCGGAGGAAGATTGCCTAGGTTTTGTTTTGCCTGTGGAATTATTGGTCACGCAGAAAGATTTTGTCCGCGTTATCCTGAGGGTAAAGGCAGGAAGGGAGAATTACTATTTGGCCCATAGTTAAGAGCCTCAAAAGGAAAAGTAACAGTAGGAGGGAATAAATGGATAGTCCCAGCTGGCAAAGGGAAAGAGAAAGAAGATGAGGGGGCATAGTGATGGTAAAATTGGGTGTGCAGGGAGAACCGCAACAGGGGAAAGACCATGCTCAGATGAGAGACAAGATGGAACATAAGCGGATGCGAGTGGATAGTGGAGAACAAGAGTCACCGCACAACAACATGGAAGTGGAGATGGGCACACCAAAAAACGGGGACGAGACGGGCTACAACGCCCGCCGCTCAGACATCTAAAAAATGAGATGGAGGAAGCAGGAAGGTTGGAAGCATGCAAACTCCATCATCTGAACTTTTATTTTTGTTGGTACTTGTTTTCCTGTCAGGACCCATTTTTTTTATTATTTTTTCATTTTTGCTTACAATAAGGGTACCGGTTTGGTGGGTCGTTGTTTTTGGATTAGGGTGTATCTTGATGGAGGAAATCAGGCTAATTCAACCGCTAATAATCTCTTTGCTCTCACCGTCTCAGCGATTAGTCTCGCTCCTTATGGGGTGGTCTATTCTATGTCTGGACATGACGTGAGGGGCCCGATGGGCTTTTGGTATTATTGGTTTAGGGGAGGTACCAAGTCTTGGGTTATGCATGATGTACTGTTTCGTTTGACTCTAATATAAGTTATTTCCTTTCAAAAAAAGTTGGAGATTTCTAAGCCTTGGCAGATCGAGCCTTCTACAGTTCTACATAGAGATAGACCCAGTCCGATCGGACCTGGTTCCGGTCCGGGACCGGCCGGTCCTAGTTTTAGGAAAGTGAAGACCGGAACCTACCCGGGTTTCCACGGACCCGGTTCCGGTCCGGTCTACCCAGCCGGTTCTGGTCCGTTCCCGAGTCCGATGATCCGGTCCATATATATATATATATATATATATATATATATATATATATATATATATATATATATATATTATTGGAAAATTTGCCCGTTGGAATAGGAACCGGGACCGGGACCGCCCGGTCCGGTCCCCAAAAATGTGACCCGAGACCGGGTCCTTATTTACCCGGTCGGGTACCTGGTCCTAGACCGGAACCGGAAAACCGGACCCGATCCGGTCCCAAATAATATCGGACCCTGTTTCGGATCGGTCCGGGACCGCCGACCGGGTCCACCCCTAGTTCTACTCAAAGCCTACCGTGTAGAGTATGTAGTATATTGTGGTTTCACTAGCGGGATAATATGGATTGGGTTTCAAATGATTTTTAGTCATGTTTTAGACAAACTGTCCCATTTTATGTGTCTTGTGTTGGTTTGACACACTTATTAATAAAGTGATTGAAAAAGTAAAAATTATGATTGAAGTTTGAGACTTTGAGAATAATAAAGTGAAATATTTTGAACCATATATTCTTTCCAAAAAAAAAAAGAATAAATTCAACTTTTGGTCCAACGAGTATCACACTAATTTCAAAATTGGTCGACGTCTTTGACTTTGATCACTATTGGTACATGACTATTGCGTTTCGCCCATATATAATCCTTCTGTCAAGAATTTTGGTGGTTAAAATCGCCGGAGAAGATAACGAATGGTCTAGAAACATTAGTCAAGTATCAAAAGTAGACAAAGTGAAAGATGTGGATGGTGGACTAAATGCGGAAATGATATAAAACTCTGAGGACCAAAAGTTAAATTAATTCATAAAAAAAGTGACACTTATTTTGAAACAACCCAAAAAAAAGTACGATATGTAAATTGAAACCAATGGAGTATGTTTTAGTCCTACAAATTTATTATATTCACTTCTTGGTATTAACTGTTGCATATATTCTGAATTTGAATGGTTCAAAGAAAGATAATATTTGAGGAAGTCACTCGTTGGGTACCCAAAATTTATGAGCATTTAATGGATATGAGTGGAATCCAAATGAGGAATACACCCATTTCCAACTCTAAGAAAACACTGCACAAACACTACTTTAATTTTCCCTTAACCAGTTGACCCTATGTTCTTTTCTCTCCACCCACGACACTCCATGTTTTATTGTCTCCTTCGTTCAACTCTCTTCTTCACATTAGCAAAATGTAATTTAGGTAAATCTATTAATGGGGAGGCTGGAGAATGGTGCGTTTAGCACATGGCGTTAATAATTGAATTAAGTTTCAATTTTGATCATATAGATCTCAGGTTATTTTAATTTTATTGCCTCTAGTTTTAATAATTATACTTTTGGTTGCAATGCTATAGAAAAAAGGCTGTAGATATGTCATATCTTGTTGCTTATGGACATTTTGAACACTTATTCTGACAATTTTGGTATAATTTGTAATTGATTTTTGACAAAAACAAGAATGGTATAGGGGATACCGGTTCCTCCTAAATAAAGTACTCCATATTTGATATTCTCTCCGTCCATCAAAACTTGATCAAATTTCTCATTTTTAGTTGTCACATTTTTTTATTTACATATAAGTTAAAAAAAGTACTCCGTATGTGGTTAAAGTTGACCAAGTATTGCAGAACAAAGGGAATAGTTTAGATGTTCAAAAGTTGGACTAGGTGGAGTGCCGGAGTCCGGATCGGTTTCGGAACTGAACGGTCAGTTGTTTGAGCGGTTCTAAAGTGGGACCTAGAACTATAAGTAGGGTTTCTTATGTCTTTCAAAAGGTTGAAACCCCAATCCCAAGACCCCCACAGCTTGATCCGATAAGGTATTTGAGAGATTATAAGTCACGATGACCCATTCAGTTCAATTGTGGTAGACTTTGTATCCATGCACATCAGAGGTTCAGTCCAACACAGAGGTGTTGTAATCCCCAAGGCTCCACGCCTCCACACAATCCCTGTGGATTTCTATCCTGATCAATCTTCTGACTTCTCCACCACTCAATCATCTAATTACTCGTGCAAATAGTATAACTTCTCATATAATTGGACCAATTGTTCGATTATGGTCTGATTTTGATCATAATAGTAAAAATATTTTTATTTAGCGATTTGAGGGTTTGTTTTTTCTACAAAATGAAGAATTCGTTTTTTATATTATCATTAAAGTTAAATTAATTCATAAAAAATGACACTTATTTTGGAACAACCCAAAAGAAAAAGTCATACATGTAAATTGAAACCAATGGAGTATGTTTTAGTCCTACAAAATTATTAGGGAGATTTCCCAAAATAGGAGTAAATGGAGTTTGAAATTCCAAAATAAGACTACTATGTTTTTATTTCCGAAATAAGACTAACATGTCAGTATTTATTGTCTTCTTATAGTCGTGACTGCCAAACAATTGCAGTATAATTCATTTCATATGGCAAAATATATTATAATTAAGGACAATAATTTTCAATTATGACAATATTTTTCATACATGGCAGTAACAACTCCTATTTCGGGAAGAAAACCATAATAGTTCTATTTTGGAATTTCAAACCTCATTTACTCCTATTTAGGGTAATTTCCCAATTTATTATATATATATATATATATATATATATATATAAACGCAATAGTGCACCACCCATTTTGAGCAGGAACTGCTAACGCTTATTGCCTACACCAATTGAGGCAATTAATGTCTCTTAATTAATACTCTGCAACTACTTTTTATTATGATGCATCTATCTCAATGCGAAATTAAATGTTACTCCGTAAGGTGGTTGTTCCCTTTTTTGCTTGGACTTCTCGAGTACGTTGCCAGCACAGTACTTCTAAAAGTATTCTGTTAAGTATTCTACCTTCGCAGTGTATTAATGATGATTAAGCCCTGGGTCGCGTGCCTTTTGGTATTCCAAAGTAAACTTGAATAAATGTTTTACCGTTCACATGTCTCTCAAATATGACCCCAAACTACCATGCGAGATATATAATAAGTTCAATAGAATCTTCGGTAGCCATGCTTTCCAAAATACAATGTATTTGTACAATATAACCAGCCATGAAAGATTGCTTTTACAATCTTTGTGAGAAACTGGGCTGTGATTGGCGAACCTTGTCAACTTAGGCAGTACAGATGAGACCGCTGTGTGCATTCAAGAAGTTCCTAGTGTTGGCACCAAAGAGGTAAGCTTTTCTTGAGAACATAATACATCACATAAATGAAAGAATTCTTTATGAGTAATGAAATAATTAAACATTGTAATTTATTTTTCTTCTTCTACTCAGGTGCATATGATAAAGCTACCAAGAGTACTGCAATCAGTCAATCACTACAAACAAGAATTGTTGTAGAGCCGACATATATGATTAGATATGCTTAACTTTTTTATTTAATTTATTGACTTTATGATTGTATACTACTGAGTAATATTTTGGAGCTTTATGTTTCTATTAGAGACTATGAATCCAGTTGCAAATGCTTTAATCTATGATGCTTGGATGACTTTTATAAAAGATGTTCTTAATCCAGTTTAGAGTGTACGTTCTTACACATGGTGTTCCTTACATCCTTACTAATGTTTGGACAAACATGCTGGTACAATAGTGTTTTGAGTCTACAAGTTGTTCAATTTTCAGCCAGATGTTGTAACAGTCTTCCAATTTTAAAAGTAGTATATTACAAATTGAAGCAGTAGACGGTGAAGGAGAAGCTGCTGAACAGTGAGAGAAAGATGGTGACTACATGACTGGTGGACGGTGAAGGAGAAGCTACTGAACGATGAACTGAGAGGGAGTAGATTGTGACCAACAGTTGGTTAGGGCGAAGGGGATGACCGATATTTCGGTGAGGCGTCGCTGGTGTGACGGATGGAACATGCCTGATGAATCACCCAAGCTATGTACTATCAACGTGTATGTATTCCGTAGGACTTTGAGTTGGGCACTTGGGCTTAGGTTTTGCATTTTAAAAAAATATTTTGAACCTAATTTTGAACCACTGATTGAAGTAGTTATGTTTGTTTCTATTTTTAAAATAGTGGTCTATAAATTTGATTTGAATTAAAACTAATATTCAAAAATTATACTTACTTTGTTCCATAACGAAGTTTCAATTTCAGTTCCCATAAACTGATTAAACCACACCTACCAATAATTAGTTTATTTTTAATAAATACTCTGTAAAATATTCATGTTGAGAAATTACATTCAAAAATTATAAAGTCCTAAGAAAAATTCAAATTAGACAAAAGTTGGATATATAAAGTAAAAGATTAAACTAAATTTAAGTTTGTTGATGAGAAGATTAGGAATGTGAACTTTATTTTGTGACAATGGTACTATTTTTTTGAAATATTTTTTGATTCAAGCATTGGAGATGACACTATTGGGAAATGGGGGCCAAATGATGTTTTTGCAAAGATTGAGATATCTAATGACTAAAAATACTTGATTAACTTTTCTAAATGGATTGCAACCATGTAAATGGCTAATTTACATTTGTATTATTTCAATTATCACAAAATATATGCTTTTACGAAGAATTATTAAATTTAACTTTATGTTTTACATTATTTAATACAATCCATGCATCACACAGGTACTATACTAGTTTATATGAAAAATAGAAAAACGATTATCTTCAATAAATTCAATCAACTTAGTCAGAAAAATAACTTCAATCTTACCAATTAAAATTAACCGATAAAATTGATCATGCCCCTAAAAGTCACATTCTCAAAAAATAGGACATATTTTTACTAATCATCTCCACTTCTCCACCTTCCGGCTTCCACCTTTACTCGATGGAGTCAATGGTAGTGCAGAGATGGTTTTTTTGACTGGCCGAGATTAATAGCCGCTACCTTTGGGCCTTTGGTATAGAGAAATAAAACGCGACTAAAGTGAAAGTAATAATGATACACATAAAGCGATGAAACGGAAATAAAATTATTGCAAATACATACATACATAAGTAAAAAAATGCTTTTGGTTCTCGAGTAAAATGTCACTTTTAGTATACTCCAACACATAATAAACCTAAAAAAAGTTGACAAACTAGTCAAATTTCAAAACATAAACAATAAAATAAGATGCGTATATCTGATCCTCTCAAAGTAAATGAATGCTCAAACAAACAGAGAAAATGCGACTCGGTCTCACCCAGAAATGGAAATGGAAGTTTTTAACTCGATCTTTCGACCAGCAATAGGCTTCATCACTAGGCAAAAAACTTGTACCCTACCACTAGGAGTAACAAAATTGAAACGGCTGCAGCCGGAGCAGCCCATACCCAATAGTTCATAGCCTTCTTACGTTTGAGTATGACTTTCTGAATATCAGATGATCCTTTTCCACGTGTCCTCTGCCTCACAGTGTTCGCTTTCTTCTCTTTGCTCTTCGGTTCAATAGCAGTCTCAACTTTCTCCTCTGACTTCTCCCTTTCAGCATCCTCAGTAGTTATCTCACTTGCCTCCTCTGTAGATTCATCGGGAGCATTACCACCTCCACCCCCCTTCTTTTTGGCCCTCCTCTCACGGTCCTGCAGAAATCATTAATCACAGCCTGTGAGACCAAATTATTAATTCCAAAATAGAACTGATTAGAAACTAAAAAACACGGAGCACAGCCTGTGAGACCATTGACATTTTTGAACCATAACTTTCACCTTTCCCACTTTAGGTGCTTGACCGTGATTTTTTAAATTTTTTCTTCCCGGCCACTTGTACGGAAAAGATCAACCAGAAATTGACCGATTAAGTGATCGGAAGGACCACAAGTTGCAAAAAATTGGGGAGAAAAAGTGGTAATGGCCTAATAGTTGTGTGGAACTAAGTGATTTTTTTTATTTTGAAGAATGAAAACAGCAAAAAAAAGAATGATTGCCTTGAGCTTCTTTTCAGCTTCCTTCTGAGCTTTTAGTTGTGCTTTTGCAGCTGCTTTTTCTTCCTTTTTCTTCTTCCTCTCTAATGCCTCCCGATATTTCACAAGCTCTTCCTCTCTTTTTGCCTGCCTCAAAGCTTCTTCATCAACTTTGTCCTCCTTAACACTTGAATCCTTATCCTTAGAGACATCTGTTACCCCGGGGATTTCTTCTTCATCATCATTATGGACATTTACCCCGGAGGATAAACTCTTTTTGGTTTTGTTTATCTCTTCCTTCGGTTTGTTGCTGTTATTACTAGTATTATTATTAATCTTTTCTTTCTGTGCTTTTGAGACTGGGAGAGAAGCATCAGATTGTGGAGGAGCTGAATCTTCCTTTGATGGCTTCTGGTTTGTTGTTTTCACCAATGCCACGGTTGTTGCGGGAGGTGCCTCCGGCAACACCAGTGGCTTCTCATCAGGGTTTCTCATCCTACCATCCTTACTCAACTGCCTCATATCAAGTGATAGTAGAATTCTCTTTTCATAGTCATCTCTGAATGACTTGTCGTTGCACCATTGGGTCATGAATTTCTCGACCTAGTAAAAAAAAAGCCTTTTTAATGGTAGAACTTAAAAATGATGTAAAACAGAATAGGGAAAGGCAATGGAATAAAAACCTCTGTTTCACTAAGCTCTTTTAGAGCAGCGATATCCTTCTTATTGGCAAGTTGTCTGGCTTCAGAAGTGAGATTCCTGTACTTGAAGAATGAAGAATTCTGGGGGGGGGGGGGGGGGGGAAGAACCAAAAGAGTTTATAAATGAGTCCAAATGATAGATGACACAAAATGGTTTATGAAAATAAAGACATATATTTAAATAATTATACATTTTGTCTAAATACTGATCAAGAACATGCATACCCCTTGCTCACGCTGTTTCCTCAAATCCACAATGCTTTCATTGATTTTGTCCCTTTCCTGAGTCAATGCATCCAATTCCTTCTCCAACAAATCAATATCTTTATTCAAGGCATCACGCTCATCATCAATTTGCTTCAGCTTAGCACTAAGAGCTTGCTTCTCCTTCCGAACTCCATCCAGATCAACACCTATAAGCTACAAAAAGAAATGAAAAACAATGAATAACAAAGAGCTACTGGTTTGAACCCCTACTTGTTACTTGTTGGTACTCAACTGGTTTGGAAAACACAATCAGCACGCATCAAACCCTAACAGGCTGGGAGAATGATTACCAAACTACATTTGGTTTGGTTTGTTTTGTTTGGAAAGTTCTGTCTGGTTCAGATTATCAAACTAAAACCAAACTGCATATGATTTGGATTCAGTTAGGAGAGTTTGGTTGAGTTCATTCATAGCAAACCAATATGTCCACTCCTACTCAAGCCTCATGATTGGGTTTGGAGGGAATACCTAGTCATCAACTTCAAGGCTCATGGGATTAGCAGGCCACAATGGTTTGCACACCCATGATAATATAAAGAATAAAAACAACAAGAAAAAAAACAATAAGCACTCACAGACTCACTAACATCAAACATGTCCTGCTAAAGAAAGTTACATTTACCTTGACCTGGCTTTGGATAGACTCTTTTTCACCCATAGATTCCTCAATTTTTGCCCTCTCAGCAGCATTTGCGATAACTTTCTCCCTCGTGCCTTCAAGTTGTTTAATTTCTCTAATAATTTGCTTCTCTTCACTCATAAGTATGCTTTCGTGTTGAATACGATACTCCAGACTTTTAATCTGCTTATACATAGAGGAAATTATATTATGCTCAATAACTAAAAGACAAAAAAATTACATTGAGCATGAAGGGACAAATTCAAACGAAGTGAAAAGCCAGAGAGATTACATAATTATTGAGCTCAACTTCAGATGAAAAAATAACAGGTCCCCTTTCTCTGTCTCTGCTTCCACCACCTCGCAACTTGCCTAAAGCTTGCTGTAAAGGTTCCATCACTTTTCTTTTCTCATCCATCTGTGACCTGTACTGCTGTCTTTCAGCACTTAAAGACTTCCTTTCATTAGTTAGCTCCGACCGAGCTGCCTGCAAATAAAAGGCATTATTTATTTATTTATTATAAAGTTCCAATCAGCTCATTTTGATTATTGAAAGTAAGCCCCCAAGATTAAGGCGATATTTGGCTACCAGCGTTTTACTACCTAAACGCCAATTTGTACAATAGAAAACGCTGCTAAATGCAGCATTTATGTTCTCAACCGCCAAAATACAAACATGGCCTAAGAAAACAATTTAAACGAATATATATACATTTACAATAAGTTCATAAACTAGCAGAAGGCAATAAGACCATTTGGCAACATGTTAAAGTATTCAGCATTGGATAAAATACTATGTTTGTTCCATTATGAAAGCAACAGTTACAATTTTTTTGTCCCAATAATAGGAATAATACTTTTTTATTTTCCAACTTTATCCTTTTATATCTCATAACACCACTTTTTACTTTTTGAAGTACATGTATTACTTTTTTATCCTTTTGAAGGGTACAATACTAGAAAAACGATTGTCTCTTTTATTTTCTTCAACTTGTGCCAAATCCAAATGCATCTAACATTTTGGGAAGGAAGGAGCATGAAAATACAACCCCACCTATAAGGTCTTGAGCTACCATTCCAGTTAGATCAATCATTTAGAATGAATCTCAAAGCATTAGTAATGTGAAATTCTGTGTTTAACAACAAAAACTACTTGAGTGCACCACAAACTGAAATGATGTGAACTTATATGTCAGGTCAGAGTAATTCGTAGAATAAAAATTGTTTCCAAAATCAATTCCAATAACCAACATGTGCGCAATACGCTTTCACCTTTTTTTTTTGAAGAAAATTGGCTTTCACCTTTAACAGTGAACCACTTCTTCACTGTGAAAATCGAAACAGATACGTTATGACTGACATTATTCAAATAGTCTTAAAAACTTACCTTTTTGGCTTTTAAAGTATCAATCATCCTGCTTCGCGCTTGATTCTTCTTTTGACGTTCTTTCTCAGCAAGTTCTATTTTGGCCTTCAGCTTCTGGTCTTCAAACGACCGATATTTAACAAAATAGAACGAATGGATCTGCTGAGGTTCAGGCCAATCCTCAACAACGGCATCCTTGGGAAGGTTGATTGTAGGAGCACTTTTAACCTCCACCTTAATTGCCTCCTCTGTTCCATGGGAACCAAATTTTATGGTCTCATTAGGTACAGAACCATTTTCCTTCAAAAAACTGTTGCTGTCACCTCCATTCTCAACCGAGACATGAGCCAACTTAGTTTCCACATCTGCACCCATGATTTCAATGAGATGCTAATTTCAGAGTTCCTTTGAGTGCCTCGGATCCCTGTTGCACAAAACACAGAGAAGAAGTATAAGAAACGTGTAAACTACTACTTAATTAATGAAAAACCACTTACAGAATATAAGAAAATTAAATGATTCAAGTAAAGCAACAATTAATAATGGAAATTCAAAATTTCACACCAAAATACTCAGATCAGCACAAATTACATAGCCAATTTAAAATTCAATAGTTGATCTGGATCATAATAGGAAAACTAGTCCACAACCATAGTTCATAAAGGAGTACGGGCCATACACACACACACATATATATATATAATCAGACAATTATGTGGATCAAAGTTGTTAAAGATGAAACAATTAACAAAACGGAACATATAAAAAAGCTATACCACCGACAAAGCCAACCACCTGACCTTAACAAACTGAAACGGTTCCACAAAACCTTGATCATAAAAGACAATAGCATATGCACAAAACATAAACCCGAGAGGTTACAATGTTACATGCATTGACCATGCAGAGGTGTATATGTGCACATAGATTCACAGAGATTCAAAATTATTAAACGAAGATTAAAAACTCAAAGGGGCAAAGCTAAATTCGAGCAATACCAAGGATCCAATTGTCAAACGAGAGACGAACAAAAACATAAAAATGACATTTTTTCATGCGCGATAAGTCCTAAATTGAATAGGACCTGAAAGAATTTCTCAGTAAAATACACGCTGTCAACATAGATTTGGAGAAAAGGATTGGGACCTCGAACGGAAAAGATCGATACAGATCCAAGATGAACACAGGGTCGGGTTAAGAAAGACACGCCAAGACGAAATCAAGAAGACACTTGATAAAAACGGATTGAAAAAACCATAACAAATACAGATTGGAAAACAGTGAGGATAGAGACCAATTTGCAATTTGGAGAAACACTCACCGTAGAGTTCCACGTTTGGAGACAGTAACGTCAGGAAACAGAGAGGGAGAGAGAAAGATGAGAGCCCAACAGATCTCTCTGTTTCTGAAGAACGAAAACACCCCTGTATATTTAAGTGCTATAATAAGCAGATCCGGAGAGGATACAGATTTTAATGATAACAATATTAATATATTTTTTTGGCTAAATGTCGAAAAGGATATCGATTTTTTCTAGGAGTACTATTAATGGATAGCTGATATAATTTCAACTTTTAACGCAGTATGCAGTAATAATTACAAAAAAATAATTAGGTGGACGCATTTTTTATTGTAAAATCGGATAAACTTCAAGAGTTCCACTTTTAATAGGATAAATTTTCTGCTCTATCTCGATGTGATGTGGATTGGATCTATTTAGACCTGGTTTGGTCTGAAGTGACCCGATCCGGTAGATGTCTAAACTTTGGATATTTTCAATTGAGCTCTAATCTGATCTGTTTAAGTATAGTTTGTTCTGCATAAGTTATCCATTTAAAAATATCTAGGAGCTTTTTAGATAATACATTCTATATATTTTTATTATCAACCATTTTTAACAGATACGTGACTTTTGATTCTCTGAGCTTAATTGTGTTATTGTCAAAATAAGTAAGATTAGAGTTACTTTTTAAGGTGATTATTTAAAATTGCCGAACAAAACTACTTTAATTTTTTTTTTTTATATTTCTCTCTTTTTTTGTTTTACTAAATACGAAGTACATTTTAAATGTGACTTTTTCGCGATTCAACATACTAGTAATGAATCTAGTCATTGAAGCATTTCAGTTAGAATTTTCAAACGCACCTTGTTTTTTTATAAAGAAAATCACCAAACTATATGAGTTACAAAAACTCAACCATCTACTTCCAAAAAACTACATCTAGACTCACTAAAAGCCCTATAACCAAACACAAAGACGACCACCTTCAAAGAAGCAACATGAATCGTTGACTACCAAACAAAAAGTAATAGAGTTCTTAGAGACTCTAAGGTCACCGTACTCTTTCCCACTTTACTAGACTCATAATAGTCAAAAAGTTCCCTCATCCTTGATCAGACAGAAAAATTCATCCAAATTTAAGCGAAATTTTTTGTTGAACATATGAGAGCTTCAAGGTAAATAATGACCTTATACAACATCTCAAGACTGTCACTAGTACAAACAATCCAAAAACAAGGAAAAATGTCTAACGAAAGAAAATTAAAGCTTAAATTAAAAATAAAAATAGAGCAAGAAATTGTAGTTAACCAAACCCTAGTCGCTTTTTTTTGTTTACTCCATTGTGGCTGTTCAGGAGGGGGACATACAATCATCAAGTCACCTTTTTCCTCCAATACTAAACGGTCGTAAGTCTGTTGAAATCATCAAAATCGTCCAAACTCTTGTTCATCTCATTCTCGGGGTGAACACTATTGATGATTTTGAACTTCTCCATAACTTATCCGTTGCACGCTATTACCCAAAACTCAGAAAAGAATCTGTTTTGCAACCAAAAACTGTTCCTAGATCGCCGATGTACGGACACGTAAACCCCGAGGCGACATAGCGCCTCTCTTCCACTTCTTTTTCAGCATTTCTTTGTCTAAACGGGCTCTAATTATACACTTATACTTATTTTTTTCTATTCTCTAATTCTTCTATATTGCGAATATTCTTTACATTTTATCAACAATATTCAGTATCCCTACTATGAGCCCGCTTGATAACATTTGAATCGGTTGAATATACTATAATTGATGGAAATTTGGTTGTAGCGGCTGAATTTGCTCAATTGAAGAAAAACTATATTTAAAATATACTATGTATGTTATTAATAAAGTACAAAAATATGTGCAAAGATAGACTAAAATACTTATCTTCAGCAATTTTTACCAATTGAACCATATAAGTAACTTCAATCTTACTTACTTTAATAATTACACAATTGAGCCTGTGAAATCAAAAATTATATGTTTAATAAAAGATGAATTGATAAAGTCAATCGGCTGAAGGTATCTCCTTGGTAAACTCTATTTTTGTCCTATAAGATTTATCAGTCATTGTTACCAAAATCCAAACTTTTGATTTCACGTGAAAAAATGTATATTAATCAAAATTATTTAGTTTCAATTACATTTCTTACGAAATTGGTGAATTGGTGAAGAGGCAATTTTAGGTTTCCCGATATGATTTTATTTTATTTTATTTTATTTGTAATATGTATTTTCAATATAATTTCTCATGATTCAGTTCATTCAGTCGTTTCAATTATTTCTTCAACAATTTTGTAGATTTAGTCGATTCAACCAACTTTCATAGTTATCAAACAAACTTTTAGTAAAATTCGTATGGTTCAAAACTATTTATATTTTTCACGAAAAGTAAAACTTAATTTTTTTTATCTTTCATCATTTTCTAAAAAAATAGTCTTACTAGAAACTACACAAAAGAGAATCAAAGTTGAAAAACGTGGACTAGCTATATTTTATTTTCTAAATAGGACTTGATTGGTCACATTAAAAGAACAAAACAGCAAAAATTTCCCGAAAAGGAGAACGTGTGAATTATATTTTGATGAAAATATAATGGTACCCCCATTCGAGAAAATGTTATATGTTTTAATTCTATTTAAATTAAAAAGATATTTAATTTCAAAATAAGCAAACATTTGAACTTCATCTTCTTTCTCTGTTAATGACCGTGTTATTGACTATTGGGTGTTACATATTGATGGGATATTAGGGTCCGACCCAATATACCGGTCCAACAATATCCCTGGGGCCCAAGAACAGGGGAAGGCCCAAGGCGAAACAATGGGCTCTGGAACGGGAGTTGGAAGATACCCATTCGGCACATCCCAAACGGGACCTAGTCAGCACTTGGATCGCAGTGGCCTTCTGAATTGACGGCTCAGCGGGTCCTAGTGACGATCAGGAGTCCGCACAAGTGGCATGCTGCATTTAATGTTGGAGCATGGAGGTCTCAAGTAGAAGCATGGGCTCTCAAGTGGCATGGGAAGCAACCAATCACATTGGAGCGCCCCATACCCCCACCTACCTAGTTCTAGTATAAATAGCAGCATTTATTTCAGGGAAAGGGGTTAGCATTTGTTTACTCTCTAGCTCTAATAGCATTCTAGCTCTTATATTAGCCTTTGGACTAGAACAACCGTTCGACCATTTCTGTGTAATTGTTATTACCGCGTTAATACAAGCTGAGTTATTTGAGTAATTGAATCAGTTTTTATATTTTCTTTTATACACTTTACTGTAGCAAATCGCATCCTAGATTCAAGGTTGGTGTTGGGCCTTCGGGTCATTCAGTACTTAACCTCAACATTGGCGCCGTCTGTGGGAAACGTTTACTAAAAGTTTCCAAAGCAAAACACTGATTTAAGCAAAGTTTACACACATCAGCATGGACAGAATGACATCTGAAAATACCCATGGTACTTCCATGGGACAGGGGGCAGCAGGTCCTCCGGAACCTAGGCAACGGAGAGCCGCACCAGCGGTAGCCAGAGTTAGGAATATGATGGGGATCTCACCCATCTAATCCCTGAAGCTGCAAGAAGAGATCCTCGGGTGATGAGGAAAATGGTAGAAACTATGCGCCAGATGCCTAATGAACATGACGATGGTTACTCTACGTACACCGGGGACACCGAGTATTCAACTCCCTCACCAATTCATAGCATGCAGCCGCTGCATTCATATACCGAGGAGACAGAGTCGACAAGGGCTTCAGTCTACTCACGGTTGGGGCAAGGAGGGCGCCGAAGGGCCCATACTCCCGGGTACCAACAACATACACCCTCGGACCGTACCCCGTTCGTGACCAGGCAAGAGGCTCAGTACTGGGAATGAACCCAGGTGGTAAACCCAGCGGGGTTACATTTCGAGTACATCAGAAGAGATGAAGATCGATTTACAAGAAGACGTCAGGAGGCAGCATCACATCGAGCGGAAAGAACCCCTGAAAGGGTTGATTTAGTAACACCGCCTCGAACAGCCCAGGAAACAGCGCTGACCGCCTTGCAATTACAAGTGAACGAGCTCACTCGTCAATAGAATCAGACGCCTCCACCACCCCGTGTGAGAATTACATCTCCCTTTACAAGGGAAATAATGGAAATGGAGATCCAGAGGGATTGCAGGCCCTCGGTCAGCCTAGTTTATAATGGGGTAGGAGACCCCAATGCACACCTGATGAGCTACCAGGGAGGGCTCATGCTCTTGGGAGCCTCAGAGGCAGCCATTTGCAGGTTGTTTTTTAGCACTCTCTGAGGACCTGCCCAAGAATGGTTCAGCCATCTGCAACCTGGATCGATCGGGAGTTTTTCCGCCCTGTCCACCTTGTTCCTGGAACCATTTGCTTCAAGTGTCACCCCGAAGTGGCACTTCAGCTATCTTACTAGTGTCCGCCAAGGGCCCGAAGAATCCATCACCCAGTTCTTAATGAGGTGGAGGGATGAGGCGTTGAAGGTAGAGAACTTGACGGATTGCACGACAATCACGCTACTTACCGATGCTCTTCAAACTGGGGAATTATATCGGGATTTGAAGAAAAATCCAGGGACCAGTTATGTGGAGGTTCTGGAACGGGCACAGAGGCATGCCATTACGGAGGAGGAAATCACGATCAGGGATCGGAGGGCACCGCATGCGCCCACGAAGTTGGCCGATCGACCGGGTCCTAGCCCAGCGGCCACAAATGTTCCGAAACCAAACCGATTTACACTGCTCGTCCTTTCCATTGCTACCATCTTCCAGAATGAGAAGGATGTGATCCCCCCTCCAACGGACACAGAAGCTTACATGGGACGCTATGACGCGTATTGCCAATATCAAAAGACGAATGTGCATTCTACCAAGACCAGTCGAGTGCTCCAAATTGCCATAGAGGAGTTGATCCAGCAAGGTCACCTGGGTAAGTATGTAAATAAAGACCTGAACGCTGCAGGCCCCGTCCAGGAGCAAAATAAGAGGCCAAAGAGCTGGAAGAGGGATGATCAGCGAGATGCCTAACCATGGAATGACGTGTACATACAGTCTAGGGAGGAGGCCGAAGGTTCAGGAAATCCAAGGAAGAAGCCCAGGATGGAAATCAAGGTCATCTTTAGCGGGGGAGAAACTGGGGACACGGCTGCCGAACGGAAGAAGTTCGAGCATAACCTACCTGTGGCTTCCATCTCCGACCCGCCTCAGAAGAAGGTAAGCATCGAACCAATCGCATTCGGACTTGCGGATGTTTCTGCATCACCAAGTCCGCACAGGTACGAGCTGGTTGTGAGTATGTGTGTTGATAATATCCTTATCCGCCGAGTCCTGGTGGATACAGGGAGTAGCGTGGACGTCTTGTACTTGCGGACGTTCGAGAGGATGAAACTGGGGAGGGACCGGTTGACACCCCTTAAAACGCCGCTGGCAAGCTTCACGGGGGATTGTATCGATGCGGAAGGGACCATCTCCCTTTTGGTCGAAATTGGAGACGAGCGACACCGGACGACAGTCCGTATGACATTCATAGTGGTGGACATTCAATGCGCCCACAATGCCATATTGGGCCGACCCAGATTAGTAGACTTGGAAGTGATTGCTTCGGTTCAACACTCCTGCATAAAGTTCCCAACTGACACTGGGGTTGGAGTAGCCCGAACAGATCCGGCCACAGCCCGAAGGTGTTACAAGGAAGCAATGAAGAAGATAAATGATCGGGACCTGCGGGTGAATAGCAATGTGGAGGAGACCCGCAGGACGGAATTTATCGCATGCCCTGAGCCAGCCACCTTGCTGGAATATGTTGAGCTTGATTCACCCTCCGATCGGCAGGTTGCGATTGGAGTGGACTTGGAGCCAGAGATTAGAGAAGGGGTGATTGCAGTACTCATGGAGTTCCAAGTCCTGTTTTCCAGGGGACCAGAAGATATGTTGGGCATAGACCCGAAAATTATTTGTCATGAGTTAGCCGTTCGGCCGGAATTAAACCAGTCCAGCAGAAGAAGCGCTACCAGGCGGCCGAACGACAAGATTTTACCAAACAGGAGGTGGCCACACTACTCAAAATCAAGCACATCAGGCTGGTAATCCACGTGGAGTGGTTGTTTAATGTAGTCCTAGCCCCGAAGGGGGCAATTTGGAGGATGTGCGTTGACTATTCCGATCTGAACAAGGCATCCCCCATGGATCCTTATCATGTGCCTCAGATTGATTTGCTGGTAGATGAGACTGCCGGGTGTGAACTATTGAGCTTTATGGATGCCTTTCGGAGGTATCATCAGATCTTTATGCACCCGGCTGATGCAGAGAAAACAGCATTCGTCACCTCGGACGGGGTGTTTTGCTACATTGTGATGTCGTTCGGGTTGAAGAATGCTATGGCCACATTCCAAAGGATGATCAGGATGTTATTCAAAGAAGTTTTGGGAGTCACCATGGAGGCTTATGTGGATGACATCCTGATCAAAAGCAGGAAGAAAGAGGATCATGTTCGAGATATGGAAAAAGTCTTCGGAATCATGAGGAAGGCGAACATGACACTGAATCCCAAGTGTGCCTTTGCAGTAAAGGGGGGCAAATTCTTGGGATACATGATGAGTGAACGGGGGATTGAACCCAATCCCGAGAAAATCAAGGCAATCATGGACATGGAATCACCCAAGAACCTGAAGGAGGTTCAGTGGTTGACCGGTCCGCTAGCTGCATTAGGCAGGTTCCTTTCCAAACTAGCTGATCGGGCAATCCCATATTTCCATATCTTGAAAAAAGCCAACCTGTTCGAGTGGACAACCGAGTGTCAAGCGGCCTTTGAAGATTTCAAAACCTATCTGTCTTGCCCCTGGTCCTAACCAAGGCTGATCTAGGGGAGCATTTGTATATGTATCTCGCAGTGGCCAATCTTGTTGTGAGTTCGGTACTGTTGAAGGAGATTGATGGGGTTCAGTGACCGATCTATTTTATCAACAAAGCCATGAACGGCCCCGAAACACGGTACACCTTGATGGAGAAGACCATCCTGGCTTTGATAGTTGTTATCAAACATCTGGAACCGTACTTTCAGGCCCATCCGGTAACTGTTTTTACCACTCAGTTGCTCGCCACCATCCTGAGGAACCCGATGGACAGTGGACGCATTACCAAGTGGTCACTCCTGATCGGGCAGTATGAGGTAGACTTCAGGCCGCGACCTACCATTAAAGGTCAGGCCTTGGCAGACTTTTATTGTAGAATGCACCGCTCGTCCAAAGGAGGATATCTCGAACTAGGGGTGTTCATTAACCGGGTCGGACCGTAATTTAGACCTGAACCGGACCGGACCGGACTGGACCGGTATTAACCGGTCCGGGTTTCGGTCTTTAGAATATTAAGATTCCGGGTTCCGGTCCAGTCCGAGTCAAACCCGGAAAAATACCGGTCCGGACCGGTTGCCCGTTAAATTACTTTTCCCAAAAAATACCATTTTTAGGGCTTGTAACCGGTGGCCCATTTATTTTATGAACTAAATTAGGGAAACCCAAGATACGTTCATAGTATCTTTTTAAAGTTAAGAGCAGTATGTTTTGTTTTTTGCAAAATTGAATTTTCATTATTTGATTTGCTATGATTTGAAACTACAATGCAAATTGTTTTTTATGCAGTACCTTTTCTATAGGTGTGCAATATGGTATATGGTTGTAGTTCATATATTTTTATGATATTCTCAAGTCTGTTTCTTAAGTTGCAACCTGCAAGAATTCAAGACTACAAATACAGTCTGCTAGTTTGTAGTGTGCACTAGGGAAGTAATAAACATTTATATGCTAATTCTGATATATGAATTAAACATTTACTACGCATATTTGCTCATCAGATTATTTTTCGAAATAAAAGTCTGTGTTATTATTTTTTTTATTTAAAAAACCGGTTTAATTAGGGTCAAAACCGGACCGGACCAGAAAATTCCGGTCCGGGTCGGTCTGGACCGGTTAGTAATAGGTCCAGTCTTCGGTTCTCATAAATTTAAGATTCCGGTTCCGGTCCTAACCGGTTCCGGTCCGGTCTGGTTTTGGACCGGTGAACACCCCTAGCTCGAACGGTGCTTCCACAGACAACTTGTGGGAAATGTACGTTGATGGTGCATCTCCGGAAGGGTTCAAGGCATACTACTTAATACACTTTGATTTTCAGGTAACTAATAATGAGGCCGAATATGAGGCCCTTATTGCAGGTTTGAAGTATATCAAGGCCCTAGGTGTCGGTCGGTTGAAGGTACGTTCGGACAGCCAGCTAGTGGTTGGCCAGGTGAACTGAACCGCTGAGGCAAAAGAGGAAAGGATGAAGGCTCACAAGGAGCTGGTCGAGGAACAGATCGGTAAATTTGAACAGGTAGTGCTCGACCAGATCTCCAGAATAGAGAATGCCGAGGAAGATATTCTGTCAAAACTTGAAAATGTTGCGCTCGACGATCGGGCTCAGCTCATCCCTCCACATATCTAGCAGTTTGTCTATCGGGAGACGCTAGCAACACCAACCATAATGGTTCTTTAGGTGGAGGCTATATCTTATGCCGTTCCTAGTTTGGTCACAGACATGACCAACTACCTGAAGGACGGGACTCTCCTAACAGACAAGAACTCGGCATACAATGCCACATGCATCCAGAAGGAGGTCCGCCATGTTCGAGCTGGTGGAAGGACAAAAAGACATTCGGGGGACCATACCTAAAGTGTCTCCCGCCCGGCCTTGCAGCAGCTGTGATGGAGCAAATCCATGAAGGGATCTGTTCGAGTCATCAGGGTCCAAAGACTTTGGCAAGAAAGATCATCTTACAAGGATATTACTGGTCAACCATTCAGCGAGATTGCTTTGAACATACCCGAAAGTGCAAAATCTGCCAGCAGTATGTGTAACACTTGAGATTTAATTTAAATGGATTAATAGTACTACTCATACCAACAAGGTGCATCTCCTTTTAAGGGAGCTCATTAGCCAAGAACTCCAAAGTTAAGCGTGCTTGCACGGGAGTAGTCTTGGGATGGGTGACCCCCTGGGAAGTTTCCCAGGGCGCGCACGAGTGAGGACAAAGTGCGCGGAAAAGGCTAGTGGCGGTTTGTGAGGACAGTACTAGAGGTCAAAAGTAACTCCTCGGGGCCTACAGGGCTGGGGTGTTACAAATGGTATCAGAGCAACCCTGCGACAGTGTGCTGATCCGTTGGATATCGGGCGGGCACTTAGCAGGGGAAAAGATTCTGGGATATGATTGAGATTGGTTTATGGGCGCAACGAGGACGTTGCGTTCCTAAGTGGGGGTGATTGTAACACTTGAGATTTAATTTAAATGGATTAATAGTACTACTCATACCAACAAGGTGCATCTCCTTTTAAGGGAGCTCATTAGCCAAGAACTCCGAAGTTAAGCGTGCTTGCACGGGAGTAGTCTTGGGATGGGTGACCCCCTGTGAAGTTTCCCAGGGCGCGCACGAGTGAGGACAAAGTGCGCGGAAAAGGCTAGTGGCGGTTTGTGAGGACAGTACTAGAGGTCAAAAGTAACTCCTCGGGGCCTACGGGGCCGAGGTGTTACAGTATGCACATGTGCCCGGACGACCAACAAGTTTCTACACCCCAATGACCACGGCCTTGCCGTTCGCTAGGTGGGGGGTCTATTTGCTAGGCCCCCCACCTACAGCTCCTGTGGGGAAGAAGTACATCATTGTGGGGATCGACTATTTCACCAAATGGGTGGATGCAGAACCTTTAGCCAGCATCACAGACTCCCATTGCCAGAAGTTTGTCTGGCAAAACATCATTTGCTGATTCGGCCTCCCGGAGTAGATCATCACCGACAACGATAGGCAATTCGTGAGCAAGAACTTTGAGTAGTACCTGACCAAATGGGGCATCAAGCACTCTAGGGCATCAGTGGCCTATCCCCAGGCGAACGACGAGGTCGAGAATATGAATAGAACAATCACGGACAGGATGAAAAAGAAACTCGAAGAGTGCTCCTCTTCATGTCCTGATCAACTAAACTACATATTATGGACTTACCAAATGACCTCCAAAACAGCTACTGGGGAAACGCCGTTCGCTCTATCATACGGGTTCCAGGCCAAAGTCCCCACGGAAGTTCTGGTACCCATGTACCGAACGATGCATTTTGACCCCAAACGTAACGAAGATGCCTTGCGGGCAGAACTACACTTCATTGAAGAAAGAAGGTACTTGACCAAAAGAAGAATGGAGGAGTATCAACGAGCAACTCGGAGGTACTTTGATAAGCAGGTCAAGATCCGATCGGTAGAAGTGGGAGATCTTGTTCTCACGAATAGGGAGAAAAGCAAGCCGCTCGAGAGTGGGAAGCAAGCAAAGAATTGGGAAGGCCCTTACCAAGTTTGGAAGAAATACGCTACAGGGACGTTCGGCCTTAGAACAATAGAAGGCCGTTCGGTAGGCACCTGGAACGTTGAGCATTTAAGAAAACTCTATCAATGAAAATGGCTGTTGCCACCTCTAAAAAAACTGAATGAGAGAGGGAGACATAACTTCCATAAACCAAGAGCATGGACGAACCGAGAGGACGTCAGGTCAAACCCAGGCGGATCGAATGGGGGATCGAAGCTATGGTTAAAAGCATCACCTCGAGCACAAATGTAAGTGAATCATTCCGGATGGCCTAACGAGGATCATCATTTCGGTCTGGGGGAGAGCCATCATCTTAGCTAGGTTTGACCTTGTGTTCCGGATGACCGAACGGGTGTTTCAAATCAGTTTGGAGATGATGTTGAACCAGGAGCATGGACGAGCCGAGCGGACGTCAGATCTAACCCAGGCGGATCGAACGGGGGATCGAAGCTATGGTTAACCTCACCTCGACCGCAAGTGTAAGTGAATCGTTCTGGATGGCCGAACGAGTATCCTCATTTCGGTCTGGAGAGAGCCATGATTTTAGCTTGGTTTGACCTTGCGTTTTGGAAGACCGAATGAGGGTTTCAAACCAGTTTGAAGATGATGTTAAACCAGGAGCATGGATGAGCCAAGGGGACGTCGGGTCAAACCTAGACGCTGCCGAATGGGGGATTGAATCTATGGTTTTAAATTTTACCTTAGTCATTAGCTTTGGCGAACAACGACGACTAGTTCGGGAGGCCTCAACAGGCCACGAAATCTAGATCGAAGGGTGGTATCCTAGCTTTGATTTGGAGACAAGTCACCATTTCAGCTCCACGCATGAATGATCCGTGCCGGATGACCGAACGGGGAAGCCTGCGTGATAGTTTGGAAATGAGGGCATCTCAACCAGCAGTATGGACGTTCTGTATCAGAAAAACCCGAACGGTGGCATCGAAAATATGGTTTGGAAGATGACAAGTATCAAATGATCGGTATGAAATTACACAAACATTGGAATAAGGATCAGGAAAGCATAAGACAAGCAATGAAAGTACAATGGAAGTGAAATCTTTTTATTCTTCGGAGCTACTGTCCGGGGAATACAAGAGAATAAGAAATCCAAGGTACTTGGGAGGGCTAAGCTAAATCAGCTTTGGAAAAACTTGGTTGGTTGGAGCTAGGTTCACCACTGTCCTCTGTTTTTTTGGCCCGCTTGGCGCGATCATCCATGACTCGATCAAAGGCGTTCACAAAGCACTTTCTAAAACCTTGCTCCTCTGGGTCGAACGACTGAGGGAATTGCTTCATGATCACATCAATGTTCTCATCAACAATGATATCCATGCTCTTCAGCAAGGTATCACGAGCGAGGCCCTCCACGAAGTTCTTCTCCTCTGGGGTCTCGCCTAGAAGGTTGATCCCAGCCGTGAGGGGGTCATCTCTGGCACGAAGATGTTGGCCAATATGCTGGCCGAGAAATTTCTGGGCGGTATTTTCAAGAGCAATGTTCAGCCCCTTGCCCCTTTGAAAGTCTATCACCGTCTGCTACGTAATCTTGGAAGTATCAACAGAAATGACAGGGGCATTCTTCTCCTTGGTCGTTCGGACCTTGATACCAGCTTCTTCTACGGACTTGAGCTTGGCCTTGAGAAAAGTGATCTCCTGATCAGGATGTTGGACCCTCTGTTCACTTTCAGCCAGCCGGCGACGGTATTGTTCCCTTTTGTGGCATGATCCTATAGATCAACGGCCATCTTATGTGTAGCTTCAAGAAGGGTCTTAGTTTCCTCCTGGTCCCGGGCCATTTAAGCCATCTCCCGATCGGCAGCAAGGAAGGCCTTGTGATAATAAACCCCGGCCCAGGGGAGGTGTCTCAATATGGGAAATGGGAATAAAATTTGCTAAAGAGAGGATGAATCAGGAAATCAAAAAATACCTTGATGTTCTCAAGATGACCTGCCTTGATCAGATCATGCCAGTGGGTCAGATGGGTGAAGCTGGGCAAGGCCTTCAGGGCCATCGAGCACCACGACGAGGTGGCCGTATGCCCGAAGAGGATTTTACTCTCTAATTGGGGACCCCTACAAGAGAATTCCAGCTGTTCAGAAGTCTTGGCATTTGTGGAAGCAGGCACGATCTTGCTGGAAGAGGAAAGGGGAGCATCCATTCTTGTCTGGACCGGGTAAAAGCCGGTCAAATCCACCACATCATCCGGACGGGATCTTTTCCGGGTCATTTCTGTGGTACCCCGGAATTGAGGTTGTTGAGCGGGTCTACCACTATCAATAGTAATATTGCCTTTTCCCTTCCCGACCGGGGGGGGGGGAGCTAGATGAAGGACCCCGACGTTTCATCTCGGACGGGATCACACCTGCACAAAAAAGATGGTCAGAAGGCCACAACACAAAGCAACACGCCGAAATTGAAACTGAAAACGGGAAGTACTAATGCCATCATCAAGCATCTTGGCAGGCGTAACATAAGCCTGTATATTTTGGGAGCCCGCCAAACGCAGCGACTCAGCCTGGTTTTGTAGAACGACATCCAGAATCGGCTCCTTGTCCCGAACGAGGTACGAATTCCACAGGTCGAGGAATGGAAGCGCTTCACCCACGTGAACAAACAAAAAACGCTCCTGCCATTTCTCAGGAGGCGTGGGCTTCTCTGTGAAAAGCTGACGGAAGGGCCGGGCGGTCAGTCGCAGGTACCCAGTGGTCCAGTACGGCTCATATCTATAATGGAATAGAAACAAATCTACGTTCGGAGGGATCCCCAAATCATGGCATTGAATGATAAATCCTTCAAGGATGCGATAAGCGCTGAGAACGAACTGAGCCGGAAGCACCGAGAACCGGCATAGGAAGTCTATGACGAATCGGTGTAAGGGAAAGCGAAGACCGGCGACCAAAGCGTCCAGATGCACCAACACATGCCCCGGTCTGTGCCTCATCGGATGTCAAATGAAGCCACTATAAAATTGCCTAGGTGGCGGTAAAAGTTGGGCCAGTTGCTGATCGGGATCTGCTGGAAGACATTGGCGTTGCTTCCGGATGAAAAAGAAGTTTAGAGGAATGCGTGGAGGCAGCTCGGGCATTCCACGCTTGTATTTTTGAAGGTCCTCTCCCTCGAGACATCCATCATCGGGGAGGGACTGTTCGGCCTCAGGTGGGATTGGGGAGTTTGTGGGAGAGTCCGAAGACTGAGAAGGAGAGTTGGCTACCTAGCTGCTCGGACCGGCCTTTCCCCTTGTAGAACGACGGATCAAAACCATGTCTTCCTCGTCGGAAGTAAAAGAACTGGACATATGAAGAAAGAGGTCGTAAATACCTCAAAGAAGAGGGAGCCTGAAGGAATTCTAGAGAGAGAAAGCTAGCAGCGGGGTAAAAGATAAGGAAGCAACAGGAAATGAGGGAGCACCAGCTTCCCCATATTTATATAGGAGTCACCGTCCTGAAACCAAAACCATGGGGGACACGTGTCGAGTGCTGAATGGATTACATCAGAGGTCATGGACGCAGAAGCTTCCCGAACGACCGCATAAAACCAAAGAAAATAACCAAGTCCCAAGGGCTTAAAGATATTTTCATAAGATGGGGTCCTGATTCAGCTCAGGATCCAAAGACCCGAATGGGTCGAGGATAATAGGAAGAACGGATAAGACCTAACCGTTCCCACAAACAATCAGCCATATTAATGGTATTATTTTGGTGTGCCCGGACGGCGTTGGACCAACATGTGATGTAATCACAAAATTGGGGACAGACCCATAATCCTGCTCGGGAGTCCTAACTACGGAAGCAGCGACTAAAGCCGAGGATCCCTGTTGGAGTTTCCAACCTAAAGGCCCCGAACGGGTTATGGCTGGCATGAAAATTTGCTAAGTCCAAAACATCAGTGAAGGAAAGACGCGCAAAACATGACAGTAAGAGTAACTACAAACGAAGAAACAAAAGGAGTATTTCACTCTTCGGCTCTACTGGCCGGATTGTACATTGGATGAAAGTTAAAAGCGAGGATATATTGCAACAAAAGAGGGTGCCTATCTGGAGGAGTGGATAACCGCCACTTCATTCTGCCTTTTCGTCCTTAACATCTTCAATGGCCTCCTCTTCATCATCAGTGGGGGGATCGGGTTCTTTGTCGGCTGCCTGATCAGCTTCCCTCTGAAGATTCCGGTGGTACTCGTCAAAGTGGAGCAAGAGAACCCTATTCTCCGAAAGCTCGTTCAGATCGACCTGCCGCCCCGCCAGATGATTCAAGATTGGCACCATGCCCTTCATCATCTCCTGGCACCCCATGACGAAAGTTTCCCGGGCCATAGAAGTGGCCCATTCTTTTCCGGTCGGGGTATCGTCGGCCAGCTTTACCCCCTGGACCTGGCGACTGGGGCCTTGGGAAACTGTTCCCAACTCTTCCCGAATAGGTTGCTGACGAGCACTTTGTCGTAGTGCATCAAAATAAATTCAATACTAACACTTATACGTAGTATAGCGTAGTAGAATTCGTATCCACATGGAAAGGAATAATTCTCTTTTTATGAACTAGTAATTAAAGGGGGGGTTTTGGGGTTGAATGATTTAATTTAATAAGAAACTAAGATGAACAACCTATATGTGTTTAATTCAAATGATAAAAAGAACTTAGCTTTGATACTTTCCACTTATTGATGTATTTAGTCGATCCTTGTTATATTTATAACTTATCCCCTCTCAAATACTCAATCGAGGAGTATATCCAATTCATCGAGGGTAGTTATTAACAACGACCGTTCATTAATAACCCTTACTATTAATCAAATATAGAACAACGCCTTATACCAATTTAATTGTGAGGGAATAATTGTGAGAATATTTGGTGGTTTATGTATGCGAGTGGGAAAAATTACGATTTTAGAGAGAGAAGATGTGAGGAAAAATTCCCCGGTGAATGACATCCACGGCGGCTCAGCCACCGCCACCTGGTGGATCGGCTTGGTAGGGTAAAAGTTTTGCAGATGTTGTAGCAGGCCGATCTACATGTTCGTTATCTCAAAAATCTCATTCACGGTTTAAGGGTATGCCGTCAATAACGTTTCCGGAATCTGACATTCAAATCTTGGCAGAACCTCATAAGAGATCACTGGTGGGATACTTTTATCAAAGGCGACCAGGTTTGAAGCTTCTACGTCGGGCGTTAGAAAGGATCGGATTCAAAGGGTATTTTCATTTGGGACTTTTGGATCCCAAACATGTTTTACTAAGGTTTGATATGGAAGAAGACTACTTAAGATGTTGGAATCGGCAGACGTGGTCGATCTATGGGTCGGTGATGAGAGTTACAAAATGGTCTCCGACCTTCCGTCCTAATGTTGAATCCCCGGTGGTTCCTGTGTGGATTGCGTTTGGGGGCCTTCCTATTCATTTACATGACCAACGTGCTCTATTTGACATAGCTACACTAATTGGAACGCCTTTGAAATTGGATGCGGCAACTGCCTCCTTAGCCAGGCCTTCTGTGGCCCGGATCTGTGTTGAGTGAGACCTCACTAAGGAGATGCCTCAGAAAATTTGGATAAATTGTGGAAAATCAGGATTTTCTCAAAGTGTGATTTACGAAAACCATCCACAATATTGTGGTGATTGCTTTCATCTTGGACATTCCAATGTGAATTGTCCAAAAAAAAGTAAGCCTCAGGCTATTACACTCCCTCAGGAGAGATGGGCTGTTAGGCCTCAAATGAATGGTATGGAGGATAAGCAAAACAAACTAGTTAAGTTTACAACACAGGAAAAGGGGAAGGGAATAGCTATTTCAAATAATGAGGCAAAGCCTTCTACATCTAATATACAGCAGGATTTGGACTCTGATTCTGAAGTGGAAGAGGTTTTCTTGGACACCTTGGAACCTCCAGAAGATCAAGGGAAGCATCAGGGAAATGAAGTCCTCAGGAAGGAGGTGAAAGCTTTGTTGAGCAAAGATATTCCAGGAGTAGATCAATCCAGGGATTCTATTGTTGTTAAAGATGATTTTCATCTGAAGCAGGTTGCCAAATCTCAGGACTTTGATCCAGAAATAGCTCAAAAGGAGTACCTTTCTGAGGGGGAAACTGAGAAACACCTGTTGCATAGAATACATCAGTTAGATTGGGAAAACTCTTGGTCTGAAGTAAGAGCTAAAGTTAACTTCATGGCAAAGAGGATATCTGAGAGAGAGGAAGTTTCAGAGCCAGCTCAAAAATAGTACATGCAACAGGAGACAAAGGAAAAAAGGAAAGACACATGTTAATACTGCTCCTAGGGTGACTAGAAATGCAACAAGGAAAGTTGAAGAGCAGGGGGAGATATTTCACGGTGATCCAAGTGTCTGTGAGGGGGCCTCTTTAAATTCTACTCAATCCTTATAAATGAATTGTTTATTTTGGAATGTGAGGGGTCTGGAGTCTTCTTCAGCTAGACTTATTTCTTTAATAAGGCAATGGAGTATTCAGTTAGTGGTGGTGATTGAACCTATGGTAGATATCTCAAAAATTCAAAAATACAAAAAAGATTTCAATTTTCAGTGTGTTCTTTCTTCTACTATAAATAAAATTTGGGTATTCTGGAATCCAGAGGAGGTTCAGATTTCTGATGTTATTTGGCATCAGCAATATGTTCATATGAGGTTGGTGAAAAATTCTTTTTCTGGCTGGCTTACAGCAATTTATGGCAAGCATAATCATATTAATAGAAGGCAGTTGTGGTCTTCTTTGATGGATTTGTCTATTCAAATTCAAGAGCCATGGATTGTGGGGGGGGTGAATTTAACACTATTGCAGATCATAGTGAGCATCAGGGTAGAAAGGCCCCTCATCTGCAGAGTATTATGGAGTTTTCAGATTGCATTTCCTCTTGTGATCTTATTGATATGCCCTTTGTGGGGCCACAATTCACTTGGGCAGGTCAAAGGGCTAATGGTATGGTCTGGAGAAGGTTGGATAGGGTGTTGATTGATAAAAAATGTGTGGATAGTTTTCATCAGATTCAAATTTCTGTGTTGGAAAAAACACCCTCTGACCATAGCCATGTTCTTTTCAGATGCTGGAACAGTTCTCACTCTTGTCCTAGAAGTTTTAAATTTCTAAACATGTGGATTACTAATCCTACTTTTTATGATACTGTTAGACACTGCTGGGAAAATACAAATTCTGGGGGTGGTATGCGTGGTTTGCTTTTCAAACTGCAGGCCCTTAAAAAAGTTCTTAAAGATTGGAACAAGCAGGTCTTTGGGAATATTTTTGATGATATTAAGCGTTGTGAAGATATGGTCTTAAAAGCTGAAACTCTTTATACAGAGCAACCTACTGAGGCAAACAAGGAGAATTGGATGAATCTAAAATCTGCACTGACTTGTAAGCTTAAACTAGAAAGAAAATTCTGGAAACAAAAATCCCACATCCAATGGCTCAAGGGAGGGGATTCCAATTCTAATTTCTATCACTCTTATGTTAAAATGAGGCAAAAGAAACAAATTATCTCTTCCATTAATAATATGGATGGAAATTCCGTTTCCACTTTCCCTGAAATCAAAGAGGCAGTTGTTACCTATTTCACTTCACTATATTCTGTTGAGTCTTCAGCTAGTAATCATGAGGAAATCCTGCAATTCATCCCCAGATTAGTAACAGATGCATATAATGCTCTTCTCACTCAACTGCCTATGATGGAGGAAGTTAAACATGCAGTTTGGAGTTTAAATCAAAATGGGGCTGCAGGTCCTGATGGTTTTAATGGCAAATTTTTTAAAAAATGCTGGGATATTGTTGGGATGGATGTGTTGAGAGCTGTACAGGACTTTTTTCAAGGTCATTCTATCCCCCCGGGGTATCTAGTAGTCTGATTGTTTTAATACCTAAAATTGTCAACCCTGCCAGTTTTGGTGATTTTAGACCTATTTGCCTTTCTAACTTTATTAGTAAGATCTGTACTAGAGTGTTGGCCTCTAGACTTGGCAAAATCTTACCTAAAATCATATCTGTGGAGCAAGCTGGGTTCATGCAAAACAGAGATATTGCTGATCATATCCTCATTGCACAGGAAATGGTTCACTCTATTGAGAAGAAGATTAGAGGTGCTAATGTACTCCTTAAGCTTGATATGGCTAAAGCTTTTGACAAGCTATCATGGTTTTTTTTATGGAGGTTCTTAAGAGGTTTGGTTTTTCTCAGGAATTCAATCGGATTGTTTTAAACAATCTTAAGGCTACTTATCTGTCTGTTTTGGTAAATGGTGAGCCTTCTGGTTTCTTTAAGCCTAAAAGGGGAGTTAAACAAGGTCATCCACTTTCTCCCTTTTTATTTATTATTGCATCTGAGGCTTTTTCTAGAGGACTTAATTGACATATTCAGAATGCTTTGATCAAACCATTTTGGATGGGAAGTAAGGGCTACCCTATCTCTCACTTGGGTTTTGTTGATGATTTGTTGATCTTTCTGAATGGTGGGTCTAGTTCCTTAAATAATTTTAAGAAATTCTTCAAAGACTATCAAGATGCTTCAGGACAGACTGTTAACCTCCACAAAAGTTCTTTTTTGTGTGGTAAGGTTAGTGGGGCCAAGGTTCAGAATATGGAAGACATATTGGGAATGAAAAAGGCTGACTTTCCAGTCAAATATTTGGGAGTTCACTTACATAAGGGTATTAATAGATACCCTTAATGTTTGGATATCATAAAAAAGTTTGACAGGAAACTTACTACATGGAAACAAAAAAAACTTAACTCAGGGGGGTAGGCTGATCCTGATTAAGCATGTTCTCAGTGCTATTCCTCTCCACATACTTGCTGCTGATCATCTGCCAAAAAAAGTCATTAATATTATTGAGAAGAAGATGGCAAACTTCTTTTGGGGTTCTTCCAATATTAAAGAAAAATATCATTGGGTGAAGTGGGCAGATATGTGCAGGCCAACTCAAGAAGGGGGAGTGGGCATTAGAGCTTTGACAGACATTGAAAAAGCCTTTTCACTCAAATTATGGTGGAAATGGAAGAGGGGAAATTCACTTTGGGCAGACTTTATTCACGCTAGATACCCTAGGGGGTTCAAACATGGTTCCTAAAGTTTATGACTTCCCTATATGGAGAAGAATTTGTCAGATTCATGATACTGCACTATTTCTAGGTGATGACATTCAGGATGGAAATCTGACCTGGTTCTTGGAAGAAAATGACAGATTTTCTTTTAAGAATGCCTATAATTCTATCAGGGACAATATACCTAGTGCTTTCTCATTCAAACATGCATGGCACAACAAGCAATCAATGCAGATTAAGCTTTTTCAGTGGAAGGTTTTAAAACAAATTTTACCTTTCACTGATCACATGTCCAGATTCAGAATGGTTTTAAATCCTTCAATTTGTCCTTTCTGTAGATGCCAGGAGGACTCTATGAATCATGTCTTTTCTGGTGCCAAAAAGTGAGGTCCGTTTGGTCTTATTTTATGGGAATACTGGGAATTCCAATACCTGCACAAATTGATTCCATTAAGCAAGTCTATATGGCATGGTGGTGGAAAGCAGGTAGTAAGAAACTCAGTGACATTTTTAAACACAACTTGCCGGGGATTATAGGGTGGCATATCTGGAAAAACTACACCAACCTTATTTGGGGCTCAGGGGATGCTAATACCACACCGGAGGTGGTTATCAGGCATATAAAGTTTTATACTCGTAATTGGGTAGCTAGCTTGGCAGATTTGAAGATTGGGACTGTTGATAAGATCTTATATGAAGAATACCTAATTCCCCAGACATTTAGATTGAAAGACAGTCCGGTGAGGGCAATTAAATGGAGTAAACCGACAAAGAAGTTTAAACTGAATACTGATGCTAGTTTCTTACCTCTTCATGCTAGAGGTGGTGCTATCATGAGGAATCGAAAGGGAGAGATGATTTTTGCTCTTTCATTTCCCATGTTGGCATCTACAGTCCTGGAGGCGGAAATGCTTGCAGCTCTAACAACGGTCCGATGGGCTCTTGATCATGGCTACTCTGAATTTGAGGTGGAGATGGATTCGGAAGATGGGGTTCGATTGCTGATTTCTGAGGATTGAGGCGCATGTATGTGGAAAGGCATGTTTTTGGAAACAATGCTTCGTTGCAAGGAAAAGGGAGTTTCCTTTTCGCACAGTTGGAGAGAATCAAATTGGGCCGCGCATTACTTAGCAGATCAGGTTTTGGCCCAAATGGAATACTTTGACACTGTTCTGGCTCTGCCCAACAGAGTGAGAGCAGCCTTTTATCTGGATTACTTTGGCATTCCGGCGCTCCGGCTTAGATGTAATTGATTTATATTTTTTGTTATCCTGTTTTTTAGAGGTTTTGGCCTAGTCCCCCTCTTCTCTGTATTGTTTTCCTTTTTATTTTATAAAACCTGACAAATGTTCCCCGGCGTTTGTCCCACTGATTTTGGTGGTTTGCCTACCGGGTTCAAAAAAAAAGTCTTATACCGATTTAATAGTAGCATTTAATCTTTCTAACTCCTTGATGAAATCAATTGAGATTGATAACCTCAACACAACGGTTTCGGTTTAACCAACAAAATTAATCTCTCTTAAGTTTATTAACCACGACCATGCATTAATAATCCGAAGTTACTTACTTGTGAAACCATCAACGATTAACCATCGATTCGTTGATTGTTTCTAGTATTAGTTAATATTGAGATGTTGACTAATTGTCATCTTAGCAACACTCCCCAACATTAATATAGAAATAGATTAAGGGAAGAACTAATATTCAAGGAGAGAAGTTAAGAAAATAACTCACAACTTTAATAATCAACAAGTTACAAGAGCAAAACCAAGAAATGGAAGTTTAGCTCCTCATTTGGAGACTAAACATAGCTAGAAAAATATAAAGAAATGTTATTCTAAACTGAGCTTAAGAGTATGGCAGAAGGAATGGAAATTAGTGAAGAAAATGTGTGCTATTTATAGGTGTTTTTCAACACCTTTGGCCGGGTACCCGACCGGGTATGGGGCTCACCCGACCGGGTACCGGTCAAAATCAGATCATCTGCCATGTTCTTGTGTTTCCGCAAGTCGGATTATCTCCGGTCACTTCTCACCCGACCGGGTGAGGTAGCTTGCCCGATTGGGTGGAGCAATTTCTCAGTAGGTCCGGATTTCACTTCTTACCCGACCGGGTGGAGTAGCTTACCCGGCCGGGTATCAACTCCTGGGCAGCATTTCACCTGTTTTTCCTCTTTTCCAAGTTTTCCTTTTCAACACCATAAATCCTAACACTACTTTACAACTTACAAATGAAAGCTAAAATACATTTACAACTAAAATCACACAAATGTTTACAAACTAAATAAAAAGTCAAACAATCAACATAAATTAAACATAAAAACATATAATTATGCACTACTAATTAGTGTGCATCAGGTGCCTACGTGGGCCATCCCATACTCTTCAGCAGCCTTGGTGAAATCTTCAGAGGATCTAAACTCGGCCCAAGCAGCAGCCCGAACGGCGGAAAGATCCACATCTACTTCCCGAGGACCGTCCGGGATCTGAGGATCACTATCCTTAAAAACAATTTGGGCGGCCTCATCAGCCGCCACCTTAGCCTGGAAAGTGCTAAGCTTGACCCGATGCTGGCCGAGCTCTTCCTCAAGTTTCTTCCTCTCCTAATTGGCCGAGCTAAGAACGTCAGCAGCCGCCTATTCCGCATCAAAACGGGCCTTGACCAGCTCCGCCTCCTTGGCTACCCGGGCATGGTGGAGTTGAAGGTTATACAGACCAGCCTGAGAAAGAAACAACTAATCAGAAAAACAAGGTACTTGGGAGGGCTAAGCTAAATCAGCTTTGGAAAAACTTGGTTGGTTGGAGCTAGGTTCACCACTGTCCTCTGTTTTTTTGGCCCGCTTGGCGCGATCATCCATGACTCGATCAAAGGCGTTCACAAAGCACTTTCTAAAACCTTGCTCCTCTGGGTCGAACGACTGAGGGAATTGCTTCATGATCACATCAATGTTCTCATCAACAATGATATCCATGCTCTTCAGCAAGGTATCACGAGCGAGGCCCTCCACGAAGTTCTTCTCCTCTGGGGTCTCGCCTAGAAGGTTGATCCCAGCCGTGAGGGGGTCATCTCTGGCACGAAGATGTTGGCCAATATGCTGGCCGAGAAATTTCTGGGCGGTATTTTCAAGAGCAATGTTCAGCCCCTTGCCCCTTTGAAAGTCTATCACCGTCTGCTACGTAATCTTGGAAGTATCAACAGAAATGACAGGGGCATTCTTCTCCTTGGTCGTTCGGACCTTGATACCAGCTTCTTCTACGGACTTGAGCTTGGCCTTGAGAAAAGTGATCTCCTGATCAGGATGTTGGACCCTCTGTTCACTTTCAGCCAGCCGGCGACGGTATTGTTCCCTTTTGTGGCATGATCCTATAGATCAACGGCCATCTTATGTGTAGCTTCAAGAAGGGTCTTAGTTTCCTCCTGGTCCCGGGCCATTTAAGCCATCTCCCGATCGGCAGCAAGGAAGGCCTTGTGATAATAAACCCCGGCCCAGGGGAGGTGTCTCAATATGGGAAATGGGAATAAAATTTGCTAAAGAGAGGATGAATCAGGAAATCAAAAAATACCTTGATGTTCTCAAGATGACCTGCCTTGATCAGATCATGCCAGTGGGTCAGATGGGTGAAGCTGGGCAAGGCCTTCAGGGCCATCGAGCACCACGACGAGGTGGCCGTATGCCCGAAGAGGATTTTACTCTCTAATTGGGGACCCCTACAAGAGAATTCCAGCTGTTCAGAAGTCTTGGCATTTGTGGAAGCAGGCACGATCTTGCTGGAAGAGGAAAGGGGAGCATCCATTCTTGTCTGGACCGGGTAAAAGCCGGTCAAATCCACCACATCATCCGGACGGGATCTTTTCCGGGTCATTTCTGTGGTACCCCGGAATTGAGGTTGTTGAGCGGGTCTACCACTATCAATAGTAATATTGCCTTTTCCCTTCCCGACCGGGGGGGGGGGGGGGGGAGCTAGATGAAGGACCCCGACGTTTCATCTCGGACGGGATCACACCTGCACAAAAAAGATGGTCAGAAGGCCACAACACAAAGCAACACGCCGAAATTGAAACTGAAAACGGGAAGTACTAATGCCATCATCAAGCATCTTGGCAGGCGTAACATAAGCCTGTATATTTTGGGAGCCCGCCAAACGCAGCGACTCAGCCTGGTTTTGTAGAACGACATCCAGAATCGGCTCCTTGTCCCGAACGAGGTACGAATTCCACAGGTCGAGGAATGGAAGCGCTTCACCCACGTGAACAAACAAAAAACGCTCCTGCCATTTCTCAGGAGGCGTGGGCTTCTCTGTGAAAAGCTGACGGAAGGGCCGGGCGGTCAGTCGCAGGTACCCAGTGGTCCAGTACGGCTCATATCTATAATGGAATAGAAACAAATCTACGTTCGGAGGGATCCCCAAATCATGGCATTGAATGATAAATCCTTCAAGGATGCGATAAGCGCTGAGAACGAACTGAGCCGGAAGCACCGAGAACCGGCATAGGAAGTCTATGACGAATCGGTGTAAGGGAAAGCGAAGACCGGCGACCAAAGCGTCCAGATGCACCAACACATGCCCCGGTCTGTGCCTCATCGGATGTCAAATGAAGCCACTATAAAATTGCCTAGGTGGCGGTAAAAGTTGGGCCAGTTGCTGATCGGGATCTGCTGGAAGACATTGGCGTTGCTTCCGGATGAAAAAGAAGTTTAGAGGAATGCGTGGAGGCAGCTCGGGCATTCCACGCTTGTATTTTTGAAGGTCCTCTCCCTCGAGACATCCATCATCGGGGAGGGACTGTTCGGCCTCAGGTGGGATTGGGGAGTTTGTGGGAGAGTCCGAAGACTGAGAAGGAGAGTTGGCTACCTAGCTGCTCGGACCGGCCTTTCCCCTTGTAGAATGACGGATCAAAACCATGTCTTCCTCGTCGGAAGTAAAAGAACTGGACATATGAAGAAAGAGGTCGTAAATACCTCAAAGAAGAGGGAGCCTGAAGGAATTCTAGAGAGAGAAAGCTAGCAGCGGGGTAAAAGATAAGGAAGCAACAGGAAATGAGGGAGCACCAGCTTCCCCATATTTATATAGGAGTCACCGTCCTGAAACCAAAACCATGGGGGACACGTGTCGAGTGCTGAATGGATTACATCAGAGGTCATGGACGCAGAAGCTTCCCGAACGACCGCATAAAACCAAAGAAAATAACCAAGTCCCAAGGGCTTAAAGATATTTTCATAAGATGGGGTCCTGATTCAGCTCAGGATCCAAAGACCCGAATGGGTCGAGGATAATAGGAAGAACGGATAAGACCTAACCGTTCCCACAAACAATCAGCCATATTAATGGTATTATTTTGGTGTGCCCGGACGGCGTTGGACCAACATGTGATGTAATCACAAAATTGGGGACAGACCCATAATCCTGCTCGGGAGTCCTAACTACGGAAGCAGCGACTAAAGCCGAGGATCCCTGTTGGAGTTTCCAACCTAAAGGCCCCGAACGGGTTATGGCTGGCATGAAAATTTGCTAAGTCCAAAACATCAGTGAAGGAAAGACGCGCAAAACATGACAGTAAGAGTAACTACAAACGAAGAAACAAAAGGAGTATTTCACTCTTCGGCTCTACTGGCCGGATTGTACATTGGATGAAAGTTAAAAGCGAGGATATATTGCAACAAAAGAGGGTGCCTATCTGGAGGAGTGGATAACCGCCACTTCATTCTGCCTTTTCGTCCTTAACATCTTCAATGGCCTCCTCTTCATCATCAGTGGGGGGATCGGGTTCTTTGTCGGCTGCCTGATCAGCTTCCCTCTGAAGATTCCGGTGGTACTCGTCAAAGTGGAGCAAGAGAACCCTATTCTCCGAAAGCTCGTTCAGATCGACCTGCCGCCCCGCCAGATGATTCAAGATTGGCACCATGCCCTTCATCATCTCCTGGCACCCCATGACGAAAGTTTCCCGGGCCATAGAAGTGGCCCATTCTTTTCCGGTCGGGGTATCGTCGGCCAGCTTTACCCCCTGGACCTGGCGACTGGGGCCTTGGGAAACTGTTCCCAACTCTTCCCGAATAGGTTGCTGACGAGCACTTTGTCGTAGTGCATCAAAATAAATTCAATACTAACACTTATACGTAGTATAGCGTAGTAGAATTCGTATCCACATGGAAAGGAATAATTCTCTTTTTATGAACTAGTAATTAAAGGGGGGGTTTTGGGGTTGAATGATTTAATTTAATAAGAAACTAAGATGAACAACCTATATGTGTTTAATTCAAATGATAAAAAGAACTTAGCTTTGATACTTTCCACTTATTGATGTATTTAGTCGATCCTTGTTATATTTATAACTTATCCCCTCTCAAATACTCAATCGAGGAGTATATCCAATTCATCGAGGGTAGTTATTAACAACGACCGTTCATTAATAACCCTTACTATTAATCAAATATAGAACAACGCCTTATACCAATTTAATTGTGAGGGAATAATTGTGAGAATATTTGGTGGTTTATGTATGCGAGTGGGAAAAATTACGATTTTAGAGAGAGAAGATGTGAGGAAAAATTCCCCGGTGAATGACATCCACGGCGGCTCAGCCACCGCCACCTGGTGGATCGGCTTGGTAGGGTAAAAGTTTTGCAGATGTTGTAGCAGGCCGATCTACATGTTCGTTATCTCAAAAATCTCATTCACGGTTTAAGGGTATGCCGTCAATAACGTTTCCGGAATCTGACATTCAAATCTTGGCAGAACCTCATAAGAGATCACTGGTGGGATACTTTTATCAAAGGCGACCAGGTTTGAAGCTTCTACGTCGGGCGTTAGAAAGGATCGGATTCAAAGGGTATTTTCATTTGGGACTTTTGGATCCCAAACATGTTTTACTAAGGTTTGATATGGAAGAAGACTACTTAAGATGTTGGAATCGGCAGACGTGGTCGATCTATGGGTCGGTGATGAGAGTTACAAAATGGTCTCCGACCTTCCGTCCTAATGTTGAATCCCCGGTGGTTCCTGTGTGGATTGCGTTTGGGGGCCTTCCTATTCATTTACATGACCAACGTGCTCTATTTGACATAGCTACACTAATTGGAACGCCTTTGAAATTGGATGCGGCAACTGCCTCCTTAGCCAGGCCTTCTGTGGCCCGGATCTGTGTTGAGTGAGACCTCACTAAGGAGATGCCTCAGAAAATTTGGATAAATTGTGGAAAATCAGGATTTTCTCAAAGTGTGATTTACGAAAACCATCCACAATATTGTGGTGATTGCTTTCATCTTGGACATTCCAATGTGAATTGTCCAAAAAAAAGTAAGCCTCAGGCTATTACACTCCCTCAGGAGAGATGGGCTGTTAGGCCTCAAATGAATGGTATGGAGGATAAGCAAAACAAACTAGTTAAGTTTACAACACAGGAAAAGGGGAAGGGAATAGCTATTTCAAATAATGAGGCAAAGCCTTCTACATCTAATATACAGCAGGATTTGGACTCTGATTCTGAAGTGGAAGAGGTTTTCTTGGACACCTTGGAACCTCCAGAAGATCAAGGGAAGCATCAGGGAAATGAAGTCCTCAGGAAGGAGGTGAAAGCTTTGTTGAGCAAAGATATTCCAGGAGTAGATCAATCCAGGGATTCTATTGTTGTTAAAGATGATTTTCATCTGAAGCAGGTTGCCAAATCTCAGGACTTTGATCCAGAAATAGCTCAAAAGGAGTACCTTTCTGAGGGGGAAACTGAGAAACACCTGTTGCATAGAATACATCAGTTAGATTGGGAAAACTCTTGGTCTGAAGTAAGAGCTAAAGTTAACTTCATGGCAAAGAGGATATCTGAGAGAGAGGAAGTTTCAGAGCCAGCTCAAAAATAGTACATGCAACAGGAGACAAAGGAAAAAAGGAAAGACACATGTTAATACTGCTCCTAGGGTGACTAGAAATGCAACAAGGAAAGTTGAAGAGCAGGGGGAGATATTTCACGGTGATCCAAGTGTCTGTGAGGGGGCCTCTTTAAATTCTACTCAATCCTTATAAATGAATTGTTTATTTTGGAATGTGAGGGGTCTGGAGTCTTCTTCAGCTAGACTTATTTCTTTAATAAGGCAATGGAGTATTCAGTTAGTGGTGGTGATTGAACCTATGGTAGATATCTCAAAAATTCAAAAATACAAAAAAGATTTCAATTTTCAGTGTGTTCTTTCTTCTACTATAAATAAAATTTGGGTATTCTGGAATCCAGAGGAGGTTCAGATTTCTGATGTTATTTGGCATCAGCAATATGTTCATATGAGGTTGGTGAAAAATTCTTTTTCTGGCTGGCTTACAGCAATTTATGGCAAGCATAATCATATTAATAGAAGGCAGTTGTGGTCTTCTTTGATGGATTTGTCTATTCAAATTCAAGAGCCATGGATTGTGGGGGGGGGGTGAATTTAACACTATTGCAGATCATAGTGAGCATCAGGGTAGAAAGGCCCCTCATCTGCAGAGTATTATGGAGTTTTCAGATTGCATTTCCTCTTGTGATCTTATTGATATGCCCTTTGTGGGGCCACAATTCACTTGGGCAGGTCAAAGGGCTAATGGTATGGTCTGGAGAAGGTTGGATAGGGTGTTGATTGATAAAAAATGTGTGGATAGTTTTCATCAGATTCAAATTTCTGTGTTGGAAAAAACACCCTCTGACCATAGCCATGTTCTTTTCAGATGCTGGAACAGTTCTCACTCTTGTCCTAGAAGTTTTAAATTTCTAAACATGTGGATTACTAATCCTACTTTTTATGATACTGTTAGACACTGCTGGGAAAATACAAATTCTGGGGGTGGTATGCGTGGTTTGCTTTTCAAACTGCAGGCCCTTAAAAAAGTTCTTAAAGATTGGAACAAGCAGGTCTTTGGGAATATTTTTGATGATATTAAGCGTTGTGAAGATATGGTCTTAAAAGCTGAAACTCTTTATACAGAGCAACCTACTGAGGCAAACAAGGAGAATTGGATGAATCTAAAATCTGCACTGACTTGTAAGCTTAAACTAGAAAGAAAATTCTGGAAACAAAAATCCCACATCCAATGGCTCAAGGGAGGGGATTCCAATTCTAATTTCTATCACTCTTATGTTAAAATGAGGCAAAAGAAACAAATTATCTCTTCCATTAATAATATGGATGGAAATTCCGTTTCCACTTTCCCTGAAATCAAAGAGGCAGTTGTTACCTATTTCACTTCACTATATTCTGTTGAGTCTTCAGCTAGTAATCATGAGGAAATCCTGCAATTCATCCCCAGATTAGTAACAGATGCATATAATGCTCTTCTCACTCAACTGCCTATGATGGAGGAAGTTAAACATGCAGTTTGGAGTTTAAATCAAAATGGGGCTGCAGGTCCTGATGGTTTTAATGGCAAATTTTTTAAAAAATGCTGGGATATTGTTGGGATGGATGTGTTGAGAGCTGTACAGGACTTTTTTCAAGGTCATTCTATCCCCCCGGGGTATCTAGTAGTCTGATTGTTTTAATACCTAAAATTGTCAACCCTGCCAGTTTTGGTGATTTTAGACCTATTTGCCTTTCTAACTTTATTAGTAAGATCTGTACTAGAGTGTTGGCCTCTAGACTTGGCAAAATCTTACCTAAAATCATATCTGTGGAGCAAGCTGGGTTCATGCAAAACAGAGATATTGCTGATCATATCCTCATTGCACAGGAAATGGTTCACTCTATTGAGAAGAAGATTAGAGGTGCTAATGTACTCCTTAAGCTTGATATGGCTAAAGCTTTTGACAAGCTATCATGGTTTTTTTTATGGAGGTTCTTAAGAGGTTTGGTTTTTCTCAGGAATTCAATCGGATTGTTTTAAACAATCTTAAGGCTACTTATCTGTCTGTTTTGGTAAATGGTGAGCCTTCTGGTTTCTTTAAGCCTAAAAGGGGAGTTAAACAAGGTCATCCACTTTCTCCCTTTTTATTTATTATTGCATCTGAGGCTTTTTCTAGAGGACTTAATTGACATATTCAGAATGCTTTGATCAAACCATTTTGGATGGGAAGTAAGGGCTACCCTATCTCTCACTTGGGTTTTGTTGATGATTTGTTGATCTTTCTGAATGGTGGGTCTAGTTCCTTAAATAATTTTAAGAAATTCTTCAAAGACTATCAAGATGCTTCAGGACAGACTGTTAACCTCCACAAAAGTTCTTTTTTGTGTGGTAAGGTTAGTGGGGCCAAGGTTCAGAATATGGAAGACATATTGGGAATGAAAAAGGCTGACTTTCCAGTCAAATATTTGGGAGTTCACTTACATAAGGGTATTAATAGATACCCTTAATGTTTGGATATCATAAAAAAGTTTGACAGGAAACTTACTACATGGAAACAAAAAAAACTTAACTCAGGGGGGTAGGCTGATCCTGATTAAGCATGTTCTCAGTGCTATTCCTCTCCACATACTTGCTGCTGATCATCTGCCAAAAAAAGTCATTAATATTATTGAGAAGAAGATGGCAAACTTCTTTTGGGGTTCTTCCAATATTAAAGAAAAATATCATTGGGTGAAGTGGGCAGATATGTGCAGGCCAACTCAAGAAGGGGGAGTGGGCATTAGAGCTTTGACAGACATTGAAAAAGCCTTTTCACTCAAATTATGGTGGAAATGGAAGAGGGGAAATTCACTTTGGGCAGACTTTATTCACGCTAGATACCCTAGGGGGTTCAAACATGGTTCCTAAAGTTTATGACTTCCCTATATGGAGAAGAATTTGTCAGATTCATGATACTGCACTATTTCTAGGTGATGACATTCAGGATGGAAATCTGACCTGGTTCTTGGAAGAAAATGACAGATTTTCTTTTAAGAATGCCTATAATTCTATCAGGGACAATATACCTAGTGCTTTCTCATTCAAACATGCATGGCACAACAAGCAATCAATGCAGATTAAGCTTTTTCAGTGGAAGGTTTTAAAACAAATTTTACCTTTCACTGATCACATGTCCAGATTCAGAATGGTTTTAAATCCTTCAATTTGTCCTTTCTGTAGATGCCAGGAGGACTCTATGAATCATGTCTTTTCTGGTGCCAAAAAGTGAGGTCCGTTTGGTCTTATTTTATGGGAATACTGGGAATTCCAATACCTGCACAAATTGATTCCATTAAGCAAGTCTATATGGCATGGTGGTGGAAAGCAGGTAGTAAGAAACTCAGTGACATTTTTAAACACAACTTGCCGGGGATTATAGGGTGGCATATCTGGAAAAACTACACCAACCTTATTTGGGGCTCAGGGGATGCTAATACCACACCGGAGGTGGTTATCAGGCATATAAAGTTTTATACTCGTAATTGGGTAGCTAGCTTGGCAGATTTGAAGATTGGGACTGTTGATAAGATCTTATATGAAGAATACCTAATTCCCCAGACATTTAGATTGAAAGACAGTCCGGTGAGGGCAATTAAATGGAGTAAACCGACAAAGAAGTTTAAACTGAATACTGATGCTAGTTTCTTACCTCTTCATGCTAGAGGTGGTGCTATCATGAGGAATCGAAAGGGAGAGATGATTTTTGCTCTTTCATTTCCCATGTTGGCATCTACAGTCCTGGAGGCGGAAATGCTTGCAGCTCTAACAACGGTCCGATGGGCTCTTGATCATGGCTACTCTGAATTTGAGGTGGAGATGGATTCGGAAGATGGGGTTCGATTGCTGATTTCTGAGGATTGAGGCGCATGTATGTGGAAAGGCATGTTTTTGGAAACAATGCTTCGTTGCAAGGAAAAGGGAGTTTCCTTTTCGCACAGTTGGAGAGAATCAAATTGGGCCGCGCATTACTTAGCAGATCAGGTTTTGGCCCAAATGGAATACTTTGACACTGTTCTGGCTCTGCCCAACAGAGTGAGAGCAGCCTTTTATCTGGATTACTTTGGCATTCCGGCGCTCCGGCTTAGATGTAATTGATTTATATTTTTTGTTATCCTGTTTTTTAGAGGTTTTGGCCTAGTCCCCCTCTTCTCTGTATTGTTTTCCTTTTTATTTTATAAAACCTGACAAATGTTCCCCGGCGTTTGTCCCACTGATTTTGGTGGTTTGCCTACCGGGTTCAAAAAAAAAGTCTTATACCGATTTAATAGTAGCATTTAATCTTTCTAACTCCTTGATGAAATCAATTGAGATTGATAACCTCAACACAACGGTTTCGGTTTAACCAACAAAATTAATCTCTCTTAAGTTTATTAACCACGACCATGCATTAATAATCCGAAGTTACTTACTTGTGAAACCATCAACGATTAACCATCGATTCGTTGATTGTTTCTAGTATTAGTTAATATTGAGATGTTGACTAATTGTCATCTTAGCAACACTCCCCAACATTAATATAGAAATAGATTAAGGGAAGAACTAATATTCAAGGAGAGAAGTTAAGAAAATAACTCACAACTTTAATAATCAACAAGTTACAAGAGCAAAACCAAGAAATGGAAGTTTAGCTCCTCATTTGGAGACTAAACATAGCTAGAAAAATATAAAGAAATGTTATTCTAAACTGAGCTTAAGAGTATGGCAGAAGGAATGGAAATTAGTGAAGAAAATGTGTGCTATTTATAGGTGTTTTTCAACACCTTTGGCCGGGTACCCGACCGGGTATGGGGCTCACCCGACCGGGTACCGGTCAAAATCAGATCATCTGCCATGTTCTTGTGTTTCCGCAAGTCGGATTATCTCCGGTCACTTCTCACCCGACCGGGTGAGGTAGCTTGCCCGATTGGGTGGAGCAATTTCTCAGTAGGTCCGGATTTCACTTCTTACCCGACCGGGTGGAGTAGCTTACCCGGCCGGGTATCAACTCCTGGGCAGCATTTCACCTGTTTTTCCTCTTTTCCAAGTTTTCCTTTTCAACACCATAAATCCTAACACTACTTTACAACTTACAAATGAAAGCTAAAATACATTTACAACTAAAATCACACAAATGTTTACAAACTAAATAAAAAGTCAAACAATCAACATAAATTAAACATAAAAACATATAATTATGCACTACTAATTAGTGTGCATCAGGTGCCTACGTGGGCCATCCCATACTCTTCAGCAGCCTTGGTGAAATCTTCAGAGGATCTAAACTCGGCCCAAGCAGCAGCCCGAACGGCGGAAAGATCCACATCTACTTCCCGAGGACCGTCCGGGATCTGAGGATCACTATCCTTAAAAACAATTTGGGCGGCCTCATCAGCCGCCACCTTAGCCTGGAAAGTGCTAAGCTTGACCCGATGCTGGCCGAGCTCTTCCTCAAGTTTCTTCCTCTCCTAATTGGCCGAGCTAAGAACGTCAGCAGCCGCCTATTCCGCATCAAAACGGGCCTTGACCAGCTCCGCCTCCTTGGCTACCCGGGCATGGTGGAGTTGAAGGTTATACAGACCAGCCTGAGAAAGAAACAACTAATCAGAAAAACTGCAAACTCAGATATTAGTGGAAGAACGAACGACATGGGAGGGCCCAGGGAGATCGTTGAAAAGGGGATCGGTATGGGCAGTGTCGAACTGCGGATCGACCTCCATTTGATCCAAATTCACCTGATCAACACGCACCTGCTGGATGGGCTCAGCTTCCTGAGCAACCGGCTGGGAAGGCCCAATGCCCTCTGTTCGGGACACTTTCTTGGCTGGCTTCTTCCTCTTACCACCAACCATGGAGACTAGACGATTGACATCCATGTTTGTTTCGGTGTTGGGAGCTGAAAAAATAAAAAGGGAAATGTTAGTACCGAGCGGTCTTAACGTGTGTGAAACAAGCATGTGTAAGTTTCTCGCACAGGAAGGACCGCCCGGGCCATGGAACTTGGTTTTAAGTAAAGGATCCCAGCAATTCGGGCGGTACCTATGTAACACTTGAGATTTAATTTAAACAGATTAATAGTACTACTCATACCAACAAGATGCATCTCCTTTTAAGGGAGCTCATCAGCCAAGAACTCCAAAGTTAAGCATGCTTGCACGAGAGTAGTCTTGGGATGGGTGCCCTGGGAAGTTTCTCATGGCGCTCACGAGTGAGGACAAAGTGCGCAGAAAAGGCTAGTGGTGGTTTGTGAGAGCAGTACTAGAGGTCAGAAGTAACTTCCTCGGGTCCTGCGGGGCGAGGGTGTTACAAATGGTATCACAGAACCCTGCGACATTGTGCTGACCTGTTGGATATCATGCGGGCACTTAGCGGGGCAAGATTCTGGGATTTGATTGAGATTGATTTATGGGCACAACGAGGACGTTGCGTTCCTAAGTGGGGGTGATTGTAACACTTGAGATTTAATTTAAACGGATTAATAGTACTACTCATACCAACAAGATGCATCTCCTTTTAAGGGAGCTCATCAGCCAAGAACTCCAAAGTTAAGCGTGCTTGCATGAGAGTAGTCTTGGGATGGGTGACCCCTTGGGAAGTTTCTCAGGGCGCACACGAGTGAGGACAAGGTGCGCGGAAAAGGCTAGTGGTGGTTTGTGAGGACAGTACTAAAGGTCAGAAGTAACTTCCTCGGGTCTTGCGGGGCCGGGGTGTTACAACCTATCCCACCGGTGGATTTTGGTGGGTAAGCATTCTACCTCCTGGGGATGAGGCCGTCCGGGACAGAGATGAAGAAAAAGCGATCTTTCCATCCCTTGATGGAAGTAAGGTTCCCCTAAAAAAGGATCTGTTTCATTCGGGCACTTACTTCCAGGAATCCATCGGTTTGTTGGGGGAACCTTGAAGAAATGATGGAAGAGGTCCAGAATGGGCACCACATCAACATCCTTGCAACGACAGATAAACCCGGCTATGACCCGGTAGGAATTCGACATTACTTGGGCCGGGACTACTTGGTAGTGGTTGAAAAAGGCCACGAAGAAAGGGTGCAGCGGAAATCTTAGCCCGGCCTTAACAGAATCGAAATGCACCACCACCATTCCAGGGCGGTGGCGCAGGGGATGGAGACCTGAGTGAAGGCGAAAGTTAATTGGGTCAGGAATAAGAACATGGATGTGGGCCCGAAGATGGTTGGACAACTTTTGTCTCCATTTACGGATGGGCCTCAAGTACAAATGGTGGAGAGGGGCATTGTCAGGAGGGTCTGCTCTCATTACCGCCATATCATCACCGGATACGACATCACCAGAATCGCTACTAGATGCGTCTTCGGAGGAGTCACTGGGAGCGGCCTCCCCAGAATCATTGGCGGGAGAAGAAGTTTCTGCCACTTCATCTGCGGCACATCGGGTACCCGTAGTATTGTGTGCCTGTGTATTCTCCTCTGAACCTCAGAGTGGTTCCGTGACCGCAGGAGCAGAAGGGCTATGGATCTATGACATTTTTTGTACCAAACCAGAAAATAATAGAAGGGGAGAAGGCTTGGTAGTTACCTGACCGAAATGATGAAACTATGGATTTGAGAGCAAAGCAGAGCAATCGAGTGAAGGGATGAAAAATTCAGAAACTCGGAAACAGGGGCCCATTGCCCTATTTAAGGAATGAAAGCGCTGATTCACGAACCAATCCCAGAAGGACACGTCATGAGGAGCGTCCCAGGGACGCGTGTCGCACATAGGCGAAGCGTCAAGTAATCATGACGATTATCTAGGGAACGCAAGCAACAGCCGCCGGAAAATTTCGAACCGTCACATCAAGGATCAATGGACATAAACGCAACGCGCCGAGCGGGACATGATCGAACGACGGAACAAGCACATTATACTTCCTTATGTCCCGAGTACGCTTGGAACATCAAAAGTGGGGGACTTGTGATGGGATATTAGGGTCCGACCCAATATACCGGCCCAAAATTATCCCTGGTGCCCAAGAACAGGGGAAGACCCAAGGCGAAACAATGGGCTCCGGAATGGGAGTTGGAAGATACCCGTTCGGCACATCCTGAACAGGACCTAGTCAGCACTTGGATCGTGGTGGCCTTCTGAATTGATGGCTCAACGAGTCCTAGTGCCGATCAGGAGTCCGCACAAGTGGCATCCTGCATTTAATGTTGGAGCATGGAGGTCTCAAGTAGAAGCATGGGCTCTCAAGTGGCATGGGAAACAACCGATCACATTGGAGCGCCCTATACCCCCCACCTACCTAGTTCTAATATAAATAGTAGCATTTATTTTAGGGAAAAGGGTTAGCATTTGTTTACTCTCTAGCTCTAATAGCATTCTAGCTCTTATATTAGCCTTTGGACCAGAACAGCCGTTCGACCATTTCTGTGTAATTGTTATTACTGCGTTAATACAAGCTGAGTTATTTGAGTAGTTGAATCAGTTTTTATATTTTCTTTTATACACTTTACTGTAGCAAATTGCATCCTAGATTCAAGGTTGGTGTTGGGCCTTCGGATCCTCCGGAACTTAGCCTCAACACATATTTTTCCTTTACTTTGAAAAAAAATAAAAAAATACTTTCCATAAATTTTCTTAAAACAGTCTCATCTTGCAGTGATTTAAAAGTATTTTAACATTTTCACCTCAATTTTTTTCATTGATCCTATAACCACGGTGACTTCTAAGCTCTTGTTCCAATTACCCCCCCCCCCCCCCCCCCCCCCTTCCTTCCGTTTTCGGCTACCCCGTCCCTTTTATTTGGGCGAGGATATGTTGTTTTTCTTTTTTCTTATTTCTTCCTCTCTTTCCCCAATATTTTCGTTCTTTTTATATTCAATTTTCTTCTTCTCCATTTTGTTTTATCAAAAGAGTTTTCCCCAAAGTTGTTAGAGTTTATGGTGGACTAGCAATTCTATCTTCCAAGTTGATTATTTTTTCTATTTCATTTCGTCCCTTTTCCCTCAAATAATTTCCTCCCCATACGAAGATACTCTTTTCTCAGTAGATAGATTGAAATTTTCTTATCTGACTAGACAAGTTATTTAAGTCTCTTTTGATCTAGTTTGATATTATCTGAAATTCTATTTTAATAATAATATAATATGTCATGAATTCATATAATAAAAATAGAAAATTGATGGACTCTTAGAAAAATAATGACCTCTAATATGATCGTTTGAAAAGATAGAGGATGTTAACAAACTTTTTAAGAAAACAACGATAGAATATTCATGTACGAAATAAAGGATACGATAATAATAAGTGCAAGGGAGTTAGATTTCCAAAACTAACGTGTCGTCGTTATTGAACATCAATTGCCTTGTATAAGTGTTTACAAAGCGTAACCACTATTAATCATAATGACTACGACATTAACATGCTATCGAGTGTGATATTAACTATTACGTCTATAGAATATTTACTAACAATGTTAATGAGTAGATTAATTGTCTTGACCATCGTTCTATGAGACCAACAGGCCGGTCGCTTGAGCTCCCTCCTTGTAGGGCTGGTAAACTGGGTCCTTGTCAAAGTAGTGGTTGCCTTTCATGTTGGGCCGGTAGGTTGGCTCCCTATTAGGCTGTTTGATGGCCCCTACGGGGTTGGTAGGTCAGCTCCCTCCTAAGATGGTGACGGCCCCCTGTTGGGCTAGTAGACGACTCCTTCGATAGATCTCTATTGGGCACTTGGGCTAGTTGGCTGGCTCGTGTTATTACAATTTTTAACAATAAAAGAAAATAAAAAATAATGAAATCAACCTGAAGCTGCGTCGTTTTGCAACCGGGCGCACCATCCTCATGATGCGCCGATTGCAGGGTATAAATTGCGCTCTTCAATATCTTTAAGGAATGCACGTATAAATTACAATCCATTATACTTGTTTAATTAATCAACTACTCTCTCCGTTCCATAAAATTTTTCTTACTTACCATTAGGGATGGGCACGGTCTGGGATGGTCCAGGATTTGACTTATCCCGATCCCGCCCCGGTTTTAAAATAACGGTCCGGTACGGTTCGGGATAAGTCTTTATCCCAATGTTGTCCCATTTAGAATGGGAAGGTTCGGGACGTCCAATAAAATATTCATTTCTTAAATGTGATACAAAAATAAGCATAACATCAAAATAAAGACGTAACTATTTTTGCGAATTTAGCCTCCCTAAAAAGTTAACTAAAAATTCTAAGTAACTATTTTTAGTTATTGTCTTGTAAATTTTTTTGGGCCCCCCTAATCTTGTGTGTCCTCTAGTAGAACAGTAGCGCAAAATATTTTTGGAATTTTTTCAATCTAGAACCTGAAAGATATACGAATTATCAATTCGGGACCTGAAAGATAAAATGTATAACTCGAAAGATGAAAAACTATCAATCTAGGATTGATAAAATTCCCTATATTAAAACGTCTTCCTAGTTATATTGCGAATATTTTAGATAAACCTCTTCAAGAGTTAGAGGGCTTAGTATATGGCGATGTGTGATTTGATCGAAATTTTGATTTTACAGATTCAGAACAAGAAACTGTCATCCCAGTTAATCCAATTGGAATGCCCTAGACCTGACATGTTAATTGGAAAGCAAAACATGAAACTGCCAACACACACATATGTATGTGTGTGTTGGTCCAAAATAGGACGCTCGTAGGCTTTTAGGAAAGCTACGTACGACACTCAAGCAAGAATTAGGAAAGTACGAATATGGAAAGTTAGCCAGAAATAGCATATCTGTATTTGAAATTCGAATTGCCTTTTATAGGCGATTACAAATGGTAACTGCCGAACATAATAATGACTAAATTAATTACAACATTAATACGGAATTAAACACATAATTAAGTCGCGCATTGATTGTTGGCCGTTACTCTTCCTGGCTGGCAGGTCAGCCTGGCTGGGAGGCTGGACGCTTGAGCTCCCTCCTGCTGGACTGGACGGTGGGCTTCCCGCTAGGCTGGAGGAAGGCTTCTGACCGGGCTGGAGGCAGGCTCCCGGGTAGGCTGGAAGGCAGGCTCCCGGGTAGGCTGGAAGGCAGGCTCCCCGTTGGGCTGGAGGCAGGCTCCCACCTGGGCTGGACCGCAGGCTCCCAGTTGGGCTGGACCGCATGCTCCTAGCTGGGCTGGTGGTCGGCAGGCTCCTGGCTAGGCTGGAAGGCAGGCTCCCCACTGGGCTGGAAGGCAGACTCCCCACTGGGCTGGAAGGCAGGCTCCCGGGTAGGCTGGAAGGCAGGCTGCTGATTGGGCTGGTAGGCAGGCTCCCTGCTGGGCTGGACGGCAGGCCGCCCTGGGCTTTCACTCTTTGATGGACCTGATCGGTTGGGTCGGAATGAGCTCTGGATCACTGGGCTTGGGCCCGTTGGTCCAAGTCCGGGGCCTGGGCCGATTAGGCTCTGGACCTAGTCCCATAACCCCATCACGAGTCCCCCACTCCCTTAGTCGAGTAGTAGACTCGGCTAAGAGGGAGTAGTTTAAGTCAGCTGCCGATTTAAAAATATTCACATATCAAGGAACCATAATTGTGGATTATTTGAATCCCGGAGTTTATGGAAATTCCCAAATTAAATCAGGCTCCCAAAAATTCCTTTCCTTTTCTTTTCTTTCCTTTCTTTTCTTTCCTTCTTTTTTCTTTCCTTTTCTTTTTTCTTTCCTTTTCTTTTCTTTCCTTCTTTTTTCTTTCCTTTTCTTTCTCTTCTCTCCCCTGGTCTGCGTCCGTCTTCCTCGCGCCGCACCAGCGCCGCAGTCAACCAGCTGACTGGCTTGACCGGCGGTTTTCTCCCGGCGGCTCCTGGGTCGACCCCCGCTGCGCTCAATCGCTACTCCGCACCACCGCCAGTGGCCGACGTCTCCCCTGCAATCCAGCGGATCTGGCCGGCGGGTCTGGACCCCCATGTCCGGCTGACCCAATCCCCTCAGCCGGCGGTCGTTCCACTTCTGGTCGGCATGGTGTCCTCTCAGGCGGACTGGAAGCTCGACGCCCCCATGTCAGATGGTGACCTTCTCTCAGGCGGCCAACCCGTCAAATCCTCCGCTGGACGGCATCCCCCGGGCCTTCTTCCCCAACGGCCGGCGTCGCCCAGGAGGCTGGATTGCTCCTGAATTCTGGTGGCTGCCGACGTCGATCACGAGGGTATCGGTCACCCCCTGCCGACCGGCGTAGCCATCCCTCTAGCTGGCTAGGCGTCCGCGTTGGCCGGCGGTTTCCCCGACGTCGTTCTTCTATTAGGTGGTGGCAGCCCACGTCGACCCACGGCTGGCCGGTCGTCGTTGGCATGTGGATTGACACTTTGTTACTTCTCTGTTTTTTTTTGGCAGGTTTACAAGTTTTGATTTTATCTGACCAAAGCTCTTTCATGAGTCTGATAAGGTGAAGGACGCTCAGACAGGCAGCGAGACAATTCCATGCCTCGGTTAGGTCTTCCCAAGTGCTTAAAGAATCATTATGGTGAGAACAACCATGGAGGGAATGGCACTAGAGTCTGGATTCCAAGAGACCTCTTTGAGGTTCCTAGCCGCTCCCGTGATTAGACCATTGGACATGATGGTGCTGGGTCCGCTTGGCTACGACCTTGTATTTTGTATTTCCTTTGTTTCCCACTTGAATATTCTTTTTTGTAGGAAAAGGTTGGAGGCTCCCTTACAACCCATAATTTCCTTTCTGTAGCCTGTAGGTCGGGTGATTGTGCCTTGCTGGTTGTGGTCCGATGCCATCGTCTTGTGTGGGTTGGACGCGCCGGGAACATTGATCGATAATGGTGAAAACCCTAACTCCCATGTACTCCATATGGGAGCTTCGTGAAGAGGGGAATCGACAAGAGAGAGGCTGACCTCACCCTTACCGATTCACTTTCGTTTTTTTTTTAATATTCTGATGATAACTTTCTGTTTTCTGTAGGGTCTCAACGCTCGGGATGACCTGCTGAAGATTTTGTTCACGGCGGCAAGCACCAAGGCAATTGCGGATTCTCATGCCCTCACGGAGATCCCCGAACATGTGAAGGATCATGAGGACGAGAGAGCCCCACGGCCGGGAGCCTACCTTCCAGTTCGGACTTCGAAGCATGTAAGGCGTCAAGCGCCCCTATCGCGGAAACGGTGGTCAAGGCTTTCCCTCAGGAGTGCCCAACAATGTAAGTTGATTGCGACATAGTACTTGGGCGTCAGTCGCCAGTTGATGGTGGCGTAGTACCTGAGAGATGGACAAGAGTGGACTGACCATGGCGATGACTAAGTTGACTTTCAGATTCTGGGAGAGTTCCTTAAGCTTTCTAGTAATTCCCGTGTCTGGATCATTGTACTTGATGGCCATGGGAACATCCGGCCATGACTGTTGCACCTTTTTTTTTGTAGCTTGTAGCCACCATATGTAAAATTCGAATGAATATTACCTTTTAATCCATATGTTTCCTTTTCTATACTTTGCATTACGAATACTTAGCAATTTATTCGGGGATCTGGCTTCTCTAACCTCCCGGGGGCGGTTAGGCTGGCGTGGCCGAGCCTATCCGTGCCCCTCCTAGTTGGATAGAAGTGATCTGTTCGCTATTGATATGGAATCAACAAATATACGACTTGTTTGGCCAGCGAGGTCGGACATTGAACCGACGAAGAAGACCCTTAGGTCGGTATCCTGAACGTTCATGACCCGGGGGTCAGTCCTACTGTCACTTTAACCCATCCAGTTTGCCCGGACTTGGGGAATAATCTGGTTACTCCCGCATGGATAGCTAAACAACAGGGGCGGACCCTGCATGATCCACCAGAACGAACCCGCACCGCCAACTCAGGGATGACGAGAGTGCGAGCTGCTTGGCCAGCGATGTTAGGCGGTGAGCACTCGAAAAGACCCGGAGGTCAGCATCCTGAGTACCCTCGACCCGGAGGTCGGCCCTACCATCGCCTCGACTGTCGCGGCTAGCTCTTTACTTTAGAAAATCGCCTGGATTCTTGAAAATCGCTTGGCTATTTTTGGTTAAAGAGCCTGGCCGAGGTCGGCCAAACACCGAGGGGGGGCATAATACCTTTTTTTTGCCGCCGCCCTTTATTGCTAAGTGAGGTCGGACCTCTTTTGATGACAAAATATCGCTAGCAAAGTATATTGAATTCATGATGTGGGCGGACCACATGAAGAATTACAAATTGTAATCCCGTGCTCGGAGCACAGGAGTTTACAAAGAAAAGTGAAACTTCGATTTTCTACTGGTAAAACTTCATCAGGTGCTCGGCATTCCAGACGCGGTCTACCAACCGGCCTGTTGTTGTCTTCAACTTGTATGTCCCAGGGCCGATCACTGCGTCAACCACATAAGGGCCTTCCCACTTGACGGAGAGCTTACCTCCCTCTGTCGGCCTGCTGGCCTTCCTACGTCTTAGGACATAATCACCGACGTCAAAACTCCGGGGTCGGGCTCGGCTGTCTTGGTATGCCTTGACTTGTCGTCGATAGTTTTCCGCTTTGATGAAGGCACGGTCTCTTCTTTCCTCAATGAGGTGGAGCTCGGCTCGGAGCCTCTCCTCATTGCTGGCTGGTTCAAACTCTTCTACTCGCCGGCTGGGAACTACGGCCTCGAACGGTGCCCTCGCCTCAAAGCCATAACACAAGGCAAAGGGGGTCTCTCCTGTTGCCTTCTTTGGGGTTGTTCTGAAGGTCCAGAGTATATTGTTCAACTCCTCCACCCAGGCAGTCCCGAGGGCCTCCAACTTCTTTTGCAGACCATCGACGATCGTCCGGTTGGTGTTCTCCACCTGTCCATTTGCCTGAGGGTAGCAGACCGCAACTCGGCTGGATTCTACTCCCCATTCTGCACAGAATTGCCGGAAGGCTTCGCAGTCAAACTGCCTTCCGTTGTCTGAGATTATTTGGAGGGGAACCCCAAACCGGTAGAAAATATTCTTCCATATGAACTTCTTACATTGGAGATGTGTGATGCTGGCAAGCGGCTCGGCCTCAACCCACTTCGTAAAGTAGTCCACCGCGACGATGACAAACTTCCGGTTTCCCGCCCCGGTTGGTAAGGGACCGACCAGGTCGACACCCCATCTTGTGAATGGAAGGGCAGTGCTGATCGGTGTGTACATCGTTGCCGGTCGGCCGGGGCTCTTCTGGAACTTCTGGCATGTCTTGCATTTCCTTGCATAGTCAGCGCAATCCTTCATTATTGTTGGCCAAAAGTACCCCTGGAGGACGACCTTCCTAGCTAACGTGCCTGCCCCCTGATGGGCGGAGCATACGCCCCCATGGAGTTCAGAGACGATCATTTCCGCCTCATGTGGGCGTAAACACTTTAGCAAGGTCCCATTGTAGGACCTCTTGTACAGCTTCCTATCCAAGACGACGTAGCCCGGAGCTCGTCGCCGGACTAACCTTGCCTCCTCTTCTTTATCGGGGAGCGTCCCGTCGGCTATGTAGCACAGGAGGTCATCGACCCAACACCAGGCGACTGGTTGCAGGGGAAGGACGTCAATGGACGGTGAGGCTGATATGCTTGAGGTCGTCATCTCCTCAATGCGTGCAATTCTCGATATATGTTCAGGTAACCCTTGGGATAGCTTTGAGAGGAGGTCTGCATCGGAGTTTTGATTTCTCGGGATGCAGATCAACTCTGCTTGCTTGAACAACCCGAGCAACTCTCGAACAACATCTCGATACTTCATCATTCTTTCTTCCTTCGCTTCGAACTCACCTTTGACCTGGGAAACCACCAGGCGGGAGTCACATTTCACCGTTATCCACTCTGCTCCCATGGCGGCTGCCAATCGTAGCCCAGACAGTAGGTCCTCGTACTCCACCTCATTGTTGGAGACTTTGAAAAGATAGCGGTAGGCATAGTAGGCTCGGAATCCCTCGGGTGAGATGAGGACGATTCCTCCCCCGCATCCCTTGGCTCCTGCCGACCCATCAGTCGCTAGAGTCCACCATTGTTCATTGCTCTCCTGTTGCCTATCTGCCACTTCTCGGGCCGTGCATTCCACAATGAAATCAGCCAGAGCCTGGCCTTTGATGGACGTCCGAGGCTGGAAGTCAACCTCGTATTGGTTGAGGAGCATCGACCACTTCACTACCCGGGTTGTGCCGGGCGCCCTCAGAGCGGCACCTAGGGGTTGGTCCGACAGGATTCTGATCGGGTGCGCTTGGAAGTAGTGTGTCAACTTCTTGGCGGTGATGTAGGCGGCGTATATTGTCTTCTCGAGCGGGGTGTACCGGAGCTCAGCATTCTGGAGGGTCTTACTCACATAGTAGACGGGACGCTGAACGCCTTCCTCCTCGCGAACCAGCACGGAACTGATTGCGTCTTGGGAAACCCCAAGATAAAGGATTAACGTCTCCCCCCTCTCCGGCTTGCTGAGTAAAGGCTCAGAGAGGAGGTACTTCTTCAGGTCGTCGAAGGCTCGCTGACACTCATCATTCCAGACGAAACCATTTTGTTTCTTTAGGACCTGGAAGAAGGGTAGGGACTTCTCGGCGGACTTGGACATGAAGCGTCCAAGGGCTGCTAGCCGGCCGGTGAGAATCTGGACTTCTTTCACCGACCTCGGGGGTTCCATGTCAAGTATTGCCCTCACCTTCTCAAGATTTGGCTCAATCCCCCTCCGTGTGACCATGTACCCCAGGAACTTGCCTCCTTGGACGGCAAAGGTACATTTCTTCGGGTTCAGGCGCAGACGGACTGCCTTCATGATCCCGAAGATCTCTGCCAAATCATCTGCATGATCGGATGCCCGGGTGCTCTTGACGATCATGTCGTCAACATACGCCTCCATGTTCCTTCCGAGCACCTTCCGGAATACCTTGGCCACCATCCTCGTGTACGTCGCCCCAGAGTTCTTCAGCCCGAAGGCCATGACAAGATAACAAAAAATCCCCTCTGGGGTGACGAATGAGGTCTTCTCCGCATCTTCTTCATGCATGAAAATCTGATGGTATCCTCGAAAAGCGTCCATGAAGCTAAGGAGCTCACATCCGGCCGTCCCATCGACTAGTTGGTCGATGTTAGGCAATGGGAATAGATCCATCGGACATGCCTTGTTGAGATCGGTGTAATCAACACACATCCTCCAGGTTGGCGGCTTCGGGGCCAAGACCACGTTTGCCAGCCAGACCGGGTACAAGACCTCCCGGATATGCTTGATACTCAGGAGCATGTTGACCTCCTCCTTCACGAATTCCCTCCTCTCGGTTGAGAGGTGTCTTCTTTTCTGCTGGATGGGCTTCGCCGCTGGATTGACCGCCAGCCGATGGACAGCAATGCTTCGGTCAAGGCCAGGCATGTCCTCCGGTCCCCACGCGAAGACAACGCTAAAAAGGACAAGTACCTGGATAATCTTCTCCTTCAAGCCGGCCGGGAGCCCGGTCCCGATCTTGACCTTCCGCTCCGGCCTCTCGGGGTCAATCTGGATCTCCTCCACTTCTGAGGTGGGTTCAGCGCGGAGCTGACCCTCCTCATACTTCATGGCTTTGCTGTTGATAGTGTGGACCCTCAAGTCTTTTTGACCGATTTGTTTGCAAGCTTTCAGATAGCAGCTCCTCGCCATTCGCTGATCTCCCCTGGCGACTCCGACGCCATTCGGAGTGGGAAACTTCATGCATAGGTGCTCCTGGGATATCACACATCTGAGGTCTTCCAGGGCCGGCCTTCCCATGATGATCTTATGCGCACAAGTTAGGCGTACAACGATAAACTCGACGTCTAACTTGGATACGCAGGGCTCGAAGCCCACCATCACGGGGAGGACTATGCTGCCCTCCGACTCAATGGAGTCCCCGGTGAATCCCGAGAGTGGGGTTCTTACCGGGATCAAGTCTTTTCGGTCCAGCCCGAGACCTTGGAAGGTGTCATAGTACATGATGTTAACGGAGCTCCCATTGTCCACCAGGACTCGGTGGACGATCGTGTCGTTGATTTCGACCTTGATGACCAAGGCATCCCTGTACGGCGGAGGCATCGGTGGCAAATCTGCGTCGGTGAAGAAGATGGGGTCCCTCTTCACCCTCTTGTCGGCGGGAGCCCTGGTTATCTCCCCCATGTATAGGGCTCGTGCCCACTGCTTCCGCTCTCCAGAGGTGTCGCCTCCCTGGGGTCCCCCAAATATGAATGAACATCGATGGTACTTCCGGAGGCCGTTCCCTAGGTCGGCATTGTCTTCCTCAGAGAAGGCGTCGAGCTCCCGCTTCTTGGCAGGCGGTGTCTCCTTTGACGTGGTAGCTTGGCCGGACCGCTGCCACGTCAGGCTCCTCTTCTGCGGGATGCCTCCTTGTTTGCCAACGAATTGGCCCATGTACCCTTTCTGGATGAGTTCTTCAATTTGCCGCCGGAGAATGACGCAATCATCTGTATCATGCCCTGCTCTCCGATGGAATCGACAATATTGGTCGTGGTTGCGCTTGGCAGTCACCACATCACACTCCTCCGGAAAGTCGACTAAACCTTGCTCCTCCGCGTAGTCGAGGATGGCCCCGACCGGCTGAGCAAGTGGAGTCAATTGCTTGACGGGCTGTAGCGGTCCGCTCGGGACGTCCGCCTTGCCCTTGCCTCTACTTTTGTTACCTTTGTACTTGTTGTTTTTGTTGCTAGCTTTGCCGTCAGCTTTCTCAGCACCCGAACCGACTTCCTTCTTCTTTTCTTCTTTTGCACCTTCTTCCTCATCTCTTTTCCTCTGCAAGGCGTCCTCCGCCTCGGCTTGCCGGTCGGCACGGCCGAGCGCCTCCTCGTACGAGGTGGGGGGGACTTCTGACGAAATCTTTGTAAAGCTCGCCCGATCGGATAGAGTTTGTGAGCATGGCCACCCCGGTCCTGTCATCAAGGCCCTGAACCTTGACTGACTCGGCCCTCCACCTCGCTAGGAAGGTCGACAATGATTCCTTCTTCCCCTGTTTTAGGCCGAACAGGTGGCTGAAGTTTTTCTTGACGTCTCGGGAGCTCGCGAACCTCAAGAGAAAGCGCTGAGCCAACTCACGGAAATTCGTGATACTCCCGTCGGGTAGAGAGTCATACCATTCACGAGCCGGGCCATCCAAAGTGGCGGAGAAACCGCGGCATCGGATGGCGTCCTCGTACCCCATCATGACCATGTAGGAAAGGTATCGAGATACATGATGATGGGGGTCAGAAGCGCCCTTGTATGCTTCAATGGCGCAGGGCTTGTAGCCCCTCGGCAACGGCGCATCCATGACCGCCCGGGTGAAGGGTTCGGGTATCCGGAGGTCGGCCGTGTAGGGCTCCCCCCGACGACCCTCCTTCTCAACTCGTCAAGGCGCTGTCGTAGATCTTCCACCTCGGCCGGCGGTGGGTTCCCTCGGACAGCTCCAGCGCGGGGCTGGGCACGTCCGGCGGCACCTCCAAGTCGTCCGTGCACGTGAGGTCGGGGCCCCACGTTTTGCCTCTCCGTGGAGCCAGTCCGACTGCTCGCCCGGTGAGAATGGCGAGAGGGCTTGCCTCCTTCCATCTGCGTTGGGCGCCCCTGCTGGGCGCCCCTCCCCGTCTGCCGATGGGGTCGGCTAGGCTGCTTGGAGACTTCTTCCCCCCGCCGATGGGAGACTTCTTCCCCCCTGTTTTGGTTGGATCCAGAGCGTCGCTCATCACGCCGCCTGGAGGACACCTCCACATCCGCTGGCGTCTGTTGACAGGCAGGCTCATCCACATTTCCGCCAGACACCATCTGTTGGAAATTTTGAGCCAAGGTCCCCAGAACCCGAGTTGCCTCCTGCAGGGCTTCCACCTCGGCATTGAGTCGAGTCGGGTCCATGCGCGGAGCATGACGTCGACCTCCCCCTCGCCGGCTGCGGACTGAGCGCTCACCTTGGGTGTGGTTGAGCGTCGCCCTTAGGTCGCCGTGGCCTGATAATTGGTTCCGAAGGTCGCCTTGGCGCTCCGCCCTCCTGCCCTGTGCATGGTTGTCGAGGGCACGCTGGCGGCCAGACCGGGCGGACTCCTCGGTGTGGACTGAGACATGGTCACGTCGAGACGAGATTCCGGCCATCTTCCTGTGTGATTCCTACTCAAGTTATGTGAGAGACAATAGAGGCTCTCAATGAAAGCACCAATGTTGGTCCAAAATAGGACGCTCGTAGGCTTTTAGGAAAGCTACGTACGACACTGAAGCAAGAATTAGGAAAGTACGAATATGGAAAGTTAGCCAGAAATAGCATATCTGTATTTGAAATTCGAATTGCCTTTTATAGGCGATTACAAATGGTAACTGCCGAACATAATAATGACTAAATTAATTACAACATTAATACGAAATTAAACACATAATTAAGTCGCGCATTGATTGTTGGCCATTACTCTTCCTGTCTGGCAGGTCAGCCTGGCTGGGAGGCTGGACGCTTGAGCTCCCTCCTGCTGGACTGGACGGTGGGCTTCCCGCTAGGCTGGAGGAAGGCTTCTGACCGGGCTGGAGGCAGGCTCCCGGGTAGGTTGGAAGGCAGGCTCCCGGGTGGGCTGGAAGGCAGGCTCCTCGTTGGACTGGAGGCAGGCTCCCACCTGGGCTGGACCGCAGGCTCCCAGTTGGGCTGGACCGCAGGCTCCCAGCTGGGCTGGTGGTCGGCAGGCTCCTGGCTAGGCTGGAAGGCAGGCTCCCCACTGGGCTGGAAGGCAGACTCCCCACTGGGCTGGAAGGCAGGCTCCCGGGTAGGCTGGAAGGCAGGCTGCTGACTGGGCTGGTAGGCAGGCTCCCTGCTGGGCTGGACGGCAGGCCGCCCTGGGCTTTCACTCTTTGATGGGCCTGATCGGTTGGGTCGGAATGAGCTCTGGATCACTGGGCTTGGACCCGTTGGTCCAAGTCCGGGGCCTGGGCCGATTAGGCTCTGGACCTAGTCCCATAATCCCATCAGTGTGTGTGTGTGTATATATATATATACACACACACACACCAGTAAATTGTTCGCGCGTTGCACGTATGTAATATGTCCAACTCGCAATTTCAATGAATTGTGTAATTTTTTGAAAATAAGTACTTCTGAAATGTTTATTTTAGAAGCTATATTATATACCATTTTATTTTTTACAAATAATAGGATGTAGATGAATGGGATCGCGTTAGAGTAAAATACAATAAAACAATGATAAAGTAGTTGAGGCAAGAATATCATTACTATGAAAGTATATATTTAAATAAAAAACATATGGGGAGTTAGAGCGTCCTCAATATATTCAGAAAATATCAAGGCATTTTTTAAAAGAAACGGTAAAAAATTCATAATATAATTCTTGTGTAATTTGAACATTGTTTTTCCAAAAGATGTTGAATGTTCAATAGTGTAGTAAAGTGATTGACATATTGTAGTATATTATACTACGTATTTGTTATATATTTTTCTAGTCCATATGTATACCTGTTTTAGTCCCTCCATTTGGATTTTACGAAGGGAATTAATGTCTTTTAGTTTATAAATCCATAAGCATTTTTTACGCTTTCAATTTCAAAATGATGCAGTTTTGCTCTCAAAGGCCATTTTTTGTACGCAGTGTGTTTAAAAATTGTACTTCATACTTCTTTTAACCTCATTTTCAGACCATTTTGAATAATTGGTATACTACGTGTAATTTTTCTAGTTCATTTTAACCATTCATAAAGTGTTTTGAATGAGTTTTTTACTCTTCGCTTTCAATTGGTGCACTCTCTTCTCAAAGGCCAATTTTTCATTACTATTTAGAGCCTACAAAGATATGTTTAACATCTAATATGAACTAACCAATGTGTAACTCGCCACCCTCGAGGGCCACTTGATGAAGGAAGAATAATTTATTTAACGGTGTGTGAGTAAGGTTTTGGTACACACTGATCAAACATGGAGAAATGAGGTGCAGTTATTTAAAAAAGCAAGTTTTTGTAGTTGATATTTAATTGATAAAGTAAAAATGATTTAGAGCCACACAAACTTTTCCAAAATTGTTATGGGATAATTTTAGTGGGACAGACACAAATGAAAGACTATACAACCTTAGCAAGACGGAGAGAGAAACTCATATCCAATTAATTTATTGTACAAGTGTTATTATCTTGTATAAATAGTGATTCTAAATTAAATTTAGAACACTTATATAAGAAAAACTAGTCGTGTAATAATAATAAAAAGTAAGGTTGAATTTACATTGTATTGGATGATGTTAATTTATGATTCTTTTACTAAAAGTTATAGTTGGTTCCTTAAGCTATAGAAGATCCTTTTAGCTGTTTTTTCATATAAGTTTTTCGTTAGTCATTGATAAAATATATTTTAATTTTTGTAATAAATTAGTAGAATCAGCCAATTCAACCACTTAAGTCGGAAGTTAATAAGTTTCAGCAGAATGAGCCGATATAGCCGATTTGGGTACTATCAAACGGGCTCTTAATACAATTATGTCAATTTATCTCTATGATTCTCCTAACTAGGCACATTGAGATGCTCACTACATTTGTTTTTTTTTTAATTTATGCAATATTGATGTCATATGAAAGAAAATAAACAATAATGATTTTTGATATATTTTTTGTAATAAGACGAAAAAACCACACTACCGTGTTTTTCGATTGGAATTTCAAAACCACCGTATTTTTAGAATTTCCTCTAAATATTGTTGCTAATTAGTCCTAGGTCTGCTTAGTCATTATTCAACATAGTTTTTAATTTCAAAGTCTAATGAAGATATTAAAGCAAGGGAGATTACCATTATGACGGTTTAGTAGAACACTATAAAGCTCTTCTCGTGGCCGAGTGATTTATTTAGTAGGTTGATTTTTTTTATACATTCAGAGTCCGTTTGGTAACAAAAAAGTTGGTTGATTCGGTTTATTCTTCTGAAATTTATGAAGTTGTGGTTGAAGTGACTGCATTTGCTGATTCTGATGATTAAAGAAAAAACTATATATTTTTAAAATATATTTTATTAATAAAATAAAGAAAAAATTACATGTAAAATAGCTCAAATTGTCATCTACAGTAACTTCAGCCAATACAGCTAGAAAAGTAACTTCAACCTTACTTTTTCTTGTTATTACACAATTCGGCGCACGAAAGAAAAAGTTTCGTGTTTGATGAAAAAGGTGGCTGATAAGTTTGATAAGTCGAAAAACAGTGTTATCAAACGGCCTCTCAATCTAATTGTTAAACTAGCCACTGTTTGTTTGATTTTGACCATAGTCGTTTTCGTGTGGCTGAAATATTAGGCGGTTCGAATAAATTACTCTCTTTAATTACACTTTTACTCAAATTTCTATTTTGTCTTTTTTTACCCAAGTTATTTTATTCAATCAATTGTCTAAAATACTGTGTCATTTAGTCACGGGAACCTTCTAACGGGACGGAGGAAGCATGTGACACCCACTGAGGTAAGGGTCAGATTGGTTCTCGAAATTGCATAAAAAAGGGTCAAATAAGTCCTTACTGTCTGGCCATCGCCATTTGTGGAGGTTCCCGATCGAATATAAAAGCGAAGTTATCTTCAAGACTTCATTTAAATGTCTTCCCGATTGAAGTTTTAGCTGAAATTTGGTATGAGTGAACTAGACTCAACGAATAATATGCTCAACAAATTTCATCAAAAAATTCCACCGGAAACCGCCCGAATGGCGACGGCCGGACAGAGCCTCCTACATAATGACTTATTTGACCCTTTTTTATGCAACTTCGAGGACCAATCTGACTCTTACTTCGCCAACCACTCAAGTTTGTTCATCCTAGCTTTCATAATTACACAAGTCGACTTTGTGAGGTTATTTAACAAACTCTTCTTTCCTAGCTAATATAAGTCTTGTGACAAATTTATCATATTCATTACTACGTAATTTTTTTAGAGTAATTTAAGTTTTTGTGACAAATAAAATTGGATAATGGTAAAGTTATACGAAAAACTTATTTTGTCTCACTAAGATTCTCATATATCAAATTTGATAAAGTTCCTTTGTGTGATTTTAATTTTTTTTCGTTATTAATTTAATACAAACCAGACAAAATCACTCTTTTAATTGATCCAAAAAGGTGGAATCTCCCATCCCAGGAGTCTCCACCTCGACCCGATAGGATGGTGGGGAGGTTAGTTACGGTGACTCAGTCAGCAAAATGGCAGTAGACTCATACACCCGTGCGCACCAGAGACCCAACTTTATTTCAGGTTCTGTGACCTCCACCCGGTCGCTGCGGGGATTCGAACCTTGATCCATTGATACAAATCTCTCACCACTCGACCAACTGAGCTACCAGTGCGGGTAAATCATTCTTTTAATAATAATTCCTTTGTGTCATTTTCTAATGTTCCAATTGTAGGTAGAAAAGGTAGTTAATAAAAATATTTGTTTAGAGGATGAAACTATGAAAGAGGGTTTAAGATCTTATAGGTCGAACGGTAAAAAGCAGTAAAATTAAGGGGCTTTATGTCATATAACAAGTCATTCTTCCTCTACAAAACGAAATCTGAAAACACACACTCCATGCTTTCCCGGAAAACAGCGAGAAAACCAGTAAGAACCCGACCTACTTCATAATTATACACACATATTTATATAAGCACACTCTCTTTTTATTGTTCACCCGGCGGCAGACCATCCAGGATATCAGCGTTCATTAACAAACACTTTAAGGTTCTTCTTCTACCCTTTGGCGCGCTCTGTTTTCCCCATTTTCAGGTGTACGGAGACTGGCATGTCGAGCTTTAATTATTTTTTTGTTAAATCGGATATGGATTGTACGAGGAGACAGATTGACAATGAACTACTATGTATACGTGTGCTGGGAAAAAGTCTCCGGTTCTCTTCTCCATCTGTATGGAGTTCCTGATTTGTTTATATGGAGTTAACTTCAGCTAAAGACCTAAAGTTATAATGTTTCTAAGTTATTATAAATTTTAGATTTTTTTCCTATTTACGTGTAAATTTTGTTGAAGTATGTCTTTTTCTCACTTCAAGAATGAATTTAGTTTATGCAGCATATTCTTTGAGATAATTGATACTGTTAAATTTTGTTGAGCCCCTTATCAGAATATGAAATTTGGGTGGGTTTACTGTCCCTTTGTTTTTGGATGCCCAAGTAATTGAACCAATTTCTGCTTTTAGAGTTAGAAAGTTTGACGATCTAAAAAGTTTGTCTTTTATCATTAATGTGATGAGGTAAGGAACAGGTGTCAGCTTATTAGTTGGGACGACTTAGGAAAAAAAAGTTGTTTAAACGCATACGGAAGTTACTTTGACTTTCTAATATATCATGCCTGCCTGTTGTGCGTATAGGGAGTAATATTTTACCCAAATCCGGTACTTTCTTGCACCGTTCAAGAACTAGTTTATTTACTGCAATATGTGATTCAATGACCTAATGCAGAAACTTCAAGTTTTGGGATTCAACAGGAAGAGCTCACTGGCATCTGTTCTTTTGCTCAGGATCTCTGTACAAAAACGGGAACTTGCAGCCACTGCGCTTTAGGAGTCTAACTTGTGTGGTACTGTTTTTATGTGAATCTTTTTGTTGTAAGAAGTTAAGAACACATGATAAAGCTTTGCAATGGGGTCTGCAAACATGGAGAAGAAATGGGTGTTTCCTCATGTTATCAGCGGACTCATATGTATCTTCCTTCTTGCCACCTCTTTCAATATGGGTCTGGTTTCTTCACTACACAAAATAAATTCAATTTTCTCTATCTTTCAATCTCGGGTTGCGATGAATCAAACAAGCTCTTATTTTGCTGAAGAAAAACTTAGGCAATCTCCACCTCCTCCTCCTAGTGGTCCTTCCATCCCGCGTTTTGCTTATCTGATATCTGGTTCAAAAGGTGATCTAGAAAAGCTATGGAGGACATTGCAAGCATTATACCACCCACGGAACTACTATGTTGTCCATCTAGACCTAGAATCCCCAGCTGTGGAGAGGCTAGAGCTGGCCTCCAGAATACAGAAAGACCATGTTTTTGCCCAGGTTGGTAATGTTGACATGATTACTAAAGCAAATATGGTTACTTATCGAGGCCCCACAATGGTTGCAAATACTCTACATGCTTGTGCCATTCTTCTCAAGAGGCACTTGGATTGGGATTGGTTTATCAATCTTAGTGCTTCAGATTATCCCTTGATAACTCAAGATGGTCAGTTCTGGATTTTTAGCAACATTTCATCAAATTATCTTTATATACAGAAACTCATGTTTATTTCTTTTCAAGTCTTTTTTCTTAACGGAGGAGCTTGGGGTCTGATTTGCTTTTATTTCCAGACCTTCTTTATACATTCTCTGGTTTAAAGCGAGAGTTAAACTTCATTGAGCATACAAGTCAGCTGGGCTGGAAGGAGTATGCTCTCTTACTGTTACTTTATGATTATTGGGATAATATTACTTTGGTCTTGCTATATTTTTGTGTTCATTCTGTTTCAGGGGTCAGCGGGCAATGCCTTTGATTATAGACCCTGGCCTATATCAGAATACCAAGTCAGACATATTTCCGGCCACACCACGGAGAGATTTACCCACAGCATTTAGACTCTTTACTGGTCAGTTTTGAATGGATAATTTTAAATAGTTGTACAAATAATCACAGAGGAAGCATGTTGATCGTTCTCTATTATGCATTCTTCAAAGAAAAAAATCTCATTTTTGGTGCATGACTATGATAGTTTTGCTGCTTTTGGTCCTTTGCAGCCGCTTATCTGGTGAAAATCTACCAGAAATTGTATGGAAATTGACCGGATAAATGGTTGGAGGGACCATAAGTGGCAAAGAAATATAATTGTGGGACCAAAAAATGGACAAACAAAAGCTGGGGACCAACAGTGGGAACAGTGTAATAGGCGTGTGACCAAAAGTGGAATATTTTTCCTTCACATTCTCTGGACTAAAAAACTGGATCTTCTTCATGTCAAAAGTGGTGCACAATAAAGGTTGTCATAATTGCTCGAGTTACAATTTGGTTGAATCTGTTAATTTAGTTCTCAGGGAAGCCAGGTAGGTCATCAACCTTGTATGGAGACCATAACGGACACATTTTGCAGAATAGTTACTCTTTACTTTCAAACATAATCTGTGCTAACCCAGTGATTTGTCCATCAGACACTGATACCCAGTTGTCTCCATGCTATTATTCTTTTATCATATTGTATCTTAAATGTAGGGTGAACCAATTTTCTGCAGGTTCAGCTTGGATGGTCCTCTCAAGGGCATTTGTGGAATACTGCATATGGGGTTGGGATAATCTTCCCAGGACCCTACTTATGTACTACACAAACTTCGTCTCCTCACCTGAAGGATACTTCCAGACTGTTGTATGCAATGCCCCAGAATTTGTCCCAACTGTTGTCAATAGTGACATGCATTATATATCTTGGGATGTTCCACCAAAGCAGCATCCTCACACACTCACTCTGAATGACACAGACAAGATGGTTGAAAGTAATGCTGCCTTTGCACGTAAATTCAAACATAATGACCCTGTATTAGATAAAATTGACAGGGAATTACTTCATAGGCGAAATGGTAGCTTCACCCCAGGTGGTTGGTGTGCTGGTAACCCTCCTTGCTCCAAGGTTGGAAATCCTACTGAACTTAAACCAGGTGCTGGTGCTAAAAGGCTTCAAAGCCTTGTAGGTAAACTAGTTTTATCAGAAAATTTTCATCAACTTCAGTGTAATTAGAATTATATTGTACTATTCTTTCTTGTTGAGTAAAGTGAGACTAGAAAGTATGAAAATAAGGTTGCGTATAGATTTCGTGATTTATACACATGACATTTTGAAGAAATTTTGCTGCAGTCTCGCCTCGCCAAACATCCCCCAATTTTTATGTTATTCTCTCTGAGAAACATCTCCTGTTAAAGTAAACATATACGGAGTATAAGATGCATGTTTCTCTTCCACTTAAGTTTTGTTCTTATCTGGAAGTTGTTTCTTAATAAGGTTGCTGACAGGAAGAGCATTTGACTTCATTCATTGTACTATGCTTTTGTTTGCATGATTTTATTGTGTTGATTAACTTTATACAGTAAATGACTGGGGGAATTGTAGTTCCTATATCTCCTTTTCACAATAAATGAGTAACCTTATCTCATTTTAGAATCATTAATGTTTGCACTCCCCTGCCAGAAAAAAATGTTGGCAGGGTGTCAAAATGGGATGCAATCTCTTATTTTAATGTGTTGCAAATTACGGAGTACAATTTTGAACAATCCTCAGGGGTGCAATGCCAAATGGTGTGACACTGTGACCCCGCGGGCCTTTTCCTACCCGGCCAAAGTGTTCGAGACCACCCTCCCCTATGGTGTCTAACTAAATAAACATAAACCCCGGAACTCGCAGATGCAATGAAATGGCTAAACCTCTTGCCAGGTTTTTGTAATGGTACAATACTAATATTAATCATTTAAAAATGAAATGCAGTCAAATTTGTCTGAAAAAGTGGGGTGCGAAATCCATTTTTGCCTTAATCGTGCTGTAAATTTAATGTCACCAATCCCACCCAGCTAGTTGAAAACTTGGAACTGAGGTGATGATAATGTTAATGATCTGAAGTTTGTTTGTAGTCATGATTTTGTGGCATGCTCTATAAGGTTATGAAAATAAGGTTGAGTGATGCACTACATCATTGGAATTGGAATGCCTTTGAGACATGATGTTTATCAACATCCCCTCCTGTGTTATATTGTCTTGAGTAATATTAGTCCGTTGAGAGAGCTTATTCTGCATCATAGATACTTTCAGGTACCTCATGTCTGTGTAAAGTGTAAAAGCTTTGCCCCATTACAGTGGAAAGAGCGATTGAGGTTATACCAAGCAAAGTGATGAGTGGTTGTATAGGTTCACCTTACAACTCTGAACACAAACATGATCATTATAATGTTCAAAGGGGGTTCCATCAATTAGCTTCCTTAAGCCTTACGGGTTTTCTAGCATTTTGACTCACACATATGCTAGACTTCAAGCGGGTTTTCTAGCATGTTGACTCGCACATATGTGATCTGTTTGAGTCTGAATTGGTATGGTTTGGAAATGTACAAGGGTTGACTGACCATGCCAATAACCAAATTACACGAACCGAATTGGTATAGTTTAGAAATGTATGAGGGTTGACTGGCCATGCCAATAACTAGATTACACCAATTGTGTACCATCGTCGTGTTCCTTGCCAGATTTAAAGTGTATAACATTGCAAATTTGTGGCTATCGGAAAGGTTTTTATATATATATGAAAACTCGCACTCAATGCAGTTGAAAGAAAGTGTCAAATTAAAAAAAAATGAATCACACCTATATATGCCGTAAAATTATGATGTCATTCACAATTTGTGAGAACCAAACCTCTAATAAAAAATGGTGAATGGAGTACCTCATTTGTTTGAGGATGAGTAAATCTTGACCGTGCAAAATTGTTTTTCATCACTCACATCACATTATTCACATCCATTATTCTAAGCTCACTAAACGCTAGTCGTGTCTAATGATTAGGTGAATAGACCGATTTTTTATCAAGTAGGCCGATTAGTCCTCTTCAATTAGGGTCGTCTAGCACATAGACGTTTACGTGGATTGCCGATCTTTAGAAGAATATTGACATCATGTCTAGATTATATCATATTCACATTAAATCACTATACCACACATTGCAAGGAATGCAGCGAACTAATTATGTGGCCATTTACTTAAAATCTTAAATACTTCCTTATTCCATCAACTTAAGGATTGGACTCTATTGTCACTAACGGATGTCATGTTGTTCCAAGCTGTCCGCTTTTGAACACTCACAATTTTGAAAAAGAACAATCATTCTTGATGTACACACCATTGTACACACCTTATACACACCATGTTTGTGAAGCTTTTTTTTTGTCTGTGAATCCGGTTCACAGACAATATTTTGTTTGTGCAAAACATTGTTTGTGAATCGATGTTCACAGACAAAAAAAAGCTTTCACAGACATAGGTGTGTACAAAAGTGTGTATAAGAGTGTGTACAAACATCATTTTTGGAAAAAGAAATACATTTGGTCCAAAAGGTTGAATGCCCAACTCCAAGGCCCCCCACCTGACCTGACAGGATGATGGGGAGGTTAATCACGGTGACTCAGTCAGCAAAGCGGCGGTAGGCCTTATACACGTGCGCACCAGAGGTCCAGCCTTATTTCAGGCTCTGTAACCTCCACACGGCCGCTGTGGGTTTCGAACCTTGTCACTTGGTCCAATTTTCCCACCACTCGACCAACTGAGCTACCCGTGCGGATTGAAAAAGAAATACGATATAAATGCATCAATATATTGAAATATACAATTAATGTAATAATGAATTTTGCTTTGTTGTTATTGTAATTCTGATTTTAATTTCATACCCTAGTTTCTTGGTGAAGAGATGTGTGTTAAAACATTTTCAATAGAATTGCCTAGAATTTTAACTGTAAAGTAATTTCAAAAATCCAAAACTCAAGTTGTTCAGACCTTATTATTTTCTATTGCTAGAAACAAAGGACTAAGGGATCCGAAGCCTCTGCCTTGCTTTGCCGCAAGGTAGGGTGCTCGACTTTAGGGAGCCATCCGATCAACAAACCAACGGTCGCAGATCTTGATGCACCGCATCTCGAGGCGCTTGCTTCCTCTTCCGTCCGTCCGATGCCGCAAGGCACCTCTGCCGCACGGCAGAGGATCTCAATCCAAGACTAAGCGGCAATTACTAGGGCATTGGATTGCCTAAAAGTCAAACAAGACTCCTGGATGATCACTTGTCCTAATCCAAGTTTTGGTACCTTGTCCTAATCGAAAAGATCCTCCAAAATAGGATTTAATTTGAAAAGATTTTCCCAAACAGTATTCAAGGACAAAAATATAACTGGATGATCACTTTCACCACCATAATAATCACTTCCATATTCAAATATAGTCATCATCACAAAATGGGATATTTTTTCCTGCTTGCATCACTTTACTTTTGGTAATGTATTTGTTGTTATTTCTTTTTGGGGAAAAGGATCAAGTAGTCTCTTCTACTTAGTATTAGATAAAATAGTATAATGTAAAAATAGAAATAATTTAAAAATGTTAAAATAAAAAATAAAAGTCAGAAAACTGAAAAAATAAAGTGAAAATGTAAAAAATAAAAAATGTTAAACCTTTTAAATAGTTGTAGAATATACAAAGCATTTCAAAAATAGAGAAATATTGGCTTTGATATTTTCAAATTTTCACTATTTTTATCGATATTTCTTCAAATTTTAATAAATTTTTAGAGTTTTTAATATTAAAGAACCTGCTATTAAAAGTCAAAAACTGATTAAATGGCCAGATTGATCAATTTTTGAAGATAAACATAGTTATATATGATACATTTTTAGTATTGAAGTTTTTAAGCGATAGATTAAAATAATAGAATGACTTGTTTGATCGTTATTCCTTCTTTTTTTGAATACGCAAAATAACTGGAATCGAACAGCAAAAGGCCAATAGTGGTTTATTGGACCCCGGGTCTAGAATCAGCCCATCTGGAATTAGATAGGAACGAGGCCCAGTCCATCCTGGGAAGACAATATTAATATATTGTCGTTGGGCTGTATAGAGTCGGGAGTTGCGTTATTTATTACTTTGTCATTCTTTCCACCAATTCCACCCATTTTTTGCTTGGAAAATGCTTAGTGTAAAATTGTACACAAAACCTCCATTGTTGCATGTATACACAGGCAATTCATTTAGAAAAAGACAGAATTTGATACCCAACTGCCTGTCCTGTGTACACAGGCAATGTATACATTTTGTGTATATCTTGTGTACACCAAGCATGACCCTTTTTGCTTTATTCGAACAATTCACAGATCAGCACCCAAGAATAGAGGAAACACCAACAAATAAAAACAGGAACCACCGAATCAATAATAATTTAATTTATCTACTGTATTTCGTAAATTGGTTGTTTCTACTACCCAAAATAATTGTAACAAAATGCGTGTTTTCTCTTCTTACTACAAAGACGTTCAAATTACATATTACAAGCCAGCACAAATGGGAGATATCATAGAACAATAAAAGTATTTCTTAATAATGTCTACCACTGGCAAACAAATGTCACCGCGAAACTACAGCCTCTATACATTCTCTTCATTCCTTCTTTAATAATGTTTATCTTCAAACCGTGACTCGTTCAACAAGAGAATCGCTTCTACCGTTAACTTCTACATATGGTGACTTCTCTTTAATCAATGCACCAGCACTCTCTGCTTGGCATGAATTTAACGACCAGAAACAAATAAAGAATTTGTTAAGATTTGCTTCCCTTCTTCTATCTGAGATTTTCTTGCTCTTGCCTTGTCAAGTCGTGCCCGTCTTGCAGCTTCTTGGACACGGCGATCGTGATCCTTCATTATTTGATCTACTTGGACAGATGGAACTAGAAGTGGCCCGGAGTAGTGCACGTTGTTACCTTTTGACCCATAGCCTAGCTGGAGAAATACAAGTACAAGAATCAGCACTAATGAAATTTAAGAGTCTGTTTGGGACTCTGGGAAATGCTAGGGACAGAAAATAAAACGATGGAAAATGCCTAGAAAAGTAAAATGTTGGTTCAAACTCAATTGGATTGCGGTTAGAAAATTATTTTACTTGGTTCCATGATTATTAGGTAGTTCTAACTTTTGTCCCATGACTATTAGGTCATCTGAACTGTTGGTCCCTCAACATTTTTTCACTTTTGGTCCCATGACTAATTATTTTGTCACTTGTGATTCTTCTGCCACTTATCAGGTTGATTTTCGTACAATATTTCTCTGATTTTTGCAGAACATTTGGCTGGAAAAGACCAGAAGTGGCAAAAATCGTAGTCTAGCGCCAAAACTGGAAAACAATGGAGTATATGAACAAAAACTGAGAATCGCATGATACTCATAGCCCACGAGACTAAAAATTAAAAAAAAAATGTTTATTATTTGTTCAAATTCATTTGTTTTAATTTGTTTTTATTAAAATAAATAAATACTAAGAATTCTAAATACTATGTAAAAAATAGAAACGTTAGTAATATTTCATTTTCTTTACACTTTTCGAGTTGAAATCAAACATTAAAATATGTTCCCTTGGCATTTTCTTTCATTTCACTAACATTTTTGAGATCCAAACATATCCTAAAGGCATCATCGCTTGAGAAAGTTAACAGAGCGGCTTACTAGGACAGGATCATTGTTGTCAGGCATCCCCGCTTCGTGATTTTGGTGCAAGTTTGAAGCCACGCGGGCTTTCTGGTCTTGTTTCATAATTGAATTTGTGGCAGCCTCCTTAAAGGATCCAGGGAACCTGGCTATAAGTTTTGGAGGAAGATCAGCAAAAGACCCGGCACGATCATCAGACAACATGCTCGACCTCCTAGCACCAAGAGAAATCTTTGGGGCATCTTCTTCTGCATTCTTACTAGATTTCGCCCTCTGGGCCAATGGCCCTGAATAGGAAGCTCTTTTATGCTGAGGTTGTCTGAGATGGTGGTGAAGATCATTATTAGTTTCTTCAATGGCCTGACGTTGTCTAGGCGGGTCAATGGGAAAACCAGAGGCAACTTCCTCCTGATGAGAGCTGAACATTTCACTTCTGCTTTTAGAAGTGGACTGACTGTGCCTTTTCTGCATTCAGATATGTATATGTACTTTGTGAATTTTTACAAACGAAACTCAGTCATACTCAAAAAGAAGAGAAGAAAGGGTACTTATCATGGGAAAATGGGCAAATTTGGGGAAATCAGTACAACAACAACCACACCTTAGTCCTAAACCAGTAGAGTCGCTACATAAACCAAAATATACTCTTCCCGTGTCATTTACTGCTACAGTACTTACCTTCAATTAACTTGATAGAATTTAGGATTGGGTTGGTGTTGCTCAACTAGGTCATAAGATGCATGGGTCAAACTACCCTAAAAGAACAAATCCAAACTGTTAGCTAGTTTATCTCAAGGTCTTATTAACCCTTTATTCTGTTTAATTTTCTAATGTGTGATTCCAACTCTTTTCTTCTATCACACACCATGAATGTTAATTTCTTCTATTGCACCCTCAAACTATATCATTTTCCGTTCAACCACGCCTCCTCTTTAGGTCTCTAGCATTCGAAGAATTCTTTCTCTTTACCCGAAATACTCCAACTAGTAGTTTTGCCACCCAATCCACTAATTTCATTAAAGAGTACAACTGTTACCTGCATTGACAAAGCTAATTCAGCATTAGCATCAGGTGCAGGAACTGCACGTGAGTCTCTTGTTGCTCTCCTTTCAGTGTCATTCCTATGACCCTTGCTTTGAGCTCCCGCATGCCTATAATTTGCATCACGATCAGAGGCTTATTAATGAATTAATGGCATTAAACGAGGACAATTACAACATGTTAAGTGACCCACATCGGATGTTTACTAGATCTATATATTATATGTGTGTGTGATAAACTTCACCCTTTTTAGGATCCTTTTGGGGTTAATTGATACCCAAAAGGATAACTTGATTTAGGGTACCTTGATTGGAACTCGTGGTCTAAGGTAAATTGATTGGGGGCGGTTAGGCCCATTTTTCAACTCATCAGTTTATGCAGCTTGGTTTTGGATAAGGGGACATGCCACATTTGATGTTTAAGAAATATATATCTAAGATATAAGTGATAAACCTCTAACTTTTAGGGTGACTTGGGTCTAATTTAAAACAGCAATTAGAAGTAAGAAAAAACACAAAAATTGAAGTCGGTTAGCATCCTTTGATGTTATTACCGCCTTCTTGCTTCTTCATCCCGTAATTTGGCATCAAGCTCCTTGCTGGGAGGATATTTTGGCAAACTTAAAGGATCACATGGGAGTGGTTTTGTTGTGAAGAACTGCACAAAGAGTAAACTTGTGAATACAATACAATACAAACAACAACATCCAAGCCTTATTCCCAAAAGAAAATCTGTTTCAATACAACAAAATACAAAACAGAAAATCTATTTCACAATAGAATGCTGAAGGATCCCAGAAAACCATGTAGAGTGAGATCCCAAAATATATAGAGTTCATGCCTAAATATTGGTGTCCCAATAATATCAATTGTTTCTTCATGATGATAACATAAAGTAATAGCAAAGGACCTTACCTCGCTCTTCAAAGCAGATGCTGCTGACCCACGACCAGCAGGGTCTATAGAAAGTAGGGTCTCGATGAGTGCTAATGTGGGCGCAGGGAAATCTTTGAATGTATCTGCAACACAGCGTTTATATGGTTGTTGAGGCTTGAAAATTGTCGCATTAGGCAACCGAGATTTACTCCAGAACTCCTCAGAAGGTGAACCGCAAAGTTTGAAAATTTTATGCAATTGCTCCACCTACAGTATACGGTGTTTATCAAGAGAGAATTAAAGGAAAGAGCTTAGTCAAGATAAACTGAGCCAATATCTGGATAGTTCAATTTCTACTGTTGACAATAACAACAAAAATAACTACAAGAGTATGGAAGAATGTACTCGAGTGGTTCAAAAACCTTAAACAATGCACAATTTAATAATTTGTAAAATACGGATGCATGTGGGAGATATACAAGCAGTGTGATTTAAATTAATATCCTGGGGAAAATGGAAGACATTGTCTAACATCACTCTCTGGTTAATAAAGTCACAACATAAGTAGAGTCGACAGAAACAATTATAAATTGGGTGAGATGAAAATTTGAGAAATAAAAAGATTCCATCTGAATTTCTGAACACACTATGCTTATATCCAAGATAATAATGTGCATATGAAATGTGAAGAATAATGAGGAATATGGTACTTTATTCTTTTTGTGCATCATGAATACACTAAGAGCATCTATATATTCAAGTAGCTCGGGTCATACTAACTACGATATTGACACTTCAACAATGACAATAAATGATCAGGTATTGTATGTTTCTATGCATTGTATGCATAGAAGTAAAGAGCATGAGACCGTCTAGGTGACCTAGGTACATACCAACCAGGGTAATGGTAGGGTTAGGGTATTGTCACATTCAAAGCTCTCCATCAAGTTGCAGTGCATACATCATAGGCTCAAAAAGGTCTTCCGTCCTTCCAAATATAGCACTTTGTTTTAGCTTCTTGTAGAAATGTTTTTATTATTCATAACCTGATATGTTTGACAGAGATGCTTCACCTCTAGTGGCTTCTGGGAGTTGGTCCCTCTACATGTCGAAAAAATGAGCGTTGGGCGCACACGCATCTAGATCATGACTTCTAGTGGTGGTCCTCATGGGACGATTAACTGCTTGGAAAAAGCTCAATGAGAACTTTTGAATTTTTAATGACATAAACATTATTGGTGCACTCTGATCTCTGGCTTGGATTATGAGCGTTGGGCGCATCTAGATCTAGACTTCTAGTGTGGTCTAGACCAACAAGTTCTTGGTCTTCGTTATTTTTTGGTTTGAGCTTGCTGAATAAATAACTGTTACACTTTTCGTACCAAACTGTGCACGTATAAGGTTCAGGTGAACAAATTTGAATTTAATGAATGCTGCAGATCAGATCTTCTGTAATGACAGTACTATTTTCAACAATCAACTGAATGGTCCACACCCTGGACTGTGCATTGATCGTGCAGACTTAATTGTGTGTGGATTTGATCAAAATTCAAATAGATGGCTAGTTTGTCTGGAAGATATTTACAAATGTTCGTAAACCTTAGTGGTCCGTATTCCTTAACATTTTTAGGGTTTTTAAACCCACATAGAACCCTTCACCCTTGACATTTCAACGCAACTGAATACACACTATTGTACTTCTACTCTTGCACTCTTATTTTTTCAGTTGTATCGAGCAAAATGTTTTTAGCAAGCAAAGCACTAAGCCTTCAATTTCATATCTAGGTTCCAACAACTATTTGTGCATTATTTTCAAGCAATGCTTAATAAACCAATGTACTCATGCATCTCTAGTTTAATCTTATATTTTTATATCGAGTATATTTCTTATTTATTCTTTACATCTGCTCTCTAGAGTCTAGATTTTACATCTTTCGAAAGCAGAGAAGAACCTGCACTTCACTTATTCCATTATACTCTATGTGTAAAGGTTGAGGAAATCCCATCTTAAATCCTCATTGTAAGTGGTCAATGAGGTCCATCACTAAATCATCATTACAATCGATAAGATCCGTTACTAAAATTCTCATTATGAAGGTCAAAGAGATGTTTTAATAATATCCTCATTACGATTGAGGTGATCCATTAGAAAAAATATCACTTGAGACGGCTTGTTTGCCAAGGATTGTTTAATAATATTCTATTGACAAGTATTGTTTGCCAAACTTGCTGGAGGTGTTTTTGCTCGATTTCGGAGAGGCCGAATGAAAAGTGAATTCTGAAATTCTGAAGGAGACAGCTTCAGCTAGTGGAGTAGACATAGCCGAACCAGCACAAGTGACAGTATAATCTATTCTCTTTACTTATCTTTTTAACCTGTTATTTGCTTAATAAAATCAACCAAGGTTTTTAAAAGCATGCTTTACAAACTTTGAGAAATTTACACCAGCCTCTAATACTCAAACGGATGTTTGATTACTTCCGAGTTTAGCGAAAATATTAAGCCAATTGTTTACCCTTTTCCTTTATCAATAACAAGACTTCAGTTTATTTTCTGTTGCATAGATTTTTAAGCCACAAACAATTTTGAAGTACACTTGGGATTTTTGGAATTGATTCCACTTCTCTTCTTTTTTAAAAGCAGAAGTGGAATCAGAACAGAAGCTAGCCTCCCATAGCTTCTAAAAAACTACTTCTAGGAGTAATTTGGAGCACTCAGAAGTACTTCTGCACTTTCACCCAAACACTTCAACATTTGTTTCTGCTCCTTCAGCTTTAAGAACTAGATCCAAACACCCCCTCAATTGAGCCCCACTCTTAAAATGCACACTGCTTTTCCGGCACAATGATAACTCAAAAAGATTTGTATGGGTAAGAATTATTCGTAGAGCAACTGCATTTTTAAGAGCAAACAATGCCTAGGTACGAGATTAATAGATTTAGGGTTGGGTTAATGTTACTCAGCTGAGCTTATAAGGCGCTCTGGCTAAACCAGACTAAAAGATTGAATCCAATCTTTCAACTAGTTCAACCAAAGGTCTTACAAGGTCTTCTTACAAGGATTATTTTCGTGTAATAAAATTTGCTACACACTATTCAAGAACATGAGATATGTGTCAGGACTCGATTGACAAGATAAAGAAAACGAGCCAATAAGGAGAAGAAAAGTTAGTACACGGGAGTTCACATTTTAAAGACGTGTCCATTTCTCATGTGCTCAATCATGCTGGACAATGCAAATCCTGTGTTAGTATCAAGCCTAATACTCCTTCCATTTTTAATGAATAAGTATGTTTAAAGAGTAAAAATAGTAGGGGTAGTGAAAAATGATAAACATGTGAGTAGAAGAAAAGGTAGGAATGAGTAGATGAAAGGTAAAAAACATAGGATAGAGAAGTAGAAAAGGTAAGAAAGAGAAGATAAAAAAGTTTTTCAAAAATGGAAATGGAGTAGATAATTAAAAACTTTTCAAAAAGGAATACAGAGAAAAATGGACAAGTAAAAGGAATATATGCTTGAAAGTTATATTTAAGACATGAGGTCCATATATGATGATGGTGATGGAGGTGATTGGGTATAGAGTACACCTAATTGTATATTAAACTTATAAAAAAGATGAGGACTCAGCAATTACCATACCTCTGTTCTTCCTGGCATGATAGGCTTTCCAGCATAAAGTTCAGCAAGTATGCAACCAGAACTCCATAAATCCACAGCAGTGCCATAGTATGCAGCACCAAGTAGAAGCTCAGGTGGTCGATACCAGAGGGTCACAACACGGCTAGTAAGGGGATGGTTCTGACGAGGATCAAAGAAGCTTGCCAGACCAAAGTCTGCAATCTTCAATATGCCATTATTGTCGATTAATAGGTTGGAACCTTTTATATCACGATGCAGAACACCCCGACTATGACAATGATCAAGACCAGATAAAAGTTGCTGCATGTAACACTTGACCTGGAAAATTATTACACAAGCAAATTTTAAAGTTCATTAAGTAGCCACTAATAGAACTTTTAAGATATATTAACAGGTCCTTCAAACATATTATAATTTTACAGCAATTATAGTTAGGAAATGAACATATTTATAAACAAAGGGCAATGTCAAAACACAAATTATATGGAAAATGTTCCTTGAATGAATTACAACCATTCACTGATAACACTATCCCTTTTTTTAAATTAGCAAATACTACCTCAGTTCTTTATTAGTTGCACTAAGTTGACTTTTGCGTTATTCACATACTCTGCTTTGGCCATTTTTTATTTATTAATGTATTAAAAATCATATTATATAATGGAAATCACATATTAATACATTAGATAATACTAAGTATCCCTGATAAACCAATAATAATATATACTACATACTATTTAAATAACTACTCCATACCCCAACCATTCAAATGCATAATGAAAATGATACGGAGTCACTTTTGACATCCAATCCGGTCATTTAATTTATCAAAAAATGATACTTAACAATCAAGTAAGCTTTATTTGATGGTTTCATACAAGCTACTGATGATTTGAAAAGCCAAATTTGAGATTGGGAAGTGACACTATATTATTTTTGTTATATATTTGAATACTTGAGGATATGGAATAGTTATCTCTATAGCATGTATTGTTATTGGTTGATCAGTGATAGTTGATGTAGGGAATTATTTGAAGTTATTTTATCTATATAGATATTGTTGAATTGCTATCAAATTAAAATTTCAAAATATCATTTTTTTTAAATGTTCACTAGTAGATAATAAGTATATTAATGGTCAAAGTCATGCATTAGCAACTGTGAAAGCAAAGAGTTGCAATTAAATATAAGTGAAGGAAGCATGTGAATTTTCATAAGCACTAGATACAAGATTTATACACAACCATTGTAGAAAAGGCTGAATACCTGTGATTCATTAAACTTAATACCAGGATTTGAGGCAAGTCCTGCCAAGTCATGCTCCATGTACTCGAATACAAGGTATAAACTGCAAGACATGCGAGATGTAACTAGACCTTCCAACTTTATTATATTGGGATGATCAAGCCTCCGGAGGATGTGAATTTCCCTTGCCATGAAGCGTACGCTCTCAGGCTCCAAGTTATCAAACCGAACCTTCTTCAAAGCAACAATTTTTCCTTGTTCAAGGTCATTAGCACGGTAAACGCTGCTGTAAGTACCCTGGCCAATCTACAAAAGGGGAAATAATGGCTCAAAGACAACTTAAGCCTAATTAAAATATCATGTAATTTAAGTATTACAAGATACTTCTATACCTTTTTTATCTTCATTCTTTCATTTTCGCCCATCACTAAATTATCTCTTTTTATCTTTTGACAAAAGGATTATATGGTTGATATTGTTTCGCTCCTCTAAACAAATTTCAACCACACGCTTTTCACTCTTTCAAAACTATGGCAAGTCACAAGAGGAGAGTATAACACGAAAGAGGGATAGCAGAACTCCCATTTGTTAGTTTTCATTGACGAACCAATCAAAAAAAATGTGTAAGGTCACTAAGGTGCATACTTGAATACCACGCTACTCTGCGATTAGCAGCAGTACCAAACTCAAAGGGCAGGTGTGGAAAGAAATTCAGGAGAGAGTTTTGAACTGCATTTGTAATAGCATTCTTTTATTACTTTTACGTTTTTTGGTAGCATCTTTTTAAGAACATCAAACACTAAAACATGGTAGCCATGGTTAACAAATATCTTGATGAAAAGATCGGCACAAACTAATATCATGAGCTCACAGAGTTTTCTGAATTGAAGCACCAGAGACTTTTCATCTTAATTCAATAGGAGAGGAGATACTATTGGATAAGTACTAATGTACTATACATGTTCTATATGTCACGGAAAATCTCAAGTACATTTTCATGCCAAGGTCTTTAAAAAATTCCTAGCAACTAGTTCGGAAATAGATCAGCAATTTCATTTTGCACCCTTTGGTTTGATCAAGGGAAGAGACTGAGGCCATCTTGTTGCTTTTATTTAGTAATCACTACTGGTTATTGCTATATTTGTTAGGAAACAAGTACAGCATTATGCAACCAGTCTAATGAATCTTCAACAGTGTGGCCACGAACTATATTTACACATTCTAAGTGGAACTCATTGTCATACTTTATGTAGGCTAATTAGGCTTTACTCCACTTTGCCCCTTCAAATATAGAAGAGTTTCCACTTTAGTTCTCAACTTTGTCAACTTCCTCTTTTAGTCCTAAACTTTAAAAAAAGGTTCATTTTTAGCCAAAAACTTGTCAAATGCAACAGGAAGACGATTTACATAACAAGGTAGGCATTTTGCACTAGAAGCAGTGCTTGAAAAGGAGCGAACAGACTTTGATACTATTTTCTTTCCATGAGGTGAGGCTTAGGCCTCAAGGCATACAAGAGGGTGCAGATTTAGAGTATAAGCAGGACTGGGGTGCTTTTCTTCCCAGGGTTGGGCCATTAACTTCCCAAAGTCTCTTTTTCTACTTTTGTTTTTACTTTTTTTAATTAAATTGTGGGCTAGCTGCTAGCCTGTGGGTGCCCTAAATAACACAAATGTTTTTTGTTTTAAAAACAAAACCGTAGTTGACGCCTCACACGTGTGATTCTGCCTAAAAATAAGCAACAGTGAATGCATCACCCATGCGATTCTGCGTAAAATAAGCATAGTCCTTGAGGCATAGAGCATTTTGAGAACTCTCGCACAGTCGCACTATAGGTGCAAGATATTGGAGTTGAAAACCACAATGAGAAAGGTAGTATTGTGGAGGAATCAAAAGTGGAATAAATTATATGTATGAGTGTGTGTGAAACCACTGATAAATTAGATACAAATGATTTGGTTGAATACCACAGCTCAATGACTATGCTCTCATTGTTAACAAACTCTAAAGTTAATCATCATTTAAAGCGAAACAGGTTCCTGTGCGGCTGTGCATTGCACCCATTGTTACTAGGGGGGGGGGGGGGGGCTTGGGTAAGCAGTTTGAAAACAATTTCTGTGGTTTGAAAACTTTGTTTTCCAAAACATGCTCTTTGGTTTGAAAATAATGTGGTTTAAGAGCAGTACTTTGATCAAGTGTTCTGGTAGTGGTTTAAGGAAATGTCATTTTAATTCTTAGTATTTGGAAAAAGTAAAGTTTTGGACATCTCCCTGACAAAACGATAGAAAAGGAATAAGAAATGACCTTGTTCAACACATAGTCCACAAATAGCAAAACAGAAGACACTCAAATCAAGAAGCTGCAATTCTTAGCTTCTTGATTTTACTGTTCTGATAGTGCTTTGATCTCAATACTCCCAAAATGCTCAGGCAAACACTGAATTCAAAGCTATGAATTAAGGTAGCATTTTGGTATTAAAAACACTCCCAAATAGCTTAGTCAAAGACCCCCTAAACTTTCGATACACTGTCCTTCAAAAGATTATACTTTCATGAGTAGGTTGGTTCCTCTACACAAGCTATGCATGTGCTATAACAGTACTTCAACCACAGACTGCATTACACCATTACCTAATGGACAGAATCATTTCATTCAAAGTGTAAGTTCGGGGTGTACAATTTATGACTATTAACAGAGTAAATTGGTTCATCAAATATCAAATTTATTAAGGGAAACTTTCAATTTAAGCTAGACCAAGTGTAGCAGCTTATGTATCCTGTGCTATGATACCGACATACTCACTTAAGAGTAAAATGATATTTCTTTTACAAAAGCTAGTCTTTGCTTTAAGATATTCTGATTATATCATTTATCCAAATGGAAATTCAGTGACAAAAAAGAATCATACTTTATCCATTTTTTCAAATGAATCTGCTCGTCTAGGAATCCATCCTCCAATAGCTTCACCAGCAACTGCAGCTAGCCAGGGTGGCCATCCAGCTGCAACCTGCTCACCTTCGGCAGCTTTTGGAATGTTCCCCATTCCAGGATGGTATGTGGCTATGTACTCAGTCTTCTCCACTTTGCTTTCTAAAGCTTCACTTCGCAACCGGGCAGAAGAATTGACTATCTTGTCAATAGGCAATGTCTCTACAGCATTGCTTTCAGGAAAATCTTTCACCCTATAGGTTTCTTCTCTTCTCAAAGAAACCAACCTTCGGGCCCGTTCAGTAGAGGATTTGCAGGATAACCTTTCCCTGCTACCCTCAATAGCAGAGGGCTTCCCACACACACACCCCATTCTATACCAGAATTAGCACAAACCCAACATAAAAATCAAATCTTTTCTCCAAGAATCCACTCAGATGTTAAACGCCTTCTCCACTGCTACTAAGAGACAAGCAATCTTCACCCAAGATTGAAGTCAGCGGAACTATACACCCTTAACAGCATTCATGCAAGAAAATGGACATCTTAATTCTTAACACAGTTCAGCAGCCAAGAAACATGGCATTCGTTCACCGCCTTCACTTATATAGCTCTAGCCACGTATGAACACAAAAGTTGATGAATTGCAAGATAAACTTAACGGGTTACCTAGAACTAGAGTTCAGAATGAAAGGACATATAGTTATAGAGAGCGGGGAGGAAAAAGCATACTGGATCTAGGGCACCAGATGAATTGAATTACCAGTACTTCTCTTACAGAGAAATGAGTGGGAGATTAATGGGGATAATAATAGTTTTATTAACTCTCGTGTTTTGTATGGACTGTGAGGTGAAAGTAAGAAATGAGAGGCAACGGGGGAGGCTGGGGAGGCCAAAGTGTTCCGTTCTGACATTGTTTCTTCCGGAGAGAGTTGATTGACACGCGCATAAGGGCCTGTTTGGATTAGCTTTTGGAAGCCTTAGTAATGGAGTCTTACCAAGTGTTAGTAAGGGCCCAGAAGGGAAGGGAAGGGAAGGGAAGGGAAGAGTAAGTTTTATACATAATTTTATTTTGTTTGGGAGAGTCAAATGAATGAAGTGTTCGTAATAGAAGTGTTAATAATTTTACCTTGAGCCAGGAGAAACGAGTAAGGAGAAGAGATGAAAAAGACAGACCATCAGACCTGCATCAAAGAGATTCAAAGTGAGATGTCGAAGCATTTTATGTTTTTAGGGTAAATGAGAAGGGTAATATTTATCCAACACCTCAAAACACTCCAAATCGGGGTGTTAAAAAGTGCACAATTGAGGTGTTGGGAAGGTTATTATTAACACTTCTTAACACTTCTTAATTTTTCTCCCAAACAAGTGTTAGTATCGACACTTACTAACACTTCCATTACTAACACTCCCTAACACTCAATCCAAACAGGCCATAAAGGAGAAGTATGATCGCACGCTATATGGGCAGGTTAATGAAATGGCGGAGTAATAATTGGGGCTACATAGGTCATCACACCGTAAAAAATAGTGGAATTTACCTTTTGTGTCCCACATATCATTTGGGGAAAATGGTCAAATAGGCTGAGCCTCAAACTAATTTAAAAAGTGCAAATCATCTCTTATATAGGAGGCTATGTCTGGCCATCGTCATTTAGGGCGGTTTCCGGTGAAATTTTTTGATGAAAGTTGTTGAGGTTTATTCCATCAACCCGTAGGCCCAACACACGACCCAAGGGTTTCGAATGGAAGAAATAAAGAAGTAGATGTAGAAACAAGCAAGAAGAGCCCAGTAAGAAGTCTTAATACAATACTCTTGATACAAAGGCGTGAGGTCGTTCGTCCCTAGCCTATGCTACGAGCTGTTACAATGCTATGCTATTAGAGTGCTTAGTTGTCAACCCTTTACAATGAAATAAATGCTTCTATTTATATTGCCAATGGGTAGTTGGACGCGTTGACGTGGCGGGTTGTGGATGGCTTGATCCCAACCACCAAATCTTCTGCATTGAATGCGCTTCCCGCCATGATCTTTGGCTTCCCGCTAGGATCTTTGGCTTCCCGCCAAGGGGTTGGGGCGTTCGTCCCACGAGCTTGCCTCTTGTTCCCTCATGGGACCTTGGCTTCCGGCCAAGGGGTTGGGACGTTCGTCCCACGAGCTTGCCTCGTGTTCCCTCGTGGGACCTTGGCATCCCGCAAAGAGGTTGGGACGTTCGTTCCACGAGCTTGCCTCTTGCTCCCGCCAGGATCTTTGGCTTCCCGCCAAGAAGTTGGGACGTTCGTCCCACGAGCTTGCCTCTTGTTCCCTCCTAGGACCTTGGCTTCCCGCCAAGGGGTTGGGACGTTCATCCCATGAGCTTGCCTCATGTTCCCTCCTGGGACCTTGGCTTCCCGCCAAGGGGTTGGGACGTTCGTCCCACGAGCTTGCCTTTTGCTCCCGCCAGGATCTTTGGCTTCCCGTCAAGGAGTTGGGACTTTCGTCCCATGAACTTGCCTCTTGTTCTCTCATGGGACCTTGGCTTCCCGCCAAGGGGTTGGGACGTTCGTCCCACGAGCTTGCCTCTTGTTCCCTCCTGGGACCTTGGCTTCCTGCCAAGGGGTTGAGATGTTCGTCCCCTTGAGCTTGGCCATTGTTTCCTGTTGGGCCGAAAGTCCTGCAAGACGAGCGTTTGGCTCTGCCCCTATTCCAAGGCACTTGCGCATGCTAGGATACGTACGTTCCCTTGGCCTTGTGTTGAAGTCTGGCCCTGTTGGGGACGAACCTCTCCAGAATAAGCGGGAGGGTAACCCGTTGTCTTGGGCCTTCTGGGGACGTTCATAGGACATGCCTTAAGGGTTTATGGGTCAGCCCGTGTTGGGCCATTAACCCAACACAAGTCCCCCACTTCTGATAATCCGAGCGTGCGCGGGACATAAGGAAGTAGAATTGAATCCGACGTACGTCTCCAGCTAATGCCCATGTCTCCCCCAAATTCGATGAGCCACTGTATCCCCTGACGTACGTCCCTTGAAGCTATCTGCCTTTCTGGGTGTGGTTTCGTGGGGCCGGACGTCCCCTGTGGGAATGACACTTCTTTTTCTTGGGATGTTTCCAGGGGGTCTCACCAGGAGGCTTGGGCCTAGGGGATGGCCGTCCGGTGGCTTTTGAAGTAGAATTTCCTCCACCGTATTGCCTTTAGTCGTCGCCCTTGATGCAATGGTTGTCTGCTGTATTTCTGGACCCCCGAACTCGATCGTCTATGTGAACGGGCCTTAGCAACCATTGGGGACGTACGTCCCCTCGTCTAGAGGAAGGGTAATCTCTGATGTTCGTCTTTGGGGACTCCCTTGTTCTTTGCTCAACCATCTTCTCACCGGTCCTCCGTGCGGCCCTTGGGTCTCCACCGTTTATACATTTGAGGTTTGAGGACAGTATCGTCGCCCCTGGGTCTCCACTATTTATACATTTGAGGTTTGAGGACAGTATCGTCGCCCTTGGGTCTCCACCGTTTATATATTTGAGGTTTGAGGATAGTACCGTCGCCCCTGGGTCTCCACCGTTTATATATTTGAGGTTTGAGGATAGTACCGTCGCCCCTGGGTCTCCACCGTTTATACATTTGAGGTTTGAGGATAGTACCGTCGCCCCTAGGTCTCCACCGTTTATACATTTGAGGTTTGAGGACAGTACGGTCGCCCCTGGGTCTCCACCGTTTATACATTTGAGGTTTGAGTACAGTACTGTTTCCCCTGGGTCTCCACCGTTTATACATTTGAGGTTTGAGGACAATACTGTCGCCCCTGGATCTCCACCGTTTATACATTTGAGCTTTGAGGACAGTACTGTCGCCCCTGTGTCTCCACCGTTTATACATTTGTTCCTATGATCTACCACATATCATACATAGATAGGGTCTACATCATAATCATTTATCAAGGCTAAACCAAGTCTTATAGCCTAAGCATAACTATCTATGCAAAACCATGCACGCAAAAATCATCATTTGGGACAAACAGTACCTAACCGACGCCGGTTATAGCCTAAATTGGCACCGTTTCACATTTAAATTCATTTATTTGAATGCCCCATACTCAAACTGGTGCCGGTTATAGCCTAAACCGGCACCGGTCCACTTTCTTCTTTGCGGTCAACGGCCCGTTGACCGCCCGAACCGACTCTAATTGATCTGAAACTTAACCCAAACATGAATTAAGTCTTAAACAATCAATATTTGCCATTTTGGCCATCCAAAACATCACACATGTTTTTATATCATTTTCATATCATTTCTCATGCATAATCTTTATGGTTCACTTCACATAAGCCTAATCATCTTAGCCAATCACATGCTTAAACCATTTTAAACATCATTATGAACACATATAGAATTTACTTATGTAATCTCATACTTAACCCAAGAATTACAAGTCATTAAGCCATCCCACTCACCTCGAATGAGCTTTAAGAAATTTTACCTTTCCTGGTTGAACTCCGGCAAAACTCCGGTGACAACTTCGACAACTCTTTCAACTCCGTGAAAGTGCTAGGAACTCCTTAGACAAGTGCCTAACAAAGTTTTATCATCACAAAACCCAAATTAATACAAATAACTTCTAAAAGGTTATTTTCCGATGAACCGGTCACTTTGGCTTCTAAGTCAGTTCTTGGACTTAGAACTACCTTACAAACCATCTATCTACACTTCTAAACATGTAGAACAATCCTACGGGTTCTTCACATGCTATAAAAGTCATATGGGTGCTAAGGAATAAAGAAAAAGTTGTTATAAGGTCATTACCTTAATCCACCACACTTTTCCTCTCTTTTCCTTCTTTAAACTTTCTCCTTGGACCTCCTTGAGCTTGACCGAAATTATGGATGCAAGAGGTAGGGATGTCCTTTCTATGTCTTACTTGACAATAATGGGAGGGAGTGAGGTCCACTCCTCATTTGATATCAATTCCTTCAACATCAACCCACCCCGCCCTCTACATGTTGTGCGGCCACCTCATGTCCAATTTGAGACTCAAAAACGTGGGGTGGCCCCACTCATGTGGGAGGTCATCTCAATTCGTCCTGAAGTGTACAATCGGCCCCGAAAGTTGTATTTCTCGGACTATTTTAATTATATTTTATTTTATCGGATCAAATAAAATATATCACACATTCTCAACAACTATGGGCCTCAGAATGAATATACATTCCCCAACTTTAATTTACAAGTCTCTGAAATTTGTTTCAGACTGTTATCCGATAAATTACCAATACCGGCAATTGGACCTCGTTTGACCAACCGGTCAACCTTAAGCCCTGACCATGACCCAACTAGAATATCCACCACCATATGCATATTATCTAGACCAAGATGAATATAATATGTGGTCCCAGAAACATAGGGTTGTCCCCGCTCCCAGTGTGGGCCCCACGTGAAATTCACTATTCACGCAAAAGTAATGACGAAAATTTACAACCTCGTAAATTCATTAACCATTTCATAAGGTTCAATGCCTGACTTATATAAAAGTAAAAAATAATTGGGAACGGTGTTACAAGTTCACCCCCCCCCCCCCCCATTTGGGATTTCGTCCCCGAAATCCATGTGTCTAGTCAAAAGAAACGGGTATTGCTCCCTCATTGAGACCTCGGTCTCCCATGTTTCTTCCTCGAATCGATCACTCCTTCATAGAAACTTTACCATAGGAATCTCCTTGTTCCTAAATTTCTTTACCTGTTGACCAACAATCTTCACCGGTTCCACTGCATATTGCAAGTCCTCACGGATCTCTACCGGTGGTTTCTCAAGAATATGAGACGGATCTCGTACATACTTCTTGAGAATGGATACATGAAATACGTCATGTATCTTCTCAAGTTCATGTGTCAACTTGAGCTGATAAGCCACAGCTCCAATCCTTTCAAGGATCTCAAATGGACCAATGTATCGGGGGTTAAGCTAACTCCTCGATATGAATCCGATGATGCTTTTCCAAGGAGAAATCCTTAGAAACACCTCATTACCGACTTCAAACTCTAACGTTCTACGTCGTTTATCGTCATAGCTCTTCTTTTGATCTTGGGAAGGCTTAAGTATATCCCGAATGATCTTCACCTTAGCCTTGGTGATCTCAACAAGTTCTATACCCTCGAGCATGGCCTCGCCAACCTCGTCCCAACACAATGGTATCCTGCATTTCCTCCCATACAATGCCTTGTATGGAGGCATGCCAATACTTGCCTGATAAATGTTGTTATAGGAACTCCAAAGCACATGCCCTGAGCATGTCTTCTAAAATCTGTATCACTCTCTCGGATTTTCCATCCGTCTGTGGGTGAAATGTTGTGCTAAACTTTAGTTTAATTCCCAAAGATGCTTGAAATTTATGGCCAAAATCTAGATGTGAATCGTGGATCTCTATCTGACACAATGGATATCGGGACTCCATGCAATCTCACAATCTCTTTAGTGTATTACTTGGTCAATCTTTCAAGAGGATATGTGATGTTGATAGGCAAGAAATGTGCACTCTTAGTAAGCCTATTAACCACCACCCCTACGGCATCGTAATTGTTCACAGTTCGTGGTAATCCTACCACAAAGTCCTTGGTCATATGTTCCCACTTCCATTCTGGAATGGTAAGTGGCTGCAAAAGCCCTGCCGGGTGCGGATGCTCCACCTTAACTTGCTGACAAGTAAGGCATCGACTCACATACTCTGCGATGTCCCTCCTCATAACTGACCACCAATAGGTTTCCTTCAGGTCTCGGTACATCTTTGTACCTCCTGGATGCATAGCATAGGCCGAAGAATGAGTGAGCCTCTTCTAGTATGGACTTTTGGAGCTCTTCATTCTTCAATATACATACACGATCTCTAAACAATAAGAGACCATCTTATCGTACCCAGAAATCCTTGACGGACCCCATGAGGTTCCATTCACGGATCTTCTGACATTCTTTGTCAATTATCTAACATTTGTTGATTTCATCAAGCAAAGTAGGTCTAACCTCGAATCTCGCTATGAGGGCCCCGCTCGTGGTCACCTCCACGTGCCTCCTCAATGCTCGTAGGCATGTGAGTAACGTCCCCGACGTACTCTTCCTGCTCAATGCATCGGCCACCACATTATATTGGCCTTACCGGGATGATAGTCGGTGATCAAGTCATAGTCCTTGATCATCTTCATCCATCTCCTTTGCCTCATATTCCACTCTTTCTGAGTGAATACATACTTTAAGTTCTTACGATCGGTGTAGATGTGTCATGTCTCCCCGTAGAGATAATGCCTTCAAATCTTTAGTGCAAACACTACCGCCCTCAACTCTAGGTCATGGGTAGGGTAGTTCACCTCGTGTTTACTCAATTGCCTAGAAGCATAGGCAATCACCTTACCATTTCGCATTAGAACACATCCAAGCCCTTGTATGGGTACAGGCAGAACCGGTGCGTCAGTAAGTCGTTTCTTTATCTCAATAAATCCTTTCTCACATTTGTCATCCCATACGAACTTAGCCCCCTTCTTCGTGGGCTTCGTAAGTTGTGACGCCAACACGGAGAATTTCTCAACAAACTTACGCTAGTAACCCGCTAAGCCAAGGAAACTACGTATCTCTTTCACATTCTTGGGCTGTTCCCAATCCATGATAGCTCCTATCTTTGCATTGTCCACCGCAATGCCTGATCTAGATATGACATACCCGAGAAAGCTAGTCTCTTTGAGCCAAAATTCACATTTAGAGAATTTGGCAAGGAGTTGCTTCTCTCTTAGCCTTTCAAGCACAAGCCTCAAGTGATGCTCATGTTCTTCTTCATTCTTTGAGTATATTAAGATGTCATCAATGAATACAATCACAAATTGATCTAGGTACTCACTAAACACACGATTCATCAAGTCCGTGAATGTCGCCGGTGCATTGGTTAAAACAAATGACATCACAAGGAACTCGTAGTGACCATATGTAGTGCGAAATGCACTCTTTGGTATGTCACTCTCCTTGATCTTCAATTGATGATATCCTGACCTCAAACCGATCTTTGAGAACACAATCGCCCCTCGAAGTTGATCAAACAAATCATCAATCCTCGGTAAGGGGTACTTATTCTTGATTGTGACTTTGTTCAACTGGCGGTAGTCAATACGCATTCTTAGCGTGCCATCTTTTTTTTCACGAATAGTATCGGTGCTCCCCACGGTGAATGACTATGTCTAATGAACCCATTGTCCAATAGTTCTTGTAATTGGACCTTCAACTCTTGAAGTCCCACCGGTGCCATTTGATAAGGAGGAATCGAGATGGGCTTGATCCCCGGCTCTACTTCGATCACGAATTCAATGTCTCTATCGGATGGAAGCCCCGGTAAGTCCTTGGGAAAGACGTTCCGGTACTTGTACACGACTCATACATCATTGATGTCCACTTCATTCTTTGTCTCATCCACCACATAAGCAAGGTATGTGTGGCATCCTTTCTTCATCATCTTTCGTGCTCTCATCACGGATATGATACAACCATGAGATCGTCCCCGATCTCCCTCGAATCGTAATGTGTTTCCCTCATCATCCTCGGGTTCAAAAATTTTCGTGTAACAATCAACTCGAGCATGATGCTTCTCAAGCCAATCCATCCATAGGATTGCATTGAACTCCAACATATTTAGAGGTACGAAATCACAAGTCAAAGGTTGACCCGTCACTTCTACCATACATGATGGATGGTAATGGTTACTCTCAATGTCATCTCCTAACGGTGTGGAGACTAACAAAGTTTGTGTCATCGGAGTCAATGGCACGTCAAGACTTTCGGCGAACGCTTCACTCACAAATGAACGTTGTGCCCCGGTATCAATGACAATTCTTACATTTCTTCCATTGATAAGTAGTGTTCCTACATTTATAGATGATGCAAGACACTCTACTCAAAGTACCGGATTGAAATCAGGCTAAACGAACACTTTCGGGTCAAAAACGCACCAAACCGGCGCCGATTTTGGGCTGGACCGGCGCCGGTTCACCCCTGGAATGCTGGATTACCCAAAAATGAACCGGACCGGTGCCGGTTATGGGCAAAACCGGCGCCTGTTTACCTTCGGCATTTCGGAAAATTGATTTTTAATCAAAATCAGCCCCAGTTTCGAGCACAGTGATTTGTTCCGGCACTTTTTCAACTGGACCAGCACCGTTTATGGCCCAAACCGGCGCTGGTTTACCTACGGCATGTCCAATTAGTTCATTTTAATTCGAACCGGCGCCTGTTCTAGCCCTGACCGGTGCCTGTTTTCCCCTGGGCAGTCATATTTTGCAACTTTTTGCTAAAAAACGGCCGGAAATGACCCCGACCAGCCCGTACAAGCCCGTTATCACTTTTAACACTTAACAATATACAATTTATCAAGCATTAACGAGGGATTACCTGCGACGGAGTCGGGGTTGATCCGAGCATCAGCCTCGGTCATCGCGTAGACCCTTGCCCGAGTCCCGCCTTCGTTGACGAGCGTATCTTTGCTTGTCATTGGCTCCGCATGGTTTCTTTGTGTAGTGAGCCCTTCCTCGGCTTTAAATGCCTCTCGTTGCCTCCTCCATGGGCAGTTTAATTTCATATGGGTCGTGCTCCCATATTTAAAACATATCGGGGGCTCATTGCACTTCCCGAAATGTTTCTTATAGCAATTCGAACATTTGGATGGTCTCCAAGTGTAAAGCCAGGTGGCCTAAAAGTACTTCCTCCCCCTTGGTCGCTTCTCCAAGGATGGGCTTGGTGGACAGTCATATCATGTTGGTAGGTGGCCCGATCGTGCATAGGGAGGTTTTCATGCTTCAGCCGCCCGGTTATATTAATCCCAATACTCCAAACCATTTGTGTCGATTACAGAAGGCATTGTACGACCTTAATCAGGCTCCCCGAGCTTGGTACTTGGAGCTTTCTGGATCTTTTCTATCAACTGGTTTTCGGAAGTCCCGTGCAGATGCTTCACTGTTTATTTACTCTAATGGATCTATTTTATTATATTTCCTTGTGTATGTAGATGATATTGTTCTCACAGGCAATAACTCTCAAGCTTTGGATCATTTTGTCAATAAGCTTACCACTCAGTTCTCGGTGAAAGATCTAGGCTCCTTGCATCATTTTTTGGGAATTGAGGTCATTCCAACATGTTCTGGTATTTTCCTCTCTCAACAACAATACATCAGACACATTCTGGAAACTTGCCACATGGATGGGGCCAAGCCGGCTAGTACTCCTATGGCTCCTACGTTGCCTTTACTATTATGTGATGGTTCTCCTTCTGCCGATAGCTCTGAATACATAAAAGTCTTTGGTCTTCTTCAATATCTAGCATTTACTCGTCCGAATATTTCATTTGCAGTCAATAAACTTTCACAATTTATGCATGCTCCTACGGACACTCATTGGCAAGCGGTTAAGCGGGTCCTTTGCTATCTCAAGGGTACTATGTTTCATGGTCTCTTTCTTCGTCGCGGTACTCCTCTCCATTTACCTGCATTCTCCGACTCTGACTGGGGAGGGGTTCATGATGGTGGCTGCTCAACTACAACCTATGTGCTTTATTTTGGCTCTAATATTATCTCATGGAAATCGGCCAAACAAAAATGTGTTCCTCGTTCTTCAATTGAAGCGGAGTACCGGGCTCTTGCTAATGCGACTGCAGAATTACTTTGGGTCTGAAACTTGTTGTGTGAACTTGGTATCTCTCTCTCGGCCCCCACTTCTTCTGTGTGACAATATTGGTGCGACGTTTGTTTGTGCCAATCCTGTGTTCCACTCTAGAATGAAGCATTTGGCTCTTGATTATTGCGTTGTCCGAGAGCTAGTTGAATGTCGCCAACTTCACGTTCATCATATTTCTACCAAACACCAAGTTGCGGATGCTCTTACTAAACCACTTGGGCATGTCACATTTAATCTTTTTCGTTCTAAGATGGGTGTCTTCGATGGATCCTCCATCTTGCGGGGACGTATTAAAAAATAATTATTATATTGTTCCCTTGTAATTATCCCTTTATTCCCTTGTAATTATCCTTTTATTGTACTCGTTATTATCTCATTAGACTCCTTGTATAGCTAGACTTCTTGTATAGTCTGCTCTCTGTAGCTATAAATATAACCCAATACGTATGATTAATAATATCAAATCATTCCATCATCTCAAGCTTTATATTCAATACATAAGATTAGTTCAAAACATTATTTACCATTTATTTATGGTTAAACTACCTAATTATTTACTATTTCTAATTGACTCGTCTTGATAAGGTATATTATCTTTGATGTAGTATATAATTTACATTATAAAATGAATATATGAAATATCTATTTTTTTGTAGTACGTTTGTGCAATTTTTTATAATGTAATTATTAAGATTTTTTTAAATTAAAAATATTATATAACTCACATACATCAATGGATATGAAAAAATATAGATTCATGTTTTCTTAAGTAATACTCTCTCCGTCTCACTAACAATGGGGCAAGAGAGAGTGACATACGAACCAATAAAAAGTAGTTTATGTGGTTGATATTGAATTGATAAAGTAAGAATGATTAAAAGCTACGCAAATTTTACCAAAATTTGGTATGAGCCAAATTGAGTGGGACAGGCGGAACGAAAAGGTAAAACTGAACAATCTTAGTGGGACGGATGGAGTAATATGATTAGGTCCGTTTAAAGAAAATAGTGTAGCTGATATATATATATATATATATATATATATATATATATATATATATATATATATATATATACACACACACACACACTTATATATGTATGTATGTATGTATGTATGTATGTATGTATGTATGTATGTATGTATGTATGTATGTATGTATGTATGTATGTATGTATGTATATGTATGTGTGTGTGTGTGTTGATTCTTTATTATCTGTGAGAATAATAAACAGACTTAACCGACTGGTAGCCGTGAGAGTATATTTATAGAGAAATAATAAGTTGCCTAATACAATAATGAAACTGACTAGTATTTAATGTTAATTAATTCTGCACTATTACACCCCCTCAATCTATGCAAGAGGAACTACGCGTAGATTGTCTCGTAAAAATAAAATTGTTGAGGAGCCAAACTCTTGGTAAAGATGTGAGCGAGCTGAAACTTCATAGGAATATAATGCACCAAGAGATCACCATGAGCCACATGTTTCCGAACAAAGTGATAGTCAATATCAATATGTTTGCTGCGAGCATGCTGAATAGGATTAGCAGATAAATATGAGGCGGATACATTATCACACAACAAACGAACAGGGTGATGAATAGGGAAACCGAGCTCGAAAAAAAAAGAGCGGGTGTGTAATATATCCTGAACTGTGTATGCAATAGCTCTATGCTCAGCCTCAGTAGAAGAGCGGGAGACAATAAGTTTTTTCTTGGAACGCCAGGAGATCAAATTAGGACCAAGAAAACCAACATAGACAGATGTAGAACGGCTACTATCAGGACAATCAACACAATCAGTATCAGAGCACGCAAGAACATAATGTGGGTGTGGCGATGGCTGTAGATGTAAGCCATGGGTTATAAGGCCCTGCAGGTACCTGAAAATTTTCTTCATAGCCAAAAAATGTGAAGTACGAGGGGCATGCATAAATTGAGACACCAAGTGAACAACATATGTAATATGAGGCCTAGTCATAGTTAAATATTGCAATGCACCTACCATGCTACGATACTATGTAGGATCAACCAGTAACTCACCATCAGTAATAGAGAGCTTGGTTCTAGTAGATAATGGCGTGCGAACATGTTTAAGGGTATGGAGGTGGAAACGAGTGAGACGATCTGACACATTTTTGGCCTGAGATAAAAATAAACCAGAGGAATTTCGCACAGCCTGAACCCCCAAGAAAAAATGAATATCCCCTAAAACTTTCATAGCAAAATATTTCCCTAGGAGAGAAATAAAATTACTAATAAGAGTGGAGGAATTGACAGTAACAATAATGTCATCAACATATAAGAGCAAGTAAAATAATACGTGTAGCCTGACGAAAAACAAATAAAGAATTATCAGCATGACTACACACAAAACCATGAGTTAAAAGAAAACTACTGAAATGATGAAACCATACCCCGGGAGCCTGTTTGAGACCATAAATGGCCTTGCGCAAGCGACAAATATGATTACGAATTTGAGAATAAACAAACCCGGGTGGTTGACGCATGTAAACCTCTTCTGTAAGATGGCCATGAAGAAAGGCTTTTTCAGCATCTAACTGACGAATAGGCCAATTAAAAGAAACAGCTAATGTAAGAACAATGTGAATAGTGGTGGGTTTAACAACAGGACTAAAGGTTTCGGAAAAGACCACCCCAGCTTGCTGGTTAAACCCTTGGGCAACCAGACGTGTTTTATGGCGTTCAATGGAGCCATCAGACACATATTTAGTTTTATAAATCCATTTAGACCCAACCACATTTTTAATAGAGTCAAATGGTACCAAGTCTCGTATTTTATTAGTGACAAGGGCATTAAATTCCTTAGCCATAGCAACTTTCCATTTAAGATCTTTATTTGCCACAGAAAAACAAGTTGGATAAGGAACCAAAACTTCAGTATTTAAATTAAAAATATGTTTTGGTTTAAAAATTCCTAATTTAGAGCGTGGTTACATGGGATGAATGTTTTCATGTAATGAAGTACAAAAAACCTGAACATCAGCCACCACCCCACCGACCGAAGCTGTTGATTCCAACGAGCCAGAGCTAGCCGGTGAATCAAGAGCCGGGGAACTGATAGTCATTATATTTACTTGTGTTTACCATAGGTATTTATAAGTATTTGTTGAAGAAAGGAAGAGAAATCGGGCAAATACCTTCATAATGAGAGCTAGAGCATAAAACATTACGATGAAGAGCTTTTTTGGACCAAGAGGATGACGTTCTGTCCATAATTCGAGTATAACTTATTGTAAAGAACTCGAAACCACTCGATTCGAATTTCATGTGAATGTTAACTCAATAAGGTACAAATGTTATGAAGACTTCATGACCCGAATATGAAAGGATCAAGACTCAATCAACCAATAAAGTCAGATGTTGCTGGTGGGATTTCAGGATGCATACCTCTTAGTGTTTTGTCCATGTCTTTTGATTAAATTAATAAAATCACATTATTCAAGTTCTTGTGGATAGACGACTTCATTATCTACAACTCTGGTGAAGGAATCATATCCAAGTTCGTAGCGTAACATCCCCAAAATCCCAGTACAAAACCAGCGCCGGTCTTTTGATTTTCAACACCAGACCGCTTGGCAGTAGCTTACCCGACGCCGGGTAGGCCTGAAACTGGCGCCGGGTTGGTCTGCTTCTGCACAAAACACAGCATCGGGCAAGCTCATTCTTGATGGGAAAACTCTATCTTCCTCAATGCTAATCAAATATTGCTTTCATACCTGATTGTTGGGTTCGAATAGACTAAAAGATGCCATTCTTTCGCCTATATAAAGCCCTCATTTCATCAAACAAATACATTCCATTCCATAGATTAATTCTTAGCTTTTATATTTTTGTTCTTGGTATTTTCTTCAAGTTCTTGAGGAGGGAAGTTCATCCTCCGAAATCATTGGTGTTTAGGTATTATTTCCTTTGTAATTTCATGTTCCATTACATTTATTATTGTATTGTGTTTAATATGAGCATTAGAGGCTAAATTCTTAGCTAAGGCTAGGGATGAACTTTATGCCCACAAGATGTTTGATAAAAGTTCTAAACCAATAAATTGTGATTTATCCTTTATATATTGATTGTTTATGACTATGGTGTACAACATAGAAGTATGTTAAATTTAGTTTATACTTGCAATTAACGTTGAAGTCTAAACTATGAACATTAAAAGATAAACATATATAGTACCGAGAATATAAATATATCTGGTCTTATATGATACGGGTGTGATGTCTTGATATTCAATGGGGTTTTCGGTAGATGAATGTAAGTCGTAACGGGACTTACACGTAACGAAAACCACGCTCTCGCTGCCTTAACCGGAGTTGAGAATATATTAGCGACATCGTATTCATAATTATTGGCAATGAACAAATATTCAACCCTATTAAAGCATTTAAGTGATTCCCAAAATCTTAGTTGTTGTTATTATTCATCTTAAACTCGAAATTAGTTAACAATTATATTATTGAACAAAAAGTGAAGAACCAAAAATATAAAACACAAATCAAAATCCATGCACTTTATTCATTTCTTCATTTAAAGCTATCTACTCTCGGACTTGAATTAAACAACGTTTCCTTGTGGATCCGACCCGGTATTTTTCCGGAATTTATTACTATATCGGCACTTGTACACTTGCACGTTTAGCCCGGTCAAGTTTTTGGCGCCGTTACCGGGGAAACGGTCTTGTTTAATAAAGTCCAAAGAAAAAAAACAATCACTCAAAAATTCTGAATTTATTTTATTCTTCACAACTTCACTTGATCTTGGAAAGGTTTATTTTTGTGTGTAGATATTCCTTTTTGTTTGCATGCACTTGAGAAGTCAAGGTTCTAAATCTCTTGAACTACTCGATCTTGAAATAGAAAAAACTTGCAAACACATCCGGAAGGAGCAAAAAGCCACAAAGATGATGCCCACACTAAACGAGAGGAAGAGACCCGTGGTGGTCGCCACGCCATCTTGCATCACCTTGAGCGAGGAAGCAAGGGCTATGAACTAAGGCAAAGCTATTTCAACGCTATTCCTCAGTTTCATGGTTCACTATGGGAAAATCCACTCAACTTCATCACCGAATTCTATGGATTCATTCAAGGAATCCCTAGAAATGGCTTGGCGGAGGATCAACTCAAATGCTTCCTCTATACTCTCAAAGGGGCGGCAAGAGGATGGTTCCTAGTGCAATCTCCGGCAAGCTACACAACATGGGAAGGTATTTACAATGTCTTCATGTCTAACTACTAGACACCCACCATGACTCAAGAGCTTAGGCAAAACATTTTCAATTTCAAACAACAAAATGGTGAGCTCTTTCAAGACGCATGACATCGTTTCAAATCATTGCTAAGTGAATGCCCACACCATCACATTCCCCTTGATCTTCAAATTGACACGTTCTACAATGGTTTGAATGCACCTTGTCAAGCTATTGTAGACAACTGAGCTGAGGGCTACATTGGAAACAAGAATGAAACCGAGGCACTCTGAATCATTGAATCCATTGCCTCGAATCCTCAACTTCAAGGAGGCGATTACAAGGTGGTCGGGATGAATGAAATCTCTATCACCACCGAAATCAACAAAAGATTTGAACAAATAGAGTCAAAATTTGAGCAGAAATTCCAAACGGCCTTTCAAGCCGTATTGGGAGGTGTCAAGCAACTACCTAATGTGGAGAGCATTCAAAGACCAGAAGGTGATTTATCTCAACATCTTGAGGAGGTAAATTTCATGAACTCTTATGGGAACCGGGGAAACAATTATCCTTCTAATCAATAAATGTGGAACCAAGGGAGCAATTAGAAGCCAAACCCCAATCCGGAGCACCTAATTTTGGGCAACCTAAGGAGACCACTATGGAGGATATGATGCAATTCATATCCAAGAGCATGGAAAGTATGAAGGCTAAAAATGAAGAGAACCATAGTAGAGTGGAGGCATCCATCGGGAATCTCCACTCTCAATTCACCAAGTTGGATCTTCGCTTTGAAGATCAAAATATGAAGCTCAACCAACGCATCGACACCATCGAGCAATATACCAAGGCTTCCATCCGGAATCTTGAATTTCAAATGGGGCAACTCGCCCAAAAAGTGAGTTCTAGAGAGCAAGGTAAATTCCCTACAACCACGGAAATCAACCCCAGGGAGAGCGTCATGGCCATTACCACAAGAAGTGGGAGGCAAACGGAGGACCCCAAGATGCCGGAGAGGAGAAGTACACCGGAGGGGCAAGAGGAGGGTACACATACACCGTTACCACCTATTATGGCTCAATATGTTCCTCCAATTCCCTATCCACAAAAATTGAAGAAGAAAGGGGTTGATAAGAAATACAAGAAATTTCTTGACATTTTCAAGAAATTGAGCATCAACATACCTTTTGCGGAAGCCATTACGGAGAATTGGAAAATTTACATCTCCAATAAAAACGGTTAGACGAATTCATAACAGTGGCACTAACGGAGGAATGTAGTGCCATTATTCAAAACACTAGTTTTGTAATGTGCATTGCGCGATTGAGATAGTGCCCAATGTATGTTGTATAGCATAGATATGTTATTTATTGCAGTTTATATGAATACAAAAATCCTCTCTGAAAAGCTTGTCTTATGTGATGCTTTTAATTGAGCTTCATGAGTTGTTTGTATATATAGTTACTAACAGCACCACATGTTTTTAGTTTTGCACTACCTTTGTTGACCAATGCTTGTAAGGAACTCATTGATATTTCAATGGTCACAATTTTAAGATAAACGTTGAGGTTCTCATGTTACTGTGTTAGTCAGAATACTCTCTTTTAATTTGTTAACCCTATACATTACATTACTGCCCACAAAGAGTCAAAATAAAGGATAATATCTTACTATGAATTGATGGATAGATGTTTTATCCTTGAGACATTCATCGGCCTTAGGTATGTGCAATTCCATGTCAAGTTCTAAATTTCTCCAAACTGCTTATGCAAACTTAGCATCATCCGTGTGCAACTGTTCTTGCACTTCACGTAATCAATCGTGAGGTCTGGCTCCAAGCTTGGTTTAATTCGATTATGTTTGTCTCTTGCATAGCATTCTCAAGCTACAAAAACATTAACTCTGAAATCAGCATGTTACTTAACAAAATGCATCTAGACAAGAAACAAAAAATGATTGCATTGTTAAAAGATTAAAGAACTCTTTGGTTAAGCCAAAAGCAAATCTAGACAGAAATGGAACGAACCTAAAGTTACTAGTACTAATAGTAGAATATGCATTAAATACGAACATTTATAGCTATACATTAAATATTCATTGTATTGTTCTGAAGTGGGGGGCAGTCTTGCCACTTCTAGTGCGCGGAATAAAAGCTACTGATCAAAATGATATGAACTCACATTTTAGTACTCTTGTCTGCAATATAAAAGTTACTAATCAAAATACTATGGAGTAACAATTTAGTACTATTGTTTTGAGCTTATCACAAGTTATTCTCTTTATCTAACGCCTACCAGTAAACAATTTTGACTAGTGGCGTGATTTGGTGAATTGTCAACTGCAAAATAAAATGGAGAATTAGTCTCTTTTAACTTTCAAGTACATTGTTTATAACTCAAGCACCAGACAACAAACAAAACAAAATTATTTTATGAAGATCTGATTTAATAATTAATTTACATGCGAAATGATAAAAGTTTTATCAAGTTTTAGTCTATTCAATCCTTGAATACAAGTACTAAAAAAACAAGCTTTCTGCGGAAAATATTTTCTAAGTGCGGGTTTCTGAAAAAAGTTGTTCAATCTATATATACTATATAAATTGAAATTGAAATAGAAAATTTGAAAACATTGAACTATTTCAGAAAAATGTCTACTTATTTTCTCACAGGAAGTTGTTATCCAATACCCAAAAAGTGTCAAAAGAGTTGACAAACTTCACATACCAAGTGTTGACCATAAGAATGTACAATTTAACCAATAAATCAATTAATGAATGGATTTGGAGCACTAACCCAAAATAGACAAAACAACCAAGAAAATATCAAATAGTATTTGATCTTTTCTGCTCCAGGATTTCAGTAAGCATTTAAAGTATCTGCTTAAGCATTCAGATACAAAACACGTTTGGAAAATATCTTAAGACTTTCCAATTTCAATTGAAACCTATTGGTTGGGAAACTAAAGAATGAAAGAAATGAAAATTTAAAAAAAACATGGGAAAAAGTTCAATTCCCAAGAAGCAAAGAGCCTAATGATCTTACATAAAAAATGGGCCTAACCAACTGAAGAAAATAATGAAATTGAGCCAAACATAAGCAAACTATTTGGTTTGCTTATGTTGAACAGCTTATAGATTATTGATAAGCACTACTTGGCTCAATTTCATTATTTTCTTCAGTTGATAGTTTTAATTTAAGCATCTCAATTGGCTAGGGGAGTCAACTACTTTCTTTAACTTAATGTTTCACTATAAGCTTATTTAATTCTTCTCCCACAAATAAAGATTCTAAAACGATGATTCTTTTGATTCATTTGGGGTTTCCATATGTATTTAAATCTGAAGATTTTTTTTAAAGGATGATTGCATTGGGCACTTCATATGAGAATGAGACACTTCATTTATTGTTCTATCTATCTGACCACCTCCTTCTTTTATGTTTGAATATATATAGTTACAAATAGTAGGGAAAAAACTGAAACTTAGTGTAAGACAAAAAATTCTGATGGTTAAGATTATACATGTAGAGCATAAGGGTACCAACCAGCAACCACTAAAAACGAAACCATGAAGTTAGCATATGGATCCAACTTCATTTGGAGGATCTCATGTTTGAAATAGAAGGGCCACTATTTTTAAGAAAAATTAGCAGGGACAGTTTTTTGAAAATAGTGCATAGAAGCATAATCTAACATACAAGAGTCTATAGATGCTAATTGTTCCGCACTGAGACGGACATCTGGGATAAAGGACAGGGCAGCCAACTGCCCATGGGTGTTGGAAGCTAAGTGTTGGCAGGTAATATACTTAAGTGATTCTTTTGAAGTCCTCATGATAGTATACTTTATAAATTAAACAGTAACACACATAAGCAATAAAGTTAGTTGAAACACCTTATATACTTTTTAAAAGACGTTATTTTCAGTATGGTTCATAACACTATATAATAATTTCAAAGTAATGACCCCTATTATTTTTAAGTAGGGATCTCAAATTTTAACTTCATGCAAATCTAAGGTGGGTGGTGACTCGCCACTTACAAGTACTACAATATACTCCCTATATATATATATATATATATGCAATGTAGAAGTAATGAAGTATATAAATATGAAATTTGGGGGGGGGGGGGCACAAATTGCTAACTGGTAAGTTAAGTTTGCCTTATAATGACCAAGGACTTGACTTAGTTGTGAGCATTCAAAGACAAATTCACGAATTAATTACGGGTTTAGGGATAAGTGATGGACCAAAAGAATTAAAATTTGTGGCAAAAGTACAATAGCATAACACCATTCAAGGATACAACATGCACAATGTCAATGTGTCATGTAGCCACTAACCTGAATGGTCAAATTCCATGAAGGATGATGATGACTTGCAAGGTGAATCTGATAGAAAGCCATATATATCAAGCGAATTTTTCAGTTTCAAATGCTTTGGAAACCATTTGATTTCAAACTTTGTTGGGTCAATCTATTGAGAAAATGCAAGAGATGAGATAAGCAATGGGATCACTCTATCACCAAAGCACATATCTGGAAATTAAAAGTTCAGACAAGCGTTATATTAAATATACTAAACAACCTCATTGTTTGGTAAGCGAATGGAACACCAAAAGTTGCAGGCTGCATTTCCCAACTAGAGCTTTGTGAATATAACACTGAAATAAACAAAGGGATTACTGAAATCTATTTTTATAAATGATCAATTGGAAGAATTAGATGTAAAAGTTTACTAACAGAGATTAAAGCTCCATCTTGCAATGGTTTCTTCAAGGCAGTCATGAGATTTGATCAGCTTCAAAAGCCACCCATTTAGGAGCAAGCCTTCAAGAAAACTCCATCCTAAGACATCATATATGAACAAGTGCAATTTTCAATATATGTACTCTTAATATTTATGAGGAGGAAAAAAGGGACTTAATCTAAATAAAATAAAATCACAAACTCGGACCTTCCTTCATTTTGAGTTAACAATTGAGTTAAGCTCACGATTCCAGAAAGACTGCAGATAGGTGCACTACTTTATGCAAAGGAAATCTAGTCTGGGGAAAGTTTTCTGGAAATAATATGGAAGACATATATATATAGTTTTTTTTTTGCAGAACAATGCTTCCGACCAGAGACATAAATTTAATAATTTACATTTCATTCGATCTTGAAGTTGTGATTGTTTGTGCTACTAATACATTATGATGTATCCTGCTAGTAAGGAATCTGCAACTCCCACAACAAACGGCGAAGTAACCCAGATGTCCTTGCTCCTCCATGACAAGGAACCAAAAACATAGCCTTGTGTTGGAGCAGCCACCTTAAAGATTAAGGTGAAGTTAAGCTTCTCACCATAGTGACTAAATGAAAGTTGTCTAGGCACCACGGTCACATTGATTCCCTTTGGAGGAAACACCACCCCCTTGTACACGCTCACTGCCTTTTCCACATTTGTTACTGTCCTAGTGACCAAAACCACCCCATTGAGGGCTGGAACTGTGATGGATGGATAGTTAAGGGCAGAGGGCGAAGAGGGCGTTTGATCACAACATGTGTTGTCTCCGGTGATCAAGTGCAGCGATTTCTCATCATGACCGACGATTGAGCAAAGGAAGGCCTTGTAATCTGTTGGTTACACATCATACACTAATCCGGGGTCAAGGACTGTGGTTGGGGAAATGAAACCAGCGCCATAGTCAAATGCAATTGCCCTTCTTCCATCTGAGTCCGCAGAAATGGGCTTATGAAGCTTGTTCAAAACTGTACCTGTAGTCATGATTGCAGATTTGATCGCAGACGGAGACCATAAGGATGAACAACTTTTATCAAGGCTACAATTCCTGTGACATGGGGGCAAGCCATGGAAGTTCCACAGAGTACATTATAGTTCACTTTTGTCACTGCTTCAGGAGACCAAGCAGCTAGGATATTCAAACCCGGAGCCACAATGTCTGGCTTCAATAATTCCGGAGTTACAGAATTAGGGCCTCTTGAAGAGAAGGCAGCCACACGTGGAGCAGGCCGAGTACCTAATACAGTCTTTGCTGATAGAATCCTTGACAAAGGTAACCTGTTGCATGTTGAAGCATTGAAGGCCTCTCCTGTTTGGCATTGGTCCCTCCATCTCTCTGGCACTTGTGGCATGTCAGCATCACTGAAACTGGGCGAGTCAGGCCAAATCCCTGTATCAATAAAGTCGATAATAACATTGACTTGGTTCTCGGTGGAAAAGCCAGGAACTTCCATAGTTTCTTGGACACCTAGGCCTAAGAAGTCCCAGGAACGGGTTGTATGAAGGATCCTCTTGGCATTGGGAAATATAGATACCACTGCGCGCATAAATAGATGAGATAAGCAATGGGATCACTCTATCACCAAAGCACATATCTGGAAATTAAAAGTTCAGACAAGCGTTATATTAAATATACTAAACAACCTCACTGTTTGGTAAGAGAATGGAACACCAAAAGTTGCAGGCTGCATTTCCCAACTGGAGCTTTGTGAATATAACACTGAAATAAACAAAGGGATTACTGAAATCTATTTTTATAAATTATCAATTGGAAGAATTAGATGTAAAAGTTTACTAACAGAGATTAAAGCTCCATCTTGCAATGGTTTCTTCAAGGCAGCCATGAGATTTGATCAGCTTCAAAAGCCACCCATTTAGGAGCAAGCCTTCAAGAAAACTCCATCCTAAGACATCATATATGAACAAGTGCAATTTTCAATATATGTACTCTTAATATTTATGAGGAGGAAAAAGGGGCTTAATCTAAATAAAATAAAATCACAAACTCGGACCTTCCTCCATTTTGAGTTAACAATTGAGTTAAGCTCACGATTCCAGAAAGACTGCAGAAAGCTGCACTGCTTTATGCCAAGGAAATCCAGTCTGGGGAAACTTTTGTGGAAATAATATGGAAGACATATATATAGTTTTTTTTGCAGAACAATGCTTCCGACCAGAGACATAAATTCCATAATTTACATTTCATTCGATCTTGAAGTTGTGATTGTTTGTGCTACTAATACATTATGATGTATCCTGCTGGTAAGGAATATGCAACTCCCACAACAAACGGCGAAGTAACCCAGATGTCCTTGCTCCTCCATGGCAAGGAACCAAAAACATAGCCTTGTGTTGGAGCAGCCACCTTAAAGATTAAGGTGAAGTTAAGCTTCTCACCATAGTGACTAAATGAAAGTTGTCTAGGCACCACGGTCACATTGATTCCCTTTGGAGGAAACACCACCCCCTTGTACACGCTCACTGCCTTTTCCACATTTGTTACTGTCCTAGTGACCAAAATCACCCCATTGAGAGCTGGAACTGTGATGGATGGATAGTTAAGGGCAGAGGGCGAAGGGGGCGTTTGATCACAAGTTGTGTTGTCTCCGGTGATCAAGTGCAGCGATTTTTCATTATGACCGACGATTGAGCAAAGGAAGGCCTTGTAATCTGTTGGTTACGCATCATACACTAATCCGGGGCAAGGACTGTGGTTGGGGAAATGAAACCAGCGCCATAGTCAAATGCATTTGCCCTTCTTCCATCTGAGTTCGCAGAAATGGGTTAATGAAGCTTGTTCAAAACTGTACCTGTAGTCATGATTGCAGACTTGATCGCAGACGGAGACCATAAGGATGAACAGCTTTTATCAAGACTACAATTCCTGTGACATGGGGGCAAGCCATGGAAGTTCTAGAGAGTACATTATAGTTCACTTTTGTCGCTGCTTCTGGAGACCAAGCAGCTTGGATATTCAAACCCGGAGCCGCAATGTCTGGCTTCAATATTTCCGGAGTTACAGAATTAGGGTCTCTTGAAGAGAAGGCAGCCACACGTGGAGCAGGTCGAGTACCTAATACAGTCTTTGCTGATAGAATCCTTGACAAAGGTAACCTGTTGCATGTTGAAGCATTGAAGGCCTCTCCTGTTTGGCATTGGTCCCTCCATCTCTCTAGCACTTGTGGCATGTCAGCATCACTGAAACTGGACGAGTCAGGCCAAATCCCTGTATCAATAAAGTCGATAATAACATTAACTTGGTTCTCGGTGGAAAAGCCAGGAACTTCCATAGTTTCTTGGACGCCTAGGCCCAAGAAGTCCCAGGAACGGGTTGTATGAAGGATCCTCTTGGCATTGGGAAATACAGATACCACTGCGAGCATAAATAGATGAGATAAGCAATGGGATCACTCAATCACCAAAGCACATATCTGGAAATTAAAAGTTCAGACAAGCGTTATATTAAATATACTAAACAACCTCACTGTTTGGTAAGAGAATGGAACACCAAAAGTTGCAGGTTGCATTTCCCAACTAGGGCTTTGTGAATATAACACTGAAATAAACAAAGGGATTACTGAAATCTATTTTTATAAATTATCAATTGGAAGAATTAGATGTAAAAGTTTACTAACAGAGATTAAAGTACCCAAATATGCTGTTGATAACATCAAATATGTACAGCTTGCAGTGGTTAGAACCCAGTGGCAAAGAGAGTCAAGATAGTCAAGCCAGTGGCCAAAAGTAGATGAAAGATGCTCAAAGCTCATCTCGATCACTCTCTCTACTTGGGTAGGAACTAATACAGTTGAAAGACAATTTCCAGAGGTGATCTTCTGGATCTCCAGAGAGAGTTGCTTCCTAAGTCCAAAATTTTCATCCTCCAGAGGCTTTATGCAAATAAACCACAAATCCAGAATCTTACGAGCATAAAATGCATAAACAACATCATCATTTTTTTCTTTCAGGAACTTCTTGGTGATTGTAGAAAACTAAAGGAGGACTGAGATGCTAAGCTTGTTCCAGCAAACCAGATGCAACTATTGATTTGGCAGCTGCCTTCCGCATATTTATAGGCTCCGATGCATCACTATGCTCCTCAATGGCTTTGACAAAATAGTCTATGCACTAAATGAAAATAGATAACTCGGATGGATCACAAGAGACGAATACCACTATTTTATTGTTACCCGAGCCACAGATGGGGCCTATAAAAAGGTCAACTAACCGTTTCATACAAATGGCCATGAAACATACAAGACTCTCTCTAGTCTTTGCATGTCTTGTGACATTGTACAAGCAAACCACTTTGTCCCAAAACTGGAGGACTGAATCAATGTCCATATTCCCAATAAAACTTGGTTTCTCATGTTGTTTGTTGTCCTTATGATACTCTTGCATGTTGAAAGTGTAGATGATCTTTAAAATGTAGTTCATGCACTTAGGATTCTTCTCCACAGCTAAATGTCTCATTAAAGTAGCCTGGAGGTCAATATTGGTCAACCAAAGCATTTTCACCTCGCTGTAAGATCTCTCTCTGCTTCCAGTACTGCATTCAGGTGTGTTCAGGATAAGAAGTAGCCACTTAAGTGTTGCAATTCGAACTTCATATGATGTATCAGACATGGATTGGACCAGTCTTTCATGGAATCTAGTAACAGACGATTGAATTTCAGAGTTCTTAAACAATTCTGAATCAGGTGGAGGACCTCTCATCAAAAGCATAAGATCATCATATACTCATACTAAATTCGCTCAGAATCTGGGTGCACTATACATAGTGAAGTAACGCAAATGATAACATACATCGTAGGGAGAAGACACAGGGAACATGAGAGCTGAGGAGAGTTTGTTGCGATCTTTCCCCGAGAGAAGTGGGTTCAAGGCTAATCTCACTTTTGACCTAAATGATCTGGTCATCTGGTGAAATGGGTTGAATGATGAGGAACGGAAGACCTTTCAGATGCTAGAGCGGACGAGGATTTACTAACGGCAGACGTTTGTTGATAGGGATAAGAACAAGAGCGTACAATGATTGAAGCGCGTAGTATATGTGAAGCAAGTTGTGATGTACCACCAACAAATTTTTAATACCCAAAATATCCTTACCTTGATTCATGCTTATAATTTTGTAGAGAAACTTCCTCCAAAACTAAAAGACCCCGGAAGCTTCACTATTCCATGCTCTATTGGAAAAATCGAGGAGGTAAGCTCTCTTTGTGACCTTGGTGCTAACATAAATCTTATGCCTCACTCACTATTTAAAAAGCTAAGTGTGGGGAACTCCAACCAACAACGGTCGCATTACAATTAACGGATAGAACAATCAGCTACCCAATAGGCATCATGTAGGATGTTCTCGTCAAAGTAGGAAAATTCTACTTTCCGGTAGATTTTCTTGTTTTAGACATGGAAGAGATGGAGGTTCCCGTCATCTTTGGGAGATCATTTTTAGCCACTTCTGCAGCCGTCATTGATGTATAAGCGGGCACCGTAAAGCTAAGAGTGGGAGGAGACGATGCAACATTCCATGTATGGAAAACACAATCCATACCAACTCAAAACATGGAGGTCAACAAAAATCCTTTCATCCCTCCCAAGGCCATAAACATCATGAAGGCACAAATATTGAGGCACGAGTGCCCTCCAACACACCACGAGAATGAAAAGAATGAACAGACAACTACATGGCCTCCCCACGATCTCAAAAAGGTAACATTCATCCAACGTCTTCAACATCTCAATCACACGTGAAAAGGTACGTTGCGTCCGGCCTATGACGTTACACTGAGCGTTAATTGGGAGGCAACCCAACAAAAAAATCAAATATAAATAAATGGGCTTTTTCCATGAATATTACTAACTAGAAGTTAATTTTCAAAAAAGTGACCATTTTTACAAAAAGACAAAAATGTGACTAAGAAGGTCACATATTTGGAAAAATGTCACTGTCAGATTTTTATGTCACAGTTATATGTCAATATCATATTTTTATGTCACTTTAGGAATGTCACTATTGATTTTCATGTCACTTTCAAATGTCACTGTTACCGAAAAACGCGTCACTGCGTCGTCGAAAAATTTTACGGCTTCTTTTCCCTGTCAAAATTTTCGCCGGAAACCGCCACCATGCCGCCTCAACACCACCTCCATCGCATAAGACCGCCTATGGCCCCTTATCCCAGCCCCAGCCCCTCCCCTGCTCCCCCAGCCCCCTGCTCCCCAGCCCCTCCCCTACTCCCCAGCCCCCTCCCCAGCTTCCCATTGCGTGAAATCGCCGGAAAGGTGACCAATTGCCTCCGTAGCCCCCTCCAACCCCTGCAACCACCAAGCGCCGCCCCACCTGTTGCCTCTGTCTTAAATTGCATCTCTGCCCAGCCCTAGCCCCATCCCAACCCTCGTAACTCTAGCCCCACCCCAACCCCCGTAACTCTAGCCCCATCCAAACCCGTAACCCTAGCTCGAATGAACCCTAACCCGCAATCCCAATTCGCTGGTGAGCGAGCCGACTAGAATCGTCCTCTTCATCGACAAAATCGGACAAGGATGTCCGCAGTCAGGTAGAAGAAGAGGTGAAGAAGAAGGGAGATGTAGAAGACGGCGAAGAAGATGAAGCGTTGCGCTGGGAGAAGTCGCAGATGAGGCGTCGCACTGGGAGAAGTTGCAGGTGGAGAGTCGGAGAAGAAGAAGAGTCGCAGGTGCAGAGTGGCATAGAACGTAAGGAACAATTGGGATTGGAGGAAACTGATGAATTTTTTATTTTTAAGGTCAGTTTTTTGTCTAATTGAAATCTAGTCATATTTGTGTCCATATAAAGTCCATAAGTAATAATGGTGCCATTGTTTTCTAAATAAATATGTTAGTTATACACATAATCATTTTTGTTTATAATTGAACAAGAATCAATTATGAATAAATATGCTTATTTACAAAAACATATTCATATTTATTTATAATTGATGAAAAAATAAAAGTAAAAATAAAAATAAAATAAAAAAAAACAAAAAAAAATCAAAAAAATATCAAAAAAAAAAAAAAAAAATCATCATCTAAGCTCAGGTATCATGGATTTCCTACTCACAAGAACACCTCGTTCCACTATCGAGGATTTCATCTTTCATTACATTCTCCAACCTACATTGAGGACAATGTATCTCAAGTGTGGGGGTGCATCTCATGGTTAGTTAAACAAATTTTGTGTACAAAAATAATTTTTTTAGGAAGGTAAGAGTTGTGATAATTCTCTTTTTAATGGGTACTTGGTTGAGAAAATTTTGATTATTCACAAAAAAAACTCTCATTTTTTAGATTTATTACGTTACTCTTTACTCTTGAAAACCATTCCCAAAATAAACCTTGTAACTAGGAAACAACATCTTCTTCCATTTCCAAAAATGGTTTAAGTACATCTCAAATATTCAAGAACCATTTTTGAAAACAAGCCACACCCATATCTCATCAAATAAATTGGGATGATCAAAATGACTTCCAGTAAATGTTTGTTGAGAACCAATTCAAATGAGTTATAAAAAAAGGGAAAATGGAAACTAATAATCCAACCTCTTAGCGGTCTTCTTACAATAGTCCCACCTTTTGATTATTCATGAATAATCCAACCTTTTCACCCCATCTTCATTCAATGGTCCCTGGCCGATTTATGACCTTTTATTCCAAGTTATTTTTTATCTTTGCAAAACATTATGTGATCATAAGGTGGGAATTATGGTATAATGTTTTACAAAGATAAGAAAATAACTTGGAATAACAGGTCATAAATCGGTCAGGGACCAGTGAATGAAGATGGGGTGCAAAGGTTGGATTATTCATGAATAATCAAAAAGTGGGACTATTGTAAGAAGATCGCTAAAAGGTTGGATTATTAGTTTCCATTTTCCCTAAAAAAAACTCATGGTATCTTTCAAGAATTTCAACTGACCCACTTCTATACTGAAAAGTCAAACACACCAAAAAACCATCCTACACACCAAAAAAATCCTAGACACAATCCACTTATCTACTCTCAAGGGTATAAGTAATTTTTCTAAATCTAATGATAGTTTTGTATATCTAATAGAAATTTGGTTTTTCCTACCGAGAATGATAAAAGAGTTTACATAATTTTTTACCTCTCTTAAAATTAAAATTATTTTTGTTCATATATTTTTGTTGAAACTAACCAAGGCATCCAAAGGTGATAACATTGCTTGAGGACTAGCAACACTCAAGTCTGGGGGAATTTGATAGCCGTTATATTTACTCATTTTTACCACAAGTATTTATAAGTATTTGTTGAATAAAGGAAGAGAAATCGGGCAAATACCTTCAGAATGAGAGCTAGAGCATAAAACATTGCGATAAAGAGCTTTTTGGACCAAGAGGATGACGTTCTGCCCATAATTCGAGTATAAATTATTGTAGATAACTCGAAATCACTCGACTCGAATTTCATGTGAACGTTAACTCAATAAGTTACAAATGTTATGAAGACGTCATGACCCAGATATGAAAGGATCAAGACTCAATCAACCAATAAAGTTAGATGTTGCTGGTGGGATTTCAGGATGCATACCTCTCAGTGTTTTGACCATGTCTTTTTATTGGATAAATAAAGTCATGTTATTCGAGTTTTGGTGGATAGACGACTTCATTATCTACAATTTTGGTGAAGGAATCATGTCCAAATTCATAGCGGAACATCCCCAAAATCCCAGGACAAAACCGGCACCGGAATTTCACCAAACCGGCGCCGGTCTTTTGATTTTCAACACAAGACCGCTTGGCAGTAGCTTACCCGACGCCGGGTAGGCCTGAAACCGGCGCTGGGTTAGTCTGATTCTGCACAAAACACAGCATCGTGCAAGCTTATTCTTGATGGGAAAACTCCATCTTCCTCAATGCTAATCAAATATTGCTCTCATGCCTGATTATTGGGTTCGGATAGACTAAAAGATGTCATTCTTTAGCCTAGATAAAGCCCTCAATTCATCAAACAAATACATTCCATTCCATAGATTAATTCTTAGCTTTTATATTTTTGTTCTTGGTATTTTCTTCAAGTTTTTGAGGAGGGAAGTTCATTCTCTGAAATCATTGGTGTTTAGGTATTATTTCCTTTGTAATATCATGTTCCATTACATTTATTATTGTATTGTGATTAATATGAGCATTACAGACTAAATTCTTAGCTAAAGCTAGGGATGGACTTCTATGCCCACTAGATGTTTGATAAAAGTTTTAAACCAATAAATTGTGATTTATCCTTTATATATTGATTGTTTATGACTATGGTGTACAACATAGAAGTATGTAAAATTTAGTTTATACTTGCAGTTAACGTTGAAGTCTAAACTATGAACATTAAAGGATAAACGTATATAGTACCGAGAATAGAAATATATCTGGTCTTATATGATACATGTGTGATGTCTTGATATTCAATGGGGTTTTCGGTAGATGAATGTAAGTCGTAACGGGAATTACACGTAACGAAAATCATGCTCTCGCTGCCTTAACCGGAGTTGAGAATATATTAGCGATATTGTATTCATAATTATTGGCAAAGGACTAATATTCAACCCTATTAAAGCATTTAAGTGATTCCCGAAACCTTAGTTGTTGTTATTATTCATCTTAAACTCGAAATTAGTTAACAATTATCTTCTTGAACAAAAAGTGAAAAACCAAAAATATAAAACACAAATCAAAATCCTTGCACTTTATTCATTTCTTCATTTAAAGCTATCTACTCTCGGACTTGAATTAAACAACGTTTCTTTGTGGATTCGACCCGGTATTTTACCGGAATTTGTTACTATATCGGCGCTTGTACACTTGCAAGTTTAGCCCGGTCAGGAACCACGGCCAGGTATAGTGTCCGCGCTGGAAGACACCGGAGAAACAGGCGAATGGAGCACCGTGTCAACTGCCGGCGGGGAGCTGGATGGCGTTAGTGGTAAACAAGGATCGAAGGAGATTTCCACCGGGGTCAGAAGCGAGCCAGTAGCAGCGGAGGACTCAGAGGAAGCTCCGGAAAACGACAATGGGTGCGACTGTACGGTGGTAGACTCGGACGAATGATGAGACACTAACTGGGAATAGGGAAAAATATTTTCATAAAACCTGACATCGCGACTAATATAAATTCTACCAGTTTTCGGATCAAGACAACGATATCCTTTATACTCGGACGCATATCCCAGAAATACACACTGAACGGAACGAGGAGAGAGCTTATTTGCTGAATTAGCAGGAAAATTCGATTAACAAGCACAACCAAACACACGCATAAAAGAGAAGTCAGGGGTCCGGTGATATAATTTTTGATATGGAGAAAACCCAATGAATTTAGTAGAAAGTAAGCGATTGATAATATAAGTAGCAGTCAAAATAGCCTCAACCCAAAAAATGGTTGGCAGGCCAGCATCAATGAGCATGGTTCTAGTCAATTCAAGTAAATGATGATGTTTTCATTGAGCTGAACCATTATGTTGAGGTGTGTCAAGACACGATTTTCGAAAAAGGATTCCATTGTTACTAAAAAATGACCGCATACTTGAATTATCAATTCACCCCCTCCATCACTTTGAAAATTTTTAATTTTATGATCAAGTAAATTTTCCACCAGACATTTAAATGGTTTAAAATGCTGAAAGACTTCACTTTTACAGCGCATTGGATAGATCCAGGTAAAACGGGAAATGTCATCAATAAAGGAAACATAATATTTGAAGCCAGAAGAAGATAAAACAGGAGATTGCCACACATCTGAATGTATTAAAAATAATGGTTTACTAGCATAGTGAAAAACATCCTGAAAGGGTAATCTTTGAGATTTACCCAATCGACATGAAGAACAATCATGATTAAAAGATGAGACACTACAAAGTTGACCAGACTTCCTAAGACCATCTAAGACTCTACTGCCACAGTGTCCCAGACGACGATGCCACAAAGGTCCACTCGCCGCGCTAGAAACTAAGGCCAAAGCTGGAGAAGGAGACATACGAATGGGATAGAGACTGTCGCTACTGGAAGCTTGGAGAAGATTAGCCCCCGTGGATTTGTCCTTTAACACAACATAATTTTTATCAAAAATCACCATGCAATTATTGTTAGAACACAACTTTTGGATGGATAATAGATTATATTTAATTTGAGGAAAATGATAAACAGATCTTAAATGAAGAGGCCGTGAAAGGGAATTAATGGACATATCACTAATATTTTTAATGGGTAAATTAGTTCCATTAGAAACAGTAACATTTAGTGGTCCAGAATAAATAGATTTATTTGCTAAAGTACCTTCCTAAGGGGTCATATGCGCAGATGCACCGGAGTCTGGAAACCAGACAACGTCATTAGACTCACCCATGGGTGCGGCAAGAGCTGGAGCTTAAGGCTGATTAAAACGGGACGGACAGGAAATAACGGAGTGACCTGGAGAATAGCAGATTTGACAGACAACTGGTGGGGGAATAGAACCAAATTATCCATCAACTAAAGGTGAGCCTGCATAGCCATGGTTAGTACCAGTAACAAAATAGGGATGCGTATGTAACAATGAAAAAGCCGAATTACATAAAGCTGAACCTGGATGTCCATGAGAAGGAGAAACCGAATAATAGCCATGTGGGTAGTAGCCACCTGGTGCCTGCTGACCAGGCCTCGGCTGGGGACCATACCCCTGCTGCCTGTGGACTTGCTGGCCATAGCCCTGCTGCCCATGACCCTGAGCAATATATGGTGTCTGCTGCTTGCCAAATCCACGACCGCGGTCGTGAGCCCTCCGGCCACGACCATGACATCCTCGTTTGTGAGCAAACTGGCCTCCACCCCTGTTTTCATGGCCGGAACCAGCCAGAGCAGTGGGCTGTGTTGCAAAAGACGCATTTGAGGATGGTGTTTCTTGAGAACGAAGATAAAGTAGACGCTGCTCCTGTTGTACTAACTTGGTCCGCAAATTATCAAACATGAGTCCCTCACGAAAAGTAGTCAATGTGGTAATAATAGACTCATAATCTGGACCAAGACCAAGAAAAGTTTGCTCAAGTAGATCTTTCATGGAAACAGGGGAATTAATTGTGGTCAGGGCATCTGCAATTTTCTGAATTGTTTCACGCATGTACTGCTCCACAGATTGATTTTCTTTCTTTTTAGACGTAGTTAAAAAGCGTTTTAATTCCATGGAACGGGCCATACTACCATACATAAATCTAGACTCGAGTCATTCCCAGATGGTAGCAGAATTTTGTAGAGTGTGAACTTGAACAAGTATATCACGAGATAAAGTAGCAAACAACCAAGAACGGACTGTTTGGTCTAACTTTAACCAATAATAATACTCGTTATTCACAACTTCTCTATGGGAGGAATAAAAAATATATTGAGAAGGTGCAGGAATTGTACCATCAAGAATTCTGAGGAGGCCACGAGACACAAAAAAAGACTCGAACTGGGTGCGTCAGGGTAAATAATCTTCAACTGCATCAAGCTTTGCAGTAACAATATTGGTGATGTTTGGAGTCGAAAAACCCATAGATTGCGCAATTGTCTCTAGAGGACCCGGTTGGGCTGTGCCTAGCCTGCCTAACGGATGAAGAGCAGGTGGCGGAGCCAAGCCCGGCAAATCAGTGAATGTGGGTGTAATACTTGAGATTTAATTTAAACGGATTAATAGTACTACTCATACCAACAAGATGCATCTTCTTTTGAGGGAGCTCATTAGCCAAGAACTCCAAAGTTAAGCGTGGTTGCACAGGAGTAGTCTTGGGATGGGTGACCCCCTGGAAAGTTTCTCAGGGCGTGCACGAGTTAGGACAAAGTGCGCGGAAAAGGCTAGTGGCGGTTTGTGAGGACAGTACTAGAGGTCAGAAGTAACTACCTCGGGGCCTACGGGGCCGAGGTGTTACAAATGGTATCAGAGCAACCCTGTGATAGTGTACTGATCTGTTGGATATCGGGCAGGCATTTAGCAGGGGAAAAGATTCTGGGATATGATTGAGATTGGTTTATGGGCGCAACGAGGACGTTGCATTCCTAAGTGGGGGTGATTTTAATACTTGAGATTTAATTTAAATGGATTAATAGTACTACTCATACCAACAAGATGCATCTCCTTTTAAGGGAGCTCATTAGCCAAGAACTCTAAAGTTAAGTGTGCTTGCACGGGAGTAGTCTAAGGATGGGTTACCCCCTTGGAAGTTTCTCAGGGCGCGCACGAGTGAGGACAAAGTGCGCGGAAAAGGCTAGTGACGGTTTGTGAGGACAGTACTAGAGGTCTGGAGTAACTACCTCGGGGCCTACGGGGCCGAGGTGTTACAGTGGGTCCCGCAAATTGAGACTGGGACTGGGACGAAGAAGACTGCACTGGTCGTCCCACCGGCACCGGGTGGGAGTACGAACACTTGAGGCTGGAGAAGACCAGTCAAACGGCAGAGGAATCCACGCCGATGTGTCAAGCACCGAGCTGGACATTGGGAAAGGTGCAAAGTTCGCAGGCTGCAAAACTGTTGACGACGAGCCAAACGTGAGAGATGATGGAGCCGAGACAGTAGAGTATGTCATCGGCATGGTAACAGATGAAGGTGTTGCCGTCATGAGCGGCATTGCCGTGTTGTGTGCCGGAGCTGTCGTGAGCGGCGCGCTTGTTTGATCAGCGGCGGATGTCGACGCCATAAGAACCGGAAAAAAATTAGGTTAAAAACGAGGCTCTTGATACCATGTGAGAATAATAAACAGGCTGAACCAGACTGGTAGCCCTGAGAGTATATTAATGCTAATTAATTCTACACTATTATTATCTAGATAAGTTCTAACTCCATATATGTTTATATTTAATTATATTTAACTTGATATTCATAGTCTTTATAGAACACAAGGTGCAATTGATGAAGAGAGATATTAAAGAATAAATACTTTTTCGATTCTCGATGGAACATATATATATATAAACTTTAAAGCACAATGAATTAAACTTCAAACATAGATGCATTTTATTATTCATAAAACTTGAAATGAGTTTTCATAATAAATACATATATTAAACACTCAAGAGATAGTAAAAAGTAATGTATAAAATATCCATCATAATTATCATCAAATAATATAATATTGTAATATGCTAATACTTGTTATTTCTTACCGTCTTCATTAGACAACATAAATTAGGGGCTGGAAAATATTTATGTGGTAATTTTCTATTAATTAGTGTATTTTTAACAGTACATGTACTCTAATATAATTCTATGTCATGTTTTAAATTTTATAAAATAAGCAAGTATATGCACATTACTCGTATAATGAATTGTTTACAAAAATAAATCAATTCCACTTGTTATCCATGCAACACATGGGTCGAATGACTAGTATGTTTAACCGCTGGTTGGTAAGTGTGATGTGAATGAAAACAATGGTTGTATTTTAATACAACTTTAAATTAAAGTTGTAACTAAAACTATTGTGATTGAATCAATTACTAGTACTACCTTCGTATTTTAAACCTTTGTCATTACTGTCTTTTTAAATCAATGAAAGTAAATTTTGGTCAGTGATTGTTATTATTATAATTATATAAAAGTTATAATTTTATGCATTTATGAAAGTATTTTCAACGAGAACATTTTTATAAATTATAATTTTTAAATCATTTCCTATAAAATATATTGGTGCAGTGGAGTATATGACCCGGGAACCCCTAGCCCACATACTCCTGCTACCTCAACAGGCCCAAATGGACACTGACAACCCAGATACAACAGCCCAAGCACAAATGCGGCCCATATCCCACAAGTGGACGCTTTCGACACCATGGCCGAAGGCCTTAAACTTAGGGACGCCACTCCGTTTTGGCCCAAACAACACGCCTGGAAATTTCGCCTCATCACATCAGCCTTCGGTCACATAGCCTTCAACCCCAGAACCGAAAGCCCTCATTCTCGACAGAAGCTCCTCTCTGTCTAGCGTCCACCCACCGCATTTAATGTTGTGCCACATGCCAGCGCATGCACAACCGGGGGGCGGCTCTCCGCCATAGACTAGCTTACACGTGTACGTGCATTTAATGCGCCTACCATTTATGACTAGTATAAATAGCGCTCCTTGAGCAGTTGTAACAGACCATTGTTTATTTTCTGCTACCACACTTTTCCCATCTTACTTATTGCTCCGACTTCTCTCTAGATACCACTAGCGGTATCCCGGTATAGACTATCTATCATTTGGCGCTCTCGTTGAGAGTTTGAAAAATCACGTAAGAACCCTCCCCTTCAGAAAACAAGAAACACTTATAGAAATGGGGAGAACTAGAGGCCACTATAAGACTGTCAAGGACAACCTGCAAGGCCCCAGGGAGATCAATGGTGCTGACGCCTCTACCAAGATTCCCGAAGGCGGAATCGTGGCTGAAATGGAACATGCTACTGCTAACCTTTGCACCCAGCTCCAGAAGAAGGCGTTTGATGCCCGGATCGGCCTCGAAAATCAAAGGAAGGATCGGAGCCTGAACCAAGTAACTCCTTTGACTCCAACCATCGATGTGCAGACAACTTTCTCTGCTTTCATCAATACGCTGACCCAGAACCTTGGAGCCCTTGGGACATTGCTACCCCAGACCGGGGAGAACATCAGGCCACCCTGCCACCAACGTCTCCATTTAACAACCCCATCATGAATATCGGTAATGCTGAGGGAGTGGTTACTCAGAAAACAGCCTCCCAGGAGAAACCCCACACTTCAGCTCTCAACAGGATTGGAGGAGAACAAGAACGCTGAGCGGTCCAAGACCGTCTCGATGAGAAGGCAATCAGCAGGCCGCAGGAGAGCGGAGGTTCTATCTCGAGGGCAGGCGAGAGACAACCCCCTCGGGAAAAAGGAAAAGGTCTCCTACACGCTGATGACGACAGGAACCAGATCAACCAAACACACTCCGTCTGAGGGAAGTCACACAGGGTCGAAGCGCCTCTAAGGGACCACAAGGATGATATTATTGAAGCCTTTCAACGCAGTCTTGATGAGATGGAGGCACGGCAGGCGCAGGCGGCTGCCACCCCCCAATCAGATCATAAGTATGCCTCCATCCTCGCGAAGACGGATGAAGTGATGAAGAGAGTAACCGAAGGTTCAGGGGAGCCAGTCATTCAACTCCGGACAAGGATGTCTTTCACCCCAAGGGTGCTGGCGGCACAGATTCTCAGCAAATACCAAGGGCACAACATCAAGCCGTATGAAGGGAAAACCAACCTGCAGGAACACTACAGCAAATACCAAAATAACATGATGATGATAGGGGCATCAGACGAATATTGATGCAGGTAATTCCTTTCCACTCTGGAGGGACCGACCTATGAATGGTTCAACTATTATCCTGGACTACACCAAGGAAAGAAGCCTAATGGAGTGGGACTCACGAGCGTCCCATGAGGTCTTCACCATCAACCTTAATGAGCCACACGAATCATGAGTTTTTCCCCATTGCTCTCGTTTTGCCGTTTCCATAGGCATCCAGGGCACCAGACCGATTATTGTCATCAGTTGAAAGCCGCCATTGAACGATTGATAAAGAAAGGACACATGTCTTAGTTCGTCAAGGGCCCTCATGATAAAGAAAACACTTGGGCCAATCCCAACACGATCCCCATCGACAAACAAAATGGGAAGAAGCGCGAGATCGGCAACCTCAGCGACGAGGATGAGCATAGACATCAGCAACACAAGAAGCGCCACATCAATCTAATTGACGAGGGTAACACGGGGGGGGGGGGGGGGGGGTAACACCCTGGCCCTGTAGGCCCCGAGGTAGTTACTTCTGACCTCTAGTACTGTCCTCACAAACCGCCACTAGCCTTTTCCGCGCACTTTGTCCTCACTCGTGCGCGCCCCGAGAAACTTCCTAGGGGGGTCACCCATCCCACGACTACTCCCGTGCAAACACGCTTAACTTTGGAGTTCTTGGCTAATGAGCTCCCTTAAAAGGAGGTGCACCTTGTTGGTATGAGTAGTACTATTAATCCATTTAAAGTAAATCTCAAGTATTACAATCACCCCCACTTAGGAACGCAACGTCCTCGTTGCGCCCGTAAACCAATCTTAATCATATCCCAGAATCTTTTCCCCTGTTAAGTGCTCGCCCGATATCCAACGGATCAACACACTGTCGCAGGGTTGCTCTGATACCACCTGTAACACCCCGGCCCCGTAGGCCCCGAGGTAGTTACTCCAGACCTCTAGTACTTTCCTCACAAACCGCCACTAGCCTTTTCCGCGCACTTTGTCCTCACTCGTGTGCGCCCTGAGAAACTTCCCAGGGGGGTCACCCATCCCAATACTACTCACGTGCAAGCACGCTTAACTTTGGAGTTCTTGGCTAATGAGCTCCCTTAAAATGAGATGCACCTTGTTGGTATGAGTAGTACTATTAATCCATTTAAATTAAATCTCAAGTATTACAGGGGGCTCCGCAAACCAGAGGAAGAAATGGGCGAGGGCAACACGTTTGGGAGGTCAGACACATGCCTCCCACTAAGAGGGCGAGGACAGAGCCCATAATATTCACAGAAGCTGACCTCCCTCGGGGTCACTTCCCCACAGGGACACGCTCGTTATCAGAAGTGAAATTAACAACGACATCATCCATAGGTTTACATTGACACTGGCAGCTCCGTCAACGTAATGTACCTCAACACTTTCAGGGAGCTACACATCGAAAAGAAGTCTCACTGGCCAATCCGAACCCCTCTATCCGGGTTCGCCGGGGATTCCATTGACGCCGAGGGAGCTGTTTCCCTCCTGGTGAGTTCGGCGACGGATCCCATAGAGGTAAGCTCGAAGTGGAATTCGTCGTCGTCAACCTCGATGATGGAGTATATGGACTAGGGACCCCCGACCCACATACTCCTACTACTCTAACACAGGCCCAATAGACCCAAGAAGCACAAGAGGCCCAAAGCGCAGCGGCTCAAGTGTCAAGAAGCCCACGGTGCACATACGGGTGCCTTCGGCCCCATGGCCGAGGGCTCCAAAATCTCATAGGACAACTAATTTTAGGCATACAAACCTACTGGGAGAAGACGCCGGAAATCAGGGAGCCTTCGGCTCATGCACGCCTTCGGCTCATGCACACCTTCGGCACTTGGGTAGCCTTCGACTACATAGAGCCCCCAGCCACAAGGGAGCCTTCGGCTACAACACAAACATCGAAGATTCCCTTTGGAGATAAGCAACAACCGCATTTAGTGCGGCGTCACATCCACCCACCGCATTTAATGCGGTGCACATGCACATGCCGGTGCCATCCTGATTGAGGTGACCCCTCGACCGTTAGATTGTTGACACGTATACTCTCATCGCATTTATGGCTGCTATAAATAGCAACCCTTGTTCACCTTGTAAAGCACGCTGAGTTCATTTAATACATTTGACTCTCTCTCTCTTACTTGTTCGCTCTGACTTCTCTCTAGTTATTCTCCGCGATAACCCTCAGATAAGCTACCCCCTCAGCTCTTTGGTGAAAACAGGCACCACACTACTCCTTTTCACCCCATTACATGTGCCTCAAGGAGTGGGGGACTGGAGAACCCCTTCGGGAAAATCACAAAAAGTTAAAAGTTTTCCCACAACACCAACATAATCCTCCAGTCCCAAAATGTGGGGACTGAAGGACTGCCTTCGGCAAATCACGCAACACAAACCTCTCACTACTTTACAAACTACAACGAAGCAAACGCCAACACTAGAGGACAAATGCAAATTACTCCTTTTCCCTCAAGTACCTTTCGACAAAAGGAGTGAGGGACTCCTGATGGAGTATATGGACCAGGCACCCCCGGCCCACATACTCCTACTACTCTAACACAGGCCCAAGAAGCACAAGAGGCCCAAAGCGTAACGGCTCAAGTGTCAAGAAGCCCACGATGCACATACGGGTGCCTTTGGCCCCATGGCTGAGGGCTCCAAAATCTCACAGGACAACTGATTTTAGGCATACAAACCTACTGGGAGACAAGCAACGACCGCATTTAGTGTGGCGTCACATCCACCCACCGTATTTAATGCGGTGCACATGCGTATGCCGGTGCCATCCCGATTGAGGTGACCCCTCGACCGTTAGATTGTTGACACGTGTACTCTCATCGCATTTATGGCTGCTATAAATAGCAACCCTTGTTCACCTTGTAAAGCACGTTGAGTTCATTTAATACATTTGACTATCTCTCTTACTTGTTCGCTCTGACTTCTCTCTAGTTATTCTCCGCGATAACCCTCGGATAAGCTACCCCGAGTACACTATCCATCACTCGACTACACCCACAACATCATCCTCGGATGCCCCACCCTCGAGGACTTGGAGGCAATAATCTCCATGAAACATCTTTGCGTTGTTTTAAAGATGGCATAATCTCCATGTACACTTCGATTGAAATAAATATTGGCTCATTCCAAAGGGTCACAATTCCATTTATAAACTAAGGGACCATGATGAATTGAGGGTAACAACATCAACCATTGCCCCACTCTCTTACTCTTATCCACAGTATTAGTAATAAGATATTTAGACTTTTTTAATATATAATCACTTGTTCGGTGTTATTTTATCGATAACTAAAATACATCACACATATTCTTTTTATCCCAAAAGTTCAATGTTGTAATCCGGTTAATGTGATAAAGGTAGATAACAAACTTTTAAGAAAACGTATACGAAGTATTTTACGTGACTAGAAGTGCTATTCAATCCTGAACCATTTTCACACTACTATGATACTAGATAATACCGTCCGTTCTAACTTTTGATTTTTGGGCTATGTTTGGCATGAGCTTTCAGCTCATAATGGGATGAAATTCTTAAAATTCAGTCACTAAGGCCATGTTTGGCACAACGAGCTGAAACTGAAAGCTAATGTCTGAAATAGGGGCTATTGTCTGAACTATAATTTATTGTCTGGAGCTGAACTTTGAAGTACTGAATCTGAATTACTAACTGAATGAAGTAGACCCGTTTGACATAAGGAGCTAAAAAAGTGTCTGGATAATACAAAATAACATTAAAGGGTATTTGATTAAATAAAAGAATAATATACTTGTACTACGTAGTGTAATGATTTTGTATATTTTTGAATATATCAAGTAAAGAATAACATTTTGGATGCAGTAATGCACTATTTTTGTCGTACAAATTTCAATGTAAATCTCCCTCTAGAATATAACCTGACAAGTCATATGTGTAAAAAGAATTACGAGACGTTTTAAAGCCACTTTTAAAACAATGAAACAATTTTATAGAAAAATGATTTATCAACGATTGAGTTAATTAAAATGAAGTATGGTGATGACGTGATGATTAAATTACATCATATACGTAATAGAATTTGGAGGAGTGAAGTATCTTGCGTTAAGGATAGTATGAGAACAAAAAGTCTAGAAATATAAGGCTGAATATAAACGTTGGTGGTCTAAGCGCTTGATTTCAGCCTATTATTTTCAGCTTAAGCCACTTTCAGCCCATCAACCAAACATGATTATTTTAATCATAATGGACTGAATTGAAAATATTTCAGCCCATTTATTAGCTGAAGGAGCATACCGAACATAGCCAAAGCATAAGTGAGAAAAGTTGAGCTGAATTACAACGGTAGTGATCTAAACGTCAGTGTTCAGCCGATTCTACATTGCACTTGTGTTACGGGAATAACCTCACAACCTGCTTCTCTTCTACTTTGGTACGTCTTTTGCACACATCACCTTTTTTTACTATAGTTTTTTTCTTGATTTTATAATAATTGCTAAATGCCATTCTCCATCACTCTTCACTACCAATCGCTTCTCTGCACTAGCCATGCCACAAAATTTTCTTTCACCTGATAAATCTTTGTACCAATACAAGATACAAGTTTCACTTCCATCCCACAATAAATTATGCTCTGTTTCAAATTCCTTTTGATGATTTTTTCTGGATACCCACGTCAATTCCATGAAATATAGTTGAAAATATTTGTTTTCAAGTCAATAATGGAAAAATATTCTAAATTGGTAAATTACCTAAATCAATATGTATGTATACCTGTTATATGTATTCCTCACATTAATGAATGGATATCAAAATTTAGTTTGATATGGATGTTTATTTGTTTTTGACTCAAACTTTTCTGAATATTTCTATTTTTCTAATATTTTAATTCAATTAAAATATTGAAGAATTAAATAAAACGTCCTTTAATGTAATTTCATATTATCCCGTACCTTTTCAGCTCTTTTTGCTAAATGGGTTTACTCCATTCAGCTAGTAATTCAGATCTAGTACTTGATAATTCAACTTCAGACAATAGTCTATGATTCAGACAATAGCTCCCAATTCAGACATTAGCCTCTAGCTTCATCTCGTTGTGCCAAACATAGTCTTATTTAGCTCGTAGGTCGGGTGAGTGAAAAGAGATGACTAGTATCCATTTATTTAGCTTTGTTAATAGAAGCAAATTTGGATGCTTTATATTCTACCCATTTAAGTTGCAAATGGTCTTCTCATACATAAATGTAGATGGGTGGCTTCCTTTTCATGTTGATTAATTTTCCCAATTACGAATGACTTTTACACCGGTAGAAGACGACTACTTCTCCTCATGTAATGATGATGACATTATCATGTCTCAACAATCAATTCAATTAATTGTCTACTTTTGAAGCTCATCCCCTATTTTATTATTTATCTTGTCTTCTAATTATTTCATTTCTATTTTTGGTAAGGTTTATTTCGATTTTCATCTTTTTTCATTCATACGTTTCGTCTATTTTTATTGAAGAGTCGGATAAGATCTTATTCTTGTCTTCTTCGGGTATGTTTGGCACAACTAGCTGAAAAGATATTTTTATGAGTTTTTTAGTAACTGTTAGCTTTTAATGACTGAAAAGATCTTAAAAAGAAAAGGTTGTAGCTGTTTGGTAAAAAGTCGACTGTTTGATTTAACTTTGTTTGGTATACAAGTTGTTAGGAGTAATTAATGCTAGAAGCTACAGACTTATCTGAGATACTACTCACTGTAGCATCTCAAAACATGATCTTTTATTTTTATAAAAACTCTTAAAAATTGGCATGCCAAACATACAATAGAAGTTTTTTAAAATTTTTTAAATAGTACAAAAGCTAGAAGACAGGAATTTATGCCCGCCAAACATAGTTTCATTTTACTTCTTACTTCTTTATACTTCAACTGTTTATAAACACTTTTTTTACTTAATCTCCATAAAATATAAACTGTTGAATCCTCAATCCAAGGCCCTCATGACCTGATCCAACATAATACGATAGTATATGAGATGTTGTAAATCACGCTGACTCAATTAATCTAACTATGATAAGCTTTATACTCGTGGACAATAAAGGTTCAACCCAACACACATGAACTATAACCTTCACACGATAGTCAGCGAGTTTCGATCCTTGATCATTCATTTAATCTTTTCACCGCTCCAATGCAAAAACATGAACGATGCATACGTGCCATGAAAGATAGCCAATTAAAAAATAACGAATAGAATATCTCTCTCCGTATTTGAACGGTTTTATATGTTTTTGGTAAGTTTTTCTCTACAATGTCAAACACAATGTCTAGATGTAGACATTGTGATTACCATTATTGAGAAAACTTACCAAAAACACACAAAACCGTGGAAAGAAGGAGAAAGAAATGTCATATATTTAATTTTTTGTATCTATCTCTCATATGCCACATGTGCATCATACAATCGTACCATCCAAGATGTTGTAAATGAAACGTGAAATGGCATAAATCTAGACTAGCCTATTTTTGGGTAGCAAGAAAACGTTAAGATTTTATCAAGAAAGTAACGGCAAGATCAACCCCACCAACATATCTTGATTTCTCGGTACTCTCAAGAAAACCCAGCACCCTACCTCTGTTGCTCTCTCTCTACCTCTCTCAGAGTGCTATACTCTCTTCCCATGAACCGCTTTCAGATTCTTCGCTCAATCCTTCTTAGCTTCACCTACAGAGTTCTGGGATTTTGGATCTGAAGCCTTTTCTTGTCTTAGTTGAAAAGGGCAAGGCAGTTTTGGGCATCTCTTTCTGCCCCTTATGCTGTATTTCCGGACCGTCTTTTTAAGTCAGTAGGGCAGCCTCCAAGGTTGCTCCTTCGTAGCTCAGAGGTACTTGTTTTCTGAGTTAAATTGTTGGCGAATATCCTGTCCGAAAGTAAAATAAAATCTGAGGTTTTGGAATTTGATCCTTGGGTTTATGCAATCTTCTTTCTATTGTATTCTATTAGGGCTGTATTTGATGATTTGATCATCTATCACTTAAAGTTTGGGGTTGCATTACTTGCATAATTGCATCCTAGAAGTCAACCTAATCAGTATTTGATGGGAAGACTATATCTGAGTTTGTATGAATACATCTTTACATAAGGCTGGTAATAATGACTTAACATCTCTCGTAAGGTAGTGGTTTGTTAGAACAGATCAATACAGAATTACATTTTCTCATTTTGAGATTTAGTCAAATCGATTATTTGTTTCAACTTAATTGGATCTTATATCATATGAGGACTTGAATAGCAGCTATAGCTCAAGGACTTATATGTGAGTTCATATCTTTACATTTGACCACTATGTAATCACTTACTTCACTTGTCTGGGGGTTAAAAAGACCAGGAATTTGATGACTGGGTTCTACTCTTTGTGCAGTTAAGATTGAAAAAGCACTGTTCAGGAAAATTGGAAGGGGACAGATCAATGGGATCATCTGGTTTTTTTCTTCTGTGTATGCTGCATTCTCTGGTAGCATTAAGCTGTGGAGCTTTGATGATGTTCTATAGCAATGATCTGCTGGTGATGAGCCATGGAAAAGAGCGTGCCAGCAAGCTTTTAGGATCAACATATCATGATCAGCTAATAATCCAAACATCAGATTCATTTTCAGGATTGCTTTTGTTTGCAATTGGGTTTTTCTTGTTCATGGTTGCATTTGTAAAGGATAAGGATTTCCATAGCTTCTTTGCAAAGGGGTGTATACTTCTCCATGTATTGATGGCAGTTTGGAGGATCTACTTCGAGAGGAAGCTGGAGGATCTCGGCCGTGATTGGCTGAGGCTGGTGGTCGGTGATCTTGCCTTGGGACTTTCATGGGTTTTCTTCCTTGTATACTCTTGGAGGGAGAAGTATGACTAATCCAATTGTCTGGGTTTTCTTCCTTGTATACTCATTGGAATCACCAGCAGATCTTATTGCGAAATCCAAATTGGTGCATTTGACTCAGATTGCTTCAACTTGTTCCTTATGCATCATCATCCATGCCAATTTGTTTTGCATTACAATGAACTGATGAAACCTGGTATGGAGAAAGAAAATGATCAGCCTTGGAATGGTTGCCTGCAAATCCTGCAAGTGTTTGCAAACAGAAAATGCTCTTATATTCCTGAATAGATAAAATCGCTCGACTTTTAATCCCTTTTTGTTTTTGTAATAAATATGTGACAATCTTTTATTCACATAATTGGCCTCCTTGTACAATCTGTCAAAAAAATAAAAATTCGTGGAATGTATTTGGGTTTATTCCTTTCCCATGCGTGTTTGTTTCCCTCTATCTCTAATCAATCCATGTATGTAGTGAATGAATTGTGCTACATCAGTTCTGATATTGTGCTAGGCAATCAGGTAGCTGTACATTTACATGTATCTATATATGTACACATTCACAGTGTTGATCAGGTATGAACTTCGGGATGAGTAATCTAATTTAAACTGTTGGATGATAATGTATGTCCCATATCTAAGATTCGTTAAATTATCTTTACCTTTTCAATGACGATACCCAAGCATGAATTTTACCTTCTCATTGACGATCCCCACCGTAGGTGGCAGCCTTTGCGGCATTGGGGTAAATGAAAATGATGAAAATGATTGACGATCTCAAAACACAAACTTTACCTTCTGTATGACGATCTTGAAACAGGAATCTCGGAGTTTGAGTAGAAGCTATTCTTGAGAAGCTGAAGTTCTGCTCTTCTTCGAAATACAAGGCTCTTCAATTACAGATGCTAATTGATAGGTAATGAGTAAGAATAGCTTACTCTTTTTCCACACTTTTTTCGTCTGCATGAAGTTGGAAAGCTTGTTGATGCTGCATATGAATGTGTACAAAAAATTTAAAGAGAAGAAGTTACCCACATACTTATGGTAGATAGATTCAACAGTACATTATTAGAATAAAAACTAAATTCAACCAAAAATATTGCTAAGTTCAGAGTCAAAGACTACTACATATGACTGCCCTTTTGAGATTTGGGGTGGTTAGTATAGAAGAGTCTAGATAGCTCCAGAGAACCGTTACATAAGCTACACAATAAATTAGAAATATTTGTATTTAATATTATAAATCAGTTATAGATCTTGTATTTAATATTATTATTAGTAGCCTACCTTATTAGACTCTAAAAAGTTGTATAAATAGGATATCATATTCTGGAATGAATCAAGCTTTTCAGTCTCAATCTATCCCTACTCTAAAATCTAATATGGTATCAGAGCCTCCAGAGCTCTAACCAGCCAGTTTTATCACAGAAGCGTCTGCCATGGCTACTGAAGAAAACAGAGAAGATTCTCAGGGTAACTCAAACCCACCACTCTCACTCAACAACCCCTAACCCCAGATGGCCTTATCATGCTTAACCCCAGTCGGTTCCCAGAAAAATTAGATGGATCCAATTACCTTGTATGGAGAGACCAAGTGATGGACCTTCTGTTCGGTGCTCACCTGGATCAGTACATTGATGAAAACACCAATCCCCCTCCAAAAATGAAGCATACAACCTTCTCCGTTGGAACAGACATGATTGTCTGTTGCGGCATGCCCTGGTCTCATCTCTCAGCTCAGCTTGCAAGCCCCTAGTTGGATCTTCCAAGACCTTTGCTTCCGTATGGAAGACCCTGGAACATCTATACGAGACTCGGTCAGCCTCCAAAATCCGAAGTCTCAAAGATCAGTTCCACCATATGAAACAAGGCTCTCAACTTGTCAGCGAATACCTTCATCACCTTCGCACACTTGCAGATGAACTCGCCATGGCCGGGCGACTAGTTGACGACGAGGACTTTGCCATTCAAGCTCCGGAAGGTCTTCGTCCTGAGTTTGAAGCTATGGAGAATACCATTCGCCCAGATGAGGTTACATTTGAAGATATGCACTCGTTACTCGTCGGTTTCGAAGATAAGATGCGCAGGAAAGAAGCTTTGAATCCCACCACCGCCATCGTAACTGCGAACACAACTGTTGTCGAAGAGAAGAGTGAGAGTAGCGTTTCCGCAGCTATGGCCGTTCGCAGGGCTCCAGATCGTTACCTATGCTATTTTTCTCGGGGAGTCACCTATTTCCTGGAAATCATCCAAGCAACGTACAATTGCCAAATCCTATACCGAAGCAGAGTATCGGGCTCTTTCCACTGCTGCATCCGAAACACTCTGGATTGAGTCACTTCTTCATGAGCTCCGACATTCACCTACTTCCCCTCTGGTTCTTCTATGTGATAATAAAGGTGCTACCACCTCTTCCACCAATCATGTATTTCATTCCCGCATGAAGCATGTTGCCATTGATTTCCATTTTGTCCATCAACGCGTGCAACGTGGTCTCCTCCGAGTCCTTCATATCCCCTCACATGATCAACTAGCTGACATTCTCACCAAACCCCTTTCACGACAACAATTTGTTTTTCTACGTGACAAGCTCAAGATTCTCAGCACTGATAGAATATCTAGCTTGCGGGGGCATATAGAAAAGTCTAGACAGCTCCAGAGAACCGTTACATAAGCTGCACAATAAATTAGAAATATTTGTATTTAATATTATAAATCAGTTACAAATCTTGTATTTAATATTATTATTAGTAGCCTACCTTATTAGACTCTAATAAGGTAGCCTACCTTATAAAAGGTTGTATAAATAGGATATCATATTCTAGAATGAATCAAGCTTTTGAGTCTCAATCTATTCCTACTCTAAAATCTAAGGGAATTTTTCACAAACAGCCCAAAAAGTAAAAAAATATCACTTTTTTCACTTCCTCAACTTTCTTTCAAAAACGGACTAAGAATGGTTTTCTTTTCAACAATAGACCATCACCACCATAGCTACTTTTTAAGTAACGACTACTGATTGCATCATTCAAAAATACTAACGGATTGCACAAGGAAGATTGAAAATCCATTAGTGTGTCAACTTTATGCTCTATACCTACACTTAAAAATTCATAATTTTAGAAAACTAAGTGGAAAAAATGAAAAAATGACAAAAATTCATAGAAACTAAATAAATTTTGGGTGGTTGAACACTTCACACTTATAAAATACAATTGATGGATAGTGTACCCGTGGGTATCTATCCGAGGGGTTACTGCAGGGAGTAACTTAGAGAGAAGTTAGAGCAAAATAAGCAAGAGAGAGAGTGAATTCGAATATATGAGTTGTGTATTCAAGGCGTGGTTTACAAATGGGGAAAGGGGTGCTATTTATAGAAGCAATAAATGCTAGACAGGAACACGTGTCAAGCATTTGACGGCCGAGGGCCACCTCAATCGGGGTGGCACCGGCATTCGCATGTGGCCGCATTAAATGCGTTGGTTGGATGTGACGTTGTACTTGATACGGCGATTCAAACGCATGCGGAGAGGATATTCTGTCGATGAGGATGCCTTCGGCTTAGATGACAGGTCGAAGGCTCTTCGTACCGGGGGCTTCCTAGTACCGAGGGCTCCTAGTGCCGAAGGCTACTGATTTCGCCATTTTCTCCTAGTAGCTTCGTATGCCCATAATCAATTGTCCCGTGAGATTTTGGCGCCTTCGGCCAGCGGGCCGAAGGCGTATATATGTGTGTCGTGGGCTTCCTGTTACTTGGAGCCGCTGTGATTTGGGCCTGTTGTGCGTCTTGGACCTGTATTAGAATAGTAGGAGTCTATGGGCCGGGGGTTTCTGGGCCATATGCTCCATCAGGAGTCCCTCACTCCTTTTGCCGAAAGGTGTTTGAGGGAAAAAGAGTAATTGCGTTTGTCCTCTGGTGTTGCTTTGTTATCATTTGTAAAAGTGGTGAGGAGTTTTGCACTTGCGTGTTTGCCGAGGGCACTCACTCAGTCCCCCACAGTTTGGGACCGAAGGAAAATTTTGACATTTTGTATTTTTGTGAATTTCCCGAAGGGGTCCTCTAGTCCCCCACTCTTTGAGGCACATGTAATGTGGTGAAAAAGGAGTAGCGTAGTGCCTGTTATTAGCACAGGGCCGAGGGCCTGACTCTTTTTGTTTCATTTTGGGGGGATGCCTCGTTAAAAACCTCATTAGGAATAACCCTTTGGGAAAAAATCCTAATGAGGGAAAAAGAGTGCACCGAATTCCCCCAATGATGAATCAAAAAGGTGAGCCTTTGGTTTGAGATGAAGAGCAATGTTGCCGCCGAGAGCTATCCGTGATCTGAGGGTTCACTGATTTTGCCGAAGGCTCCTCGTTGGTGTCCTGGTGATGCCGAGGGGAGTGAGTGCTGGGAGCACTCCTCCGAAGGTGTCTGTAGTTGATAAGCATGAGTGAGTATTCCGGGGACTGTCGAGGGTAGTCCCCCAGTTATCGAGGGCTGAGGGCGTGGTGAATGTAGACAATAGTTCCTGTATTGCCGAGGGAGGTTCCCTGGTTGTCAACCTTTGAGGGTTACAGGTTCCCGAGGGGTTCTCCCATTTTGATGCTGGGGGTTCCTCTTGATGAAGGATTATGAATATGATAGTCCGAGGGTTGGCTCATTTGTTGCACGAAGGGCGTTTTACCGAGGGGCACATCCGGGTTTTCAGAATATAGCCGTTGGAATATGAACGTTGGAGAGGGCTTCCACGTGGGGCGTGCTCGTTGGCTGTCCTCGGGCGGGCGTCAATGGTTGGCGGAGGAGGAGGCGTGAAATGATGATTTTCCCATCGGGGGCCCAGTTTTTTGGCCCAAGCCCGGAGTAGGAGGCCTATAAATACCCTCAAGGCCGGAAACCATCCCTTGTGCGATCATATTGTAGCGAAGCTCTGCCGAAATATTTCTAGAGAGAGAAAGTGCACGTTCGATCAAAAACCGCTTCTGAGGTCAGCTCTTCATCTGTTCTTCACTCCCTTAGAATTTTTTGGTGTGCTGCCCATAGATCTAGTGTCCAAACGCCTTACCGGGAATGTCGTCTTCGAGTGATTCTCAAGATATTTTGAGGGAGCCGTCGGCTGAACTAATGAGCGTATCTGATGTGGAGCCTTCGAGTGATGAGGCCTCGTCGAACTGTGATTCCGCTGTCGCGATGGAGGTGGAGAAGGACCTCAGGGCTGAAGCCGAGGCTGAAGAATTTGAGCAGGTGAACGAGGACGAGGAGCTAGCCCTCGCCGTTCAGACTGCGGAGGAGGAGGAGGAGGAGAAGGAGAGGCAAATGGTCATCGTCGCCATCCTCCCCGCACGCAATGCTCGAGAAGCCAGCACCTCCCGGCCTTTAGACCCGACGCCTATCAGCGTGGCTCCCAGGAAAAAGAAGAAAGCGAAGGCTGCTCCGAAGAAGAAACAAGCAGCCGTGGACGCCGGCCGACCGGTAGGCATCCCCGAGGGCCACTCTTTTTTGAACACCGTTGCCCTGGAATTGAAGACGAGGGCATCCCCGACAGAATGTCAGGCAACACAAATTCTTGTTGCCCCTTCGGCACGCGTGGTGGAACCGGGGCCTGATTATTTGTTACGGTACGCACCCGAGGGCTGCTTCGCCGTTCATACTTTGTCAGTGGAGATGGGGCCCCGGTTTCCACTCCACCCTTTCCTGCTGGAGTACCTGAGGTTTGTGGGGCTGGCCCCCTGTCAGCTAACGCCCAATAGCCATTCTTATGTGGCCGACTTTCTCTCTCTGTGCCGGAGCCGAAGGGTCCCACCTACCATCGACCAATTTTTCCTGTCCTTCAACCTATGCGGGGATGCATTCGAACGCAGAGGGATTCGCCAACTTGCAGCAACTCCTGGAGTTCAGGCTCTTTGATGATGTCCCTTTGTCCCACAAGGGATGGAAGGATAAGTTTTGTTACGTCCGCTTAGAGGAGAACCCCTTTCCGGCCCCGTTTCGCAACAGCTTTCGGCGGCATCCAAAGGTAGGGAACACAGCCATTGAGAAGAACAGCAAGATACTCGCCAAGAAGCCGGAGGGGTCTGAGAAGCATGTGAAGATCAAAGATGTTACCCTTCCGGATGAACTGTTCAAGCTTGGCTTCCGGCAGTATTGGCCGAGGGGCTCGGAGGATGAAAGATACCCTCTGATAGATCGTGTATTTGAGAGCGTCAGAGGTTGTATAAATAGGATATCATATTCTAGAATGAATCAAGCTTTTCAGTCTCAATCTATTCCTACTCTAAAATCTAAGGAAATTTTTCACAAACAACCCAAAAAGTAAAAAAATATCACTTTTTTCACTTCCTCAACTTTCTTTAAAAAACGGACTAGGAATAGTTTTCTTTTCAACAATAGACCATCACCACCATAGCTACTTTTTAAGTAACGGCTACTGATTACATCATCCAAAAATACTAACGGATTGCACAAGGAAGATTGAAAATCCATTAGTGTGTCAACTTTATGCTCTATACCTACACTTAAAAATTCATAATTTTAGAAAATTAAGTGGAAAAAATGAAAAAATGACAAAAATTCGTAGAAACTAAATAAATTTTGGGTGGTTGAACACTTCGCACTTATAAAATACAATTGATGGATAGTGTACCCGGGGGTATCTATCCGAGGGGTTACTGCGGAGAGTAACTTAGAGAGAAGTCAGAGCAAAATAAGCAAGAGAGAGAGAGTGAATTCTAATATATGAGTTGTGTATTCAAGGCGTGGTTTACAAATGGAGAAAGGAGTGCTATTTATAGCATCAATAAATCCTAGACAGGAACACGTGTCAAGCATCTGACGGCCGATGGTCACCTCAATCGGGGTGGCACCGGCATTCGCATGTGGCCGCATTAAATGCGGTGGTTGGATGTGACGTTGTACTTGATACGGCGATTCAGGCGCATGCGGAGAGGATATTCTGTCGATGAGGATGCCTTCAGCTGTAGATGACAGACCGGGGGCCTCCTAGTACCTAGGGCTCCTAGTGCCGATGGCTACTGATTTCGCCGTTTTCTCTGAGTAGCTTCGTATGCCCATAATCAATTGTCCCGTGAGATTTTGGCGCCTTTAGCCAGGGGACCGAAGGCGAATATATGTGTGCTGTGGGCTTCTTGTTACTTGGAGCCGTTGTGATTTGGGCTTGTTGCGTGTCTTGGGCCAGTTGGGCATGTGTTAGAATAGTAGGAGTCTATGGGCCGGGGTTCCTGGGCCATATACTCCATCAACAATAAATGTATAAAAATTATAGAAGTCAAAAATAATAAATAAAATGTTATTAAAATACATAAACTAAAGTAAAATAAAAAGGAAAAAGTACAAAAAAACTCGAAACTTATAAATTGAGAAAAAAAATTATAAACAAATATGTAAAATCAGATAAAAAATTTTGGAACCGTTTTAAAATATGAAAAGTAGCTATAAATCTATATGGAATAGTATATTATTTTAAATCGATAGATATACAGTTTAAAAATCATCAAAAACATTAAAAATTAATAAAAACATTTTGATAGCATTTAAAAATTCAAATAAATATATAATATTTTGAAAAAAATTGAAAACATGAAATTAAATTTTTTATAAGTAAAATAAAAAAATAGAAAATTAAATTCTTAAAAATATTTTAAAGTAAAAAACGTATAAATGGTATAAAGTTAAAAACAAAAATATAAAAAAAGAAATTATAAAAAAAATAAAATTGGATTTTTTTTTTATAAATTTCTTATTTAAAATTCTAAATATGGTTACACAAGTGTAATAATTATTAATTGTTACATATTGTTCTTTGAGTTTTTTGTATTTCTTTTTATTAATTACTTGCAGTTTTTTGTTTTGTTTTTTATTGTTTCACAGTGTTTCAAATTCAAATTTATCATTTTAGGTGTTTGTAGGTATATGTGATTATGAGTTTTTCCATCAAATATATAGCTGATGCAATGCAACAAAAAGCAAAAAGATGCAACAAAAAGCAAAAAAAAATGCAACAAAAAGCAACAACATGCAACAAAAAGAAACAAGATGCAACAAAAAGCAAAAGGATGCAACAAAAAGCAAAAAGATGCAACAAAAATAAAAAAAAATGCAACAAAAAGCAACATGCAACAAAAAGAAACAAGATGCAACAAAAAGCAACATGTGCATAATAACAATAAGCAACAAAAAAAGCATATGAAAGCTTTACAACAAATGTATATTTCAATCTACTACATTTATCTATAATAACATTTGACTTGGTTCTTCTACTTCCATCTATTTTGCATCTTTATACACAATCCATCAAGTTTGTATCTCTTTTCTTCATTTCTTTGTATATCTTCTCACCTTCAGCATCTTCATGAAAATATTTTCTTAGAATGTGCCTCCGATGAGAACGTGATCATTAAGACACGAACTCATAATGCTTTATTACCAAAAACCAACATCATGTACTAGTCTTGGTTTAAAACATGCTCGATTACCTACATCATGTAATAGTTACATCAGAGAGCGCCATCATAGTAAACTTTTCATAACTTAATTTCAACGTAAAAAACTAAAGGCGTTGATAGATGATCCAAATTTGACAATTGTCGGTCTGTCATGATGTGGAATAGATGCTTAAGAAGAATCCTGTCCAGAGGAACAGAAGCAACTGAATCATGGACGTGTTTTGATCTGGAAATTATGTTATCCGCTAATCTCTAAAATGTATTAGAACATTTAACTCTGAAATTTAAAAAACATAGAAAAAGACATGTCAATTCAAAAATAAAACACTTTTAGACAAAAGCAAATTGGAAAATGTAAGCAGGGAGGGCTACTTTACGTGTGCCAACGAAGTGATTAACTTACTACCTTATCACGGACTGCATATGCTGCTTGTAAGGATCTTGGTAGGGCTTAGTCAAAGATAGGGCTGCTAACAAGGTGCTGCCATTTGGGCCTTAGACCGAGAGTACCCTACGGATTTCTATTAGGAACTGAAGTCGAGTGCTTGAATTTCTACAGTACTCAATCTAATGAATCCGATACAAAACAGAGTTAACAAATAATTATACTAGTATTATAATGTAAAGAGACACTTATAATAAGGAAAACATACAAAATTAAAAGAGATAAAAATAGAAAACTGCAGTCCTAGACAAAGCACCTGATTAGAAAAATATATACCAACGATTGCAAAACTTTTTTTTACCAAAAAGAAATACTCTATATACAAATAAGTCAACAAGATATAAGAATTTTGGGATTATAATTAAAACATCAGATGTTTAGCATGCCTCATATTCTTCATGGGGTGAGAATATATTAGGTAAAATAAACTTCAAAAGGGGCCAAAGTTCTGCCAAGTTTTTCAGGAGAGGTGTTCCAGTGAATGGGAGCTTATTAGCTGCATGTAACAATATTAATATGAACACCAGATGAGTACCATGCATTTTTTATTGCAGTTTCTCTTGTGAGAAATGTGAAACCTAGTTGGGATCCAGGCTCAAACAAATGAATTAAAGGAAAGACCGAAGTCTGACATTAAATTGCAGCGCATGTTGTAACACTAATCAATTAAACTCCAAAACAAAGGCAAATCAGATACCATTCCAGTAAATTTCGCATAGAATCATTAAGGTGATTTTGAAGCATCAAATTTATTTTCCTCAGATCGATCTTTGACACGAATTAGACGATGAGCTAAGTTTCAATAAAAGATCTATATCAATTCAAATACCTCTCTGTACATGGAGTGAGAAAAATAGTGTATACCTCACTGTTGATGTTCATCTCGGAAAGCTCCGTTCGATGTTCTATGCTACTGCTTTCTATATGATGTTAGTCAAAAAAGATAAAGAAGCTAGTTTCTCCAAGAAGTGCAGGGAGTGGGGAAGAGTAATAGATCACTCTTCGAAGCTCGGAAAAAGCCACCATCCTACTGCCGTCGATCAGAAGCTATTGCCGTCAGAGGCATAGGCAGCGGACATGATTCGATCTAAGGAACTTGGTGAGACTTGGATGAATTTACATATGTATTTTTGAGAAGAAGATAGACTGGGAAGAAGATGATGCGAGACAAGTTGCTGGGAGCCTGGGAGACGGATACTCCTCCAACTTCGGATTGGAATCGGCGAGTGTGAAGCTTGATTTACCAACGCCCAACATTGATCTCCAGAGTCCCAGACAACTTCGACCGATTTAGGGGTTAGGTTTTAGTGGTCTGAGATAGCCGATAAGGGGAAGGAAACGGCAATACGAAATGGAAAGGAGGGCTGGGTAGAAATCCAGTCTAAAAGTGAAATAAAAAATTAATATTGAAAAGAGAAAAGTTAAAAATGAAAAGAAAGATCAACTAGGCCATAAATGATATTCTACACGAAAAAATAGATTGTGCGGGTAATTTGCACAAAATCTAATAGTCAGAAGTCCCCGTCAGATTGACAATTTTCTTGGTCCATACAATCTACACATGTTATGATATTTTACTTGAGAAATGGCCCGGTCCGTTGTAAAATTTTCTTCTGAGAATATGACGATTTCTTATTTTAGAGATGTAGACAAGTGCAAAAGGCCACTGTATTTGATAAATTTGGAATGAATATTTTTTCCTATTTCTATACTACAATACTCTAGTATTTTTCAAACTCACCCTTGATAATTCTCAATTAGGGGAGTGTTTGCTGTTGCTTAAAAAGGACTTCTATGTTTGCTTAAAAAGTTGAAATTATGTTTCATAATTTTAGGCAATTTTAAGTAGTTTAAAGCAAAAAATAGAAGTAATGGAATGAGTGCTTGTAAATGCTTTTTACTCTAAAACATACACAAAAACACCCGGCTACCAAATAATCTATGTTTGGCTTTTCTAAAATCACTTTTCTTTTAAGAAATTGTCCTAAATAGAAGTAAAGATTTCTCATATTCCAAAATAGGAGTCCTATATTTTTATTCCGTGACTATGGGTAATTATGGGTCAACCTGAAAATAATGCTACTCATGACAATATATAGTTATATTTAAAGCTTGATAAATGATAAATGCGAAAACATATCATTAAGTTATTGGCACTAACCTACTCCTACTTATGAGAACAAATATAATACTCCTATATTGAAATTCTGGAACGGTTTACTCTTTATTCGGGGATATCTCCTATTTTTGCAAAACTATTAACATTAACAATTAATTATGGAGTATAAATTATTTTGGAGGTAAGAGCTGGTACTCGAAATTACATTAACATGGTCAAATAAATCCTTACTGTCCGGCCATCACCATTTGGGGAGGTTCCGGTGGAATTTTTTGATGAATTTTTTTGAGTATCTTATTCATTAAGTCTAGTTTACGCATACCAAATTTCATCTAAAACTTCAATTGGGGAGACATTCAAATGAATTATTGAAAGTAACTGCGCTTTTAACTGTGCAGTTATCTTCAAGACTTTATTTGAATGCCTTCCCAATTGGAGTTTTAGCTGAAATTTGGTATGAGTAAACTAGATTTAATGAATAAGATGTCAAAAAATTTCATAAAAAAAATCCACTGGGAACCGTCCCGAATGGCGAAGACCGGACAGAACCTTCTATATAAGGACTTATTTGACCTTTTTATGCAACTTCGAGAACCAATCTGATCCTTACCTCATCATATATTTAATGGATACAACCACCGATTTCAATAATCAATAAACTTATTTTCTAAATTCTCATTATACCCTTATCCAAAGTAGCCAAAGCTGTACTTTCTAGTTTCTACTATGGCCATCAGATTTAGGCCTGACGGGGAAGGCATCGACGACGAGTGATGTATCTAGGTGATGAAAGTAAAGGAAACAGATCTGCCTTGTCTATGTTTGGTCATCCATCAGGTTCACGCAGTAAATAATGCGTAGGTGAAGAATGAGGGTATCCAAGAAGGTCTTCTTCTCCTTTAGCTTCCTTCCGTTTGTAATCTCGAGAATGCCAAAATCAGCGATCGTCTCCTTCAGCTCCCTTCGTGCGAACTTTTGGCCCAACCATCTTCACGAATAGTGTGACAGTAGACTCCAGACTCCACGATGACGACAAAATCCACAAAGTATCTCACTATCTCCCACTAAGGTGTTACCTGGAACAGTTATGGAGGCTCCGATGGGTAGGGGACGCAGTCCGGATCAGAGACGTTCGAGAAATTAGCAAAATCCATCGTGTATACGTGAACTTTCTTACGATTCGATTCCAAGGTTGGATCCATTCCGTACCATGCTATTTCGAAACGGTACGATACAATGCCAAAACAATACTATTTTTTTGAAAGAAACGTACAATTAGTAAATTCACCACACCGATCAGTTTACATGAAATGTTGCAAATACTCAAATAGTTCAACACACTTGATGAAAAATATAGCAAAACAATAATACATCAGATATACACCATCTTCATTAAATTCACGCGCAAACATAAAAGAATGTCATCATATTGTTGAATATTATAGAAAAACCCTCCATCATTCTTCTTTGTTCTAAGTTGAATATTAATTCAAATTCATAATTGCAATGTGGAAGCTAAGATTTAAATCGTATTACATATTAATTTAGTCTTTTTGTTTGTTACAAAACTACACAAATATGATACTTTGTACAACAAATAGTCATACACACTACATTACTACAAGTTAGTGGTCATTAATTATTTTTAAAACTTTAGCATTCTATACATGTATACCAAAATATAACATAAATTATCTAAAAGAAAATAATAACATGATTTATATGAACACACACATTTTGCTATTTTAATGACAACGAAACCATATTTGGGCTATAAAATTATTGGTCTAAATAAGATATTTATGGGATGAAAAATTTATAAAAATCTCACATGTATTAATTTTGAACGGTCCAGTCCGGTATTGTTCGGTTCTCAAAATCTAGAACCAGTTTCTTACCCGTTTCAAATAGTACAGTTTCGATTTGAGATAAAATTCTATAGAATTGTTTAAATACCCAAAATTTAACTTGGTACCATTACGAGCCGGTTCGTTACCAGTTCGGTTCGGTTTTATGCCCACCCTACCGATGAGTTCGAGCATGCTCCTCAGCTTGCTGGAGTCTGGCCCATCTCATTCTCATTCAACTATTCTAGAATGCTTCTGGACCCTTCTCGCTTTCCTCACCTATTTCATCCACATTTATGTAATTAACTGCAAGGGTAATTTAGATATTTGAATTGTTTTATTTAGTAGTATTTAATTTATTTATTGACTCTAAATAATAGTTTGGGGGTTTGAATAGAATTATCCATAGAGCGGGAGTGAACGCATTCGTGCCTTAAGGTTTTGGAGCCGCGCTAGAGCGTCGGCTAGGGCTTTGGAGATGCGCAAAGTCTTCGCCGATTGGTTTTTGCATAGCTTCTCCAACGAGAGAGCAGCGAGGAGATGAAGGGCAACACAATAGGTGAGATGCAAACTTTGGTCGGAAGAAATAAGGGCATATTTGTGCCAATCATGATGAACGGCAATGCAAGAGACATAAAGATGATGAAGACAATAAGCGATGACAAGATGAATAAGGAAGACGAGGTATTGACGGCCCCTCCCCCTCCCGAACCACCACCTTGGAGCGACCGCGGAGTCAGGGATCGGAGGCCGACGTTTCACCATTGGATTTGGTCATCGCGCTCTTGTTCTCTATTCTTCAATCATGTTTTTTTGCTATCTCGTACTTTTTTATTTCGTTAATAATTGAGAGTTGTGAGTGCTTTTAATTTTTAGAATGCGTGGAAGCAATCAAGCTAATGTAGTCGATAATAGCTTCGAATCTCTCTCATGTTAAGAGATTAGTCCCGCTTAGTGTTAAATAGTGTATTCTATGTCTGATTAGGTAGTGAGAAAACCTATTGACTATATAGTGTGTAGAGAAAAGTTTTGAATAGATGATAAGCATAATGGTTGGTTGTTGTTTTGTACTACCTCCGTCCCACTATGTTTGAGACAAAGGAGTGTGACACAATTTTTAAGAAAAAGTGGAATTGTGTGGTTGATATTGAATTGATAAAGTGTGAATAAAGTAAGAATGAATTATAACCACCCAAATATTACCAAATATGGTATGTGACAAACTTAATGAGGCAGGCGAAAAAGGTAAGAGTTTTTTTGTCTTAAATAGGATTAAAATGATGTTTAAATTCTTAAAGAGGAGCAAGTATCTTTTATTCCCTAACTAGGACCATTATTCCAATTTTACCCCCTCCAATCAATTTTAACTGTGCTATTACACCAACTCAACGAGTCTGGTTGCAATTATGCGCAACAAAGAGTTGGGCGATGACGACCAAGCACCTGCAGACGGATGGAAGCAAGCAGCGACGAAGAACGGCGGCAAAGTGACGATTTGAATGGTAAGCGATTAGCGGCGGCCGGTAATCTGTTGTCTTCCTCTCTGTCTCTTCGCCGAGCTCATTTGATTTTCTGCAATTTTTTGATTTTCCGTGTGGATCTGGTTTGGCGGCAGTGGTGCCAACCCCTTGGGGTCTTCCTTGATCTGCAATCGAGTTATTTTGGTGGGTTTACGCCTCTTCTATTTTTATTTGTTTCTGAAATCAATCTCATCTTAATCGATCTGCAATCATTTTCAATTTTTGTATTCTCGTTATAATGACCTACTCCGTATGTTATTCTTCCTCAACTTTGGTTTTTAAAAAATGTGAAATTTAGTTTTAAAAATGCCATAAAATTGGCATTATTACTCTTAAAAAATGTCATTTGTTACTTTGAAAATGCCAATAATATGACATTTTTTTTGCAAAATGGCATTTTTAATAAAAGATGACATTTTATTTTAGTCATGGCATAGACAGTGGAAAATGCTGCCATCATTAACTTCCCACCATCACTGAATCGTTTATTTCTAAACACGTACATCAGTACATGGAGGTGTGAGAATGATAAGGATAAATTTGGAATGGAGAGATTAATTACTCTTATTTTGGGAAGATAGAACTTTTACTCCCATTTATGCAATTTAGCTATTATTTAGTCCTATTCAGGGAATAACCCCAAAAGGTAAAACACAAAATTAGGGCTATGTTTGGCAGACATAAATCTCTACCTTCTAGCTTTTGTATTGTTCAAAAAAACTTTAAAAGCTTCTAGTTATATGTTTGACATGACAATTTTTAAGAGTTCTTCAAAAATTAAAAGATCTTTTTTGAGATGTTACAGAGAGCAGCATCTTGAAAAAGCCCGTGACTTTTAGTATTAATTAGTCATAACAGCTTGTATACCAAACCGAACTAAATCAAACAATCACCTTTTTACTAAACAACTACCACCTTTTTTCTTTTAAGATTTTTTGAGTCACTAAAAGCTAACAGTCACTCCCTCCGTCCCATTGAACTTTGACAACTTTCCATTTTTGGTTGTCCAAAAAACTTTGACACTTTTCCAATAAAGCAACTAATTTGTGGTTCTGCACATTTCTCTCTCTTGTACACATATCTCAACCAGTTTTTAATTTACTATTTTTATTTCTTACCTACTTTGCACTTGACAAAGTACACTTGTCATACTTGTGCCAAATGTACCCTACAAAAGGGAGAGGAAGTCCATAATCACATTCCCGAGTTTCCCACACAAGTTCATAACCAGCGATAGAAGAAATATAAACAAGGCCAACAATGTCGGATTCCCTTCGGCTCCTTCTCGACCACCTCCTACTGTAAGCTCATACAGTATAATACTGCCTACCTCTTTCTCAATCCCATTTCGGCATCTAACCTCCTACTTATTTTATCCGTGGTAGATTATCCGAACGAATTGGAGATTCTCTCTCTCGAGTGACTTACACCCCGCCGGAATCTTCCAATGTCAACATCAAATCCACTGTCGAATCCCTTCTTCCCAATCGAGGCTCTCCTTCTCTCTCCGAGATCTCCGAAGTCGAAGTCTGTGCCAAAATAAGTGACTTCACGTTATGCTGTGCAGCGTTGGCTGCCGCCTCGGAGTCCACTTACGGGGAGCTCTTGTGGATCCCCGATTCTCTCTCCGAGGCCGCTGTCTCGGCCTTCAAGCAGCTCTCTGAAGCTTACTCGACCTTTCTGGGCCCGAAAAAGTGTATGAAAGTTGGCGAATTGGAGTTTGATTTGAAATTTATGTCGAGTGACGTGAGGTTACTGGTTGAGTTAATGCCTCAGGTTTTGCCTTCGCTTAAGAATAAAATAAAGGAAAGTGCCATTGACAAGTCTATTGACACTGATGAGTTTTTTGCTGCTAGCGCAAGAACTCCCGTAGCTTATGCAATTCTTGCTGCTCACCAACTCAAATGGATTGTTACCCAGGTTCGTTACTCTGATATTTGATGATATTATGCTTTTCTTTTCTTTTGGAAATATATTATGCTTTTATTACGCGTCATTGCCATTTGAGTTGTTTTTGGCTGCTTGTTTCCAGTTTTCGTGTTTAGTTTTTGGATTTGTTTAAAAACATGTGGAAATGTTTACGGGCTATAGGTGAACTATCCATTTCTGGGGAAGTTGTGCTCTTTGGTGATTCCTTGTGGACTGACGGCTCTTGATCACTGGTCACAGCAAGTAAAAGTGCGATTTGCAATTTCTTTTATTTCGTAGAAGTCTTTTTAATATACAATTCTACTCCAATATTTAGAGATTTAATGGTTTAATATCATGTATTAGATTAGATGGTGTAAAACACTGTAAAAGACAGCAACAGAACTAGGTGTAGACATATGCTTTCACACACTGTTATTCAATATGATTTGTATCAACTTTTTGTTCCAGGGGCAGGGCATGATTAGCTTCATACATCTCTCTAAAAATGCGAATGCTTCTGAGATTGGTTGGTATGAAGACGTAATTCTTGATGCCTGCTGCCAAAACATTGCTTGTTCAGATGATGAAATATGGCAATATGTTGTTGAAATGTCAGTGCTCATGTCAACTTCCACCCAGAAAAGTAATCCACGGAGCATATGGTAATGGATTTGTGCATAGCATGCGCTGTGCGAATACACTTTGCTATTTGTACCAATGTTACAGTGTAGACATTTTCATATTGCAGATGTTACTCATAATATCACGGTGGATAAGTTAATTCAAAGTTTGCCATACTGTATCTTACTTAACTTTTGTGTTGTATAAAGGTATGAAAAGCTGCTGAATGAGATGTTGAGTCACCTGGAAAGGCAGCCTAAGAATAAGGAGCGCCGCATAGCATGGCTTACACATGTTGATTCACTGTTTGGTGGTGTTGGGCTTGTACTGCTATCTCATTTTAGGCGCCTTTTTCCTCTGTTCTTTCAATGGATGCATGCCGATGATGATGACACAGTTCTATTGGTAAGACGTCATTGCATTTATTTGTACAATGGTAATTAGGAGTGATCCCTTTTCATGAAGGCCATGCCAGGTTAGGTATACCATAAGGTTGTTTGGAGGAAGGAGTTTTGAGGGGGGGGGGGGGTATAGGGGGTGGTTTTGGAGTGTTTTGTCTATATCTTGATATATACTTCCTCCGCTTTTAATCACAAGCACTTTGCTTTTGCGCTATTCACCCGTGTTACTTTGATATTTTTTTTACTTATGCATACAAACAAATCATGTTATATAAAATGTTATTAAATTTATCACCATGTAAAATTTATAAATACTAACCTCTCTTCTTTCTACAAAGCATGTTATATAAAATGTTATTAAATTTATCACCATGTAAAAGTTATAAATACAATTTTTTGAACTTTACTAATGCATAATTAACATGAAAGTCAGTACTTGCAACTAGAAAAAACAGAGGTTAGTATTTCATATTTGAGATTTTATAAAGATTGAAAGACTAACACAAATTGTGATCATACAAAATTTGAATAACATTTTATTCGTTTTTGGAAGAATTCTATTTATCAAGACACTCTAAAAGACACTCTAAAACCATCTATCCAAACAGAACATAATACAAATAAAAGTACAGAAACTTCTCAAAATAGGTGTAAAAACAATGTGAAATTCCAAAATAGGAATACAATAACGTTTCTGAGCATGACAGTAATCACTCATATTTTGCGAAAAAACGTTGTACTCGTACTTTGGAATTTTACATTTTTTTTACACCTATTTAAGGCAATTTCTGTATAAGGAATTATAAAACTAGCAAGGTATGGACAATACATACTATACATCTGGGTATTGATGGGTATAAATGGGTGCTAATTTTGGTCCTTAGCTTCAGGTACTGGAGCGTACAAAAACAGTTCTGAGATTGACATGGATAAGGAATTCGCCATACATTGACAGGTTATTAATACCTCTGAGTTATTATCACAATTAATCAATTGCATGTATATATTGTTTCCATGTTACATAGAGGCATAAACAACTAAAACAATCATAATTTTTTGTATGAAGCATTACCCAAAATTTATTCTCTGGACAAGTAGACCATTTTGTACTTAAGCTCTAGTTTGGGATGTTGATAGTTTGGTAATATAGTATGACTTGATGGTGAAGGCTTGGAGCATCAATGCTGAATGTATAGCTTAAGTAATCGGAATTTGATGATTTGTAAATTACATATTCTACTTTACTTTCAATCTAGCCACGAGCCCTTTGTGGAAGTGGCGCTTCAGTATGAATCCCAACATCTATAAAAAAAATACTCCCTCTGCCCCTTAAAACATGGCCAAGTTTGAGTGGCACGGGAATCATGCAGATGAGAGAATAAAGTAAAAACTGTGCTTGAGGTTTGTGCAGATGAGAGAATTAAGTGGAACCACAAATTCTTTACTTAAAAGGAAAGTGGCAAAGTTAGTGGGACAACCAAAAAGGAAAGTTGGTAAAGTTTTAAGAGACGGATAGAGCAGTAATTATTGGTCTGACTTTTGAAAAGCTGAACCTCACTAGGCGCGTTGTGGAGTTTTGCCTAGCCTTTAATTGAACAGTTTTTATGTGGTTGCTTAGTTTTTTTGAACTAAGTATCTAACACGGTTTTAACATATATTTCCTATTATCTAAGCATTGCAAAGATTGATTCCAACTGAACATGTGCAAACCTATGTTGTAAGAACCGCACCGGTGAGTGACCCGGACAAATGACCGGGTCACGGGTCAACGACCGGCAAACCCGGTCAACGTGAATACATATAATTATATAAATAATTAAATTCATAAATAGAAAACTTATACCCCTTCATAATTAAATATTTATAATACAATGTAAATACTGTAAAAAAACTATTGCATTAAAGTACATTTATTTTAACACAGAATTTAAAATACATTTGTGTATAGGTGGATGATAAATATGAAACATTATACCAATTATAAAATAAATAAAAAATGAAAAATAAAGATGACATACGTAATGAGGATTGAGGAATTATATAAATAGCATTTGTTTGTATGTATTATAAATTGCACTCCGTATTATAAATTAATTCATTATAAATTATAATGTTACATATTCCGAATGTATAACAATAGCTAAGCGACTTAATATCAACAAGGAGCTGGTGTAGCTCAGTGGCTGGGAACACAGGTATGTTGCGGTTGGCGTGAGTTCGAATCCCGCAGCCTACGTGTTTCTCCCGTTTTTGACATTTTCAGAGTTTGGAACGGGTTGGGTCCGTTGCGGGTCTCACCGGGTCGCCCATTAAATCCGGTTTTGACCACATTTACGGTTTGATGCCCAACCGGACCGTATAATTGGCCGGTTGACCGGGTTCCGGGTTGGAACGGCCGGTCCGGTTCGGGTCTTACAACATAGGTGCAAACACCAAAGGATAATGAATCAAAGGACCTAAAAATATTGAATAACTCAAGGATCTCCAAAATAGGAAAACAGCATCAATTATGCCACAATTCCATGTAATATGTATCCATAATTTACTTATTGTTGTGCAATATAAACTACTGTTTAAATCAAACAATGTTCTTTCAGTACAAAAACTATCATTTTAAGAAAAGACAACTTAGAACTGGCAAAATCTGGAGCCCCATGTATTAACCATAGAAAGCAAAAATTGAAAGTTACGATAGTATATTCTAATACTCCCTCCGTCCCTTTAATGACAACTTAGAACTTGCAAAATCTGAAACTATTATTTTTTCCAGTTGACTTCCTGAAATGCTCTTTTTACCGAGGGGTAAATTTTACCATATATTACACTGTTTGGCATTGTGAGGTCATTATTATTTAAGGGTAGTAGAGTAAATTGATAGAAATTTTAAATGAGGAAAAATGGCTATTTAGGGACATCCATAAAAGTAAAGTGAGAAGTTCTTTAAAGGACACAGGTAGTATAAAAGACTACTGGGATATTGCAACTTAGGGAATACATGACTATTACGGAGTATTCTTTTATACTAAATGGGAAATTCCCCAATATATCACTTGAACATTTATGCTGGCATATAAGCTGTTCTTTTTGTTTAAAGTGGATTTCCTTCTCAAATTTATTACTCCTACCAAGTAATGTTTTAAGATTTCCTCCCTTATATATTGATTGACCTGCACGTGCCTGCAGATTGGTGGATGAGCTTGTCAGTTTATACAAGGAAGCAGCAATGAGAACTCTTCGTGATGATATCAGATCACTTATTCTTGAGACACTTATATTGCTGCAGCAGTACGTATTTTGAATCTCTATGCTCTCGTCCCACATCTATATGATATTAATGTTTTGCCACCCATATTATGGGACACATACCTCTTTTTAATTTTTTCCTTTTGTTTATTTTCTTTCTGCCCACTTGTCTCCAAAGATGCAAGGGTTTACAGTTTGAAGTAGCTTGGGACAAGCATAAGAATGATCTGGATTTGACTCTTCTCCACCAATCCTTTGCCGGGAGACATACTGCAGCAGTCTGAAAATCTCACAGGTTTTGTGATGATTCTCCATTACACTGATACTTGAGTAGTTGAGTGTCATGCTTGGGTTCAGAATCCGGTGTCATTCACTTCACCAACCAGATTACCATGTTACCATTGAAGTATTTGCAACCCCTGCTTCAATGGAGTCCCTACCTCTGATTTCAGGTCTGCGGCAATTGACTATAAGAGATATATGAACCGAGAGGTGGGCGCAATTGCAAGTAGAACAATGTAAAAGGTCTCCTGTATCTACCATTATATAGCTATCTAACGTTTTTAAGAATATTAAAATAGAATTCAGGATCAACCAACCTTGTACAGAAAAAACAAGCAAAGGACATTAATGCATACTCAAGGTCGATGAACAATTTGTAGAAATATTAACGTTTAAAAGGAATTGCAATGATGATTTCTTTTGGGATTAATGATAGGATGTTGTTTTTTTGGTTGTTGTAGCATTCATTGGACAAAATTAGGGCTGAACAGTTTTGGTTTTTTTGCACCTCTCTCTCAAATTTTAGTAAAGACAGGACATGAATATGATAATATGAGTATATGAGTTTTATTGCTCTCTGATCATTGTGTTTTTTGTCATTTAAGAAGAACAACATCATCGTGAAATGTATAATTTCTTTTTTTTGTCCACGCTTAATCACCATTGCTTCCTTATTTTGATGACATGATTTTAAATTAAAAGCAATATCATCTTTTCCTACCTTCTTTGAGTAAATCTATCCTTTAATGTGACGCCTCTTCTGTACCCTCACATATCCTTGTAAACCTACCCCGAAATCTCCCAGTCTGTAGATTCCCATATCTTCTTCTCTGGAACCCCTCACAGTACCCAAGCCATTTCTGCAAACAGCAACAAGCCCAGGGAGGAACGAGTTGAGTGGCAGAATCCCAATACTTGGAGTTTTGCTCCTAGTAGACAAGTAGTACCTATATTGCCACACTAAGGAATTGGAGGGATAACTAGAATTGATGGGAAACACATTTAATGCACTATATATGAAAGATTTTATGGTTGAGGATAGTCATCCCGGGCTTGCCACGTCACTCCCTTGACCTACTAGCTTGTAGTATAAATACCCAAATTTGTTTTATTGTAAAGGATGGACATGTTGGGTGTGTCTCGGAAAAATGAAAAAATATTAATTAAATAAAATTAATTAATAAATAAAATAGCTAAAAGAAAAGAAAATAGATGGAATAGAGTTTAGCCAGAGCTCGTGCTACACACGATGTCCTTAAAATGTATTCGTCGCCTCCCACGGTTCTAGGAGCGTTGCAACGACCGTTTCCCAGGATACGGTGGCTAACGAACTAACGTTTGAACACAAAAATGAGAGTTCCGGCGAACGGGAACAAAGGCAGAACAGTAAGGAAATTTTCGGAGTAGCCGGAAGTGTTTTAGAGCTCAAAAATACGTGAGGAATGTATTGTATATTTTTTTGTTGCAAATCACCTGCCAACTATTTATAAGAGGATTTGTTGTGTGTTAAATGGAGTGTTAATGGACCAGAACGTTGGACATCAATGACCAGTCCGTTGGGCATTGAATCGTCCATAAACTGTCCATTTAACGCTGCATTAAAAGACAAGAACGTTGGTCATTTATTGTTGTAACGGCTTGGAGCAGTTCTGGTGCGCGACCAAAATACCCCCACCAGAACACCTCGAGGTGTTCTGTCCGGAAGCCAACGAAATCCTCAGGTCTTTTGGTCCAACAGAAAGCCTCTCAAGTTCTCTGGTCCAACAGAAAGCCTCTCAGGTTCTCTGATCCGGAGGCCAACAGAAAGCGGAGCAGTTCTGGGAAAAATAAAACGTTACGGGAAGAACAAAAAATTAAGTCGTATCTTTGAATGATAGACTTTCGGACAGCATTCGTGTCCGCAGGTCGCCCGCGCACACGAGTCTCGGTTTTTCTTCCCCGTTTTCGAGATTTGATCGGCACCCCCTGCACGTAAGAGAGAGCCTTTACCTTTAGGAATCTTAACTCCTTACAAGAGGCTTCCCTTTATAAGGGGGTGAAAATCCCTTGAGTTTTCCGGTGTGGTATAAAACACACTAGGAACCCATCATTTTCCCAGTTTTTCCATTTCAACGAGTGAACTTCGAGAATCAGTTTCTCATTCACCCGTTATCCATTTTGAGCGTACCATATATCGAATTGTAGCCCTTAACAAAGATAATCCGAAACCACTTTGACCAACCCAAATTGGAAGTGGACTCCACTCAAATAATTGCCGCAAAATGACCGTTTCATTTAATTTTTAACACATTTTTTCAACAATCCCCCACATGAATGAAAATTGATTTTCGAGACTTAAAAAGACACGGAGATAGGAGGACACGTTGTGTTCACCGGATGATCCCTGCATACGGAGAGGTAGATTTTATCCTTTGAACCTTCCGCTATAAAGACATGTTTATTTACTGGCTGTCTAGTAGGCTCGATGTCCTTGAACTATATTGCCGTCGTGTAAAACTTGACTTATCTTTACACAGGAACCTTCCAACTTTGTTCCGTTCTCATGGGTGTGCCCGTTTTGGCCATGGGTCACCGTCCTGGTTCTGGAAGAGTTTCTAAAGAACTGAGCCTTTACAGTTCTACTTTGAAGCGGCCCTCTTCTCTCTCACATAGTTGATTCTTTCACGAGTATCCCGCATACTCTTCCAATGTTTATCGAGTAGATCAACATTTTTGAATCATTAAACGAAACGTTTTTGCTAACCTCGTGCGGGAGTCACTGTTTTAACGAGGAGTGGGTAGGAGTCCGGGACCCCACAGTGACCATCCTTCGCTCTATAATTTAGTTGTCCCTTTTGAACCTAGGACCAACTAGGTTGGGTATCCACTATAGAACTTTTCAATTTACGGGCTTTAATCCCATTCCCCGTGACAACTTCTTCAACAATTCTCTATCCAATGCCTTGGTTAGCGGATTCGCTATGTTATCTTTTGACTTCACGTAGTCAACAGTGATAACATCCGTTATGAGGATTTGTTTAATGATGTTATGTCTACGATGAATGTGTCTTGACTTACCATTGTACATATTGCTCTGTACCCTTCCAATTGCTGCTTGACAATCACAATGTATGCATATTGGAGGGACATGCTTTTCCCAACTTGGAATATCCTCGAGAAAATGGTGTAGCCATTCAGCCTCTTCAGTGCACTTATCCAAGGCTATTAGCTCAGACTCCATCGCGGATCTAGCTATTAACGTTTGTTTTGAGGATTTCCATGACACGGCTGCACCTCCCAAAGTGAAAACATATCCACTTGTGGACTTTGAGTCCTTAATGTCGGATATCCAACTAACGTCGCTATACCCTTCAAGTACAGCTATATATCTTCTATAGTGCAGTCCAAGGTTTTGAGTTTTACGTAAATACCTCAAAACTCGTACTATTGCCTTCCAGTGTTCATCACCGGGGTTGCTAGTATATCTACTTAGCTTACTAACCACAAAGGCAATATCAGGCCTGGTACAACTCATTATATACATCAAGCTTCCAATAATCCTAGCGTATTCTACTTGAGAAATATACTCTCCACGATTTTTGGTAAGTTGTACGTTTTTATCTAATGGAGTCCTTGCCTCTTGATAATCAAACTTATTAAATTTCGTAAGGATTTTATCAACGTAATGGGATTGGTTTAGCGTAAGACCGTCTGGTCCCCTAATTATTTTAATCCCAAGGATTAAATTGGCCAGCCCCATATCCTTCATGTCAAATTTAGAATTTAACATGCTTTTGGTAGAATTAATCATTAGATTATTGCTACCCACGATGAGTATATCATCCATGTATGAACATAAAATGACATAGCCGTCTACCGTGCTTTTCACATAGACGCATTTGCCACTTTCGTTTATTTTAAACCCATTAATTAACATTGCATGATCGAACTTTTCGTGCCACTGTTTAGGGGCTTGTTTCAATCCATACAATGATTTAATTAATTTACACACTTTCCTTTCTTGGCCAGGAACATGAAAGCCTTCGAGCTGTTGCATATAGATTTTTTCGTCTATATCGCCATTTAGAAAAGCGGTTTTTACGTCCATTTGATGAACTTCCAATTTCCGCAATGCGGCAATTGCTAGTATCATCCTAATGGAATTTATTCTCGTCACAGGAGAATACGTGTCAAAGTAATCATGACCCTCACGTTGCTTGTATCCCTTGATTACAAGTCTGGCCTTGTACTTATCGATGGAATCGTCAGGTTTCATTTTCCGTTTAAAAATCCACCTGGATCCCAAAGGTTTATTTCCTGGAGGAAGATCAACAAATTCCCATGTATGATTTTGTAGGATAGAATCCACCTCACTTTTGATGGCTTCTTTCAACATAGGACCCTCGGTAGACGTCACGGCTTCCGTATAATTCCGTGGCTCATTTTCTACCAAACATGTTAGAAAATCCGGTTCATTTTCTACCATACATGATAGAATATCCGAGTCAAATTCTACCAAATAGGTGAGAAAATCCGGTCCGAAGGATTTTTCAACTCTAGCACATTTGCTACGTCGGGGTTCGGGTTCTTCTTCAGAGCCCTCGCTAGTATTTTCCATAGCTACGTCGAATATTCGTTTTGACGTGTTCGATCCTTCGTTGGACTTGCATGGAAATACGTCTTCAAAGAATGATGCATTCCTTGATTCAATTATTGTGTTTTTATGTACATCCGGATTATTCGAATCGTACACTAAAAACCGATAAGCACAACTATTTTGTACATATCCAATAAAAATACAATCCACCATTTTTGGACCTATTTTTATTTTCTTAGGTGTTGGTACAAGCACCTTAGCAAGACACCCCCACACTTTCAAATATTGATAGGAAGGCCGTCTATCTTTCCACAACTCGTACGGAGTTTTATCATATTTTTCCGGAGAATCTTATTTAAAAGGTATTTGCTTGACAAGACTGCTTCGCCCCACATATTTTGTGGCAGGCCCGAACTTACTAGCATCGCATTTATCATATCTTTCAATGTGCGATTCTTTCGTTCGGCAACACCGTTTGATTGCGGTACGTTAATGTACTATACCCACGCTGGCGCAAAAGTCACCAATTGGTGCTTCATACTCACCACCTCGATCACTTCTAACCACTTTAATCCGTCGATTAAGTTGGTTTTCCACTTCATTCTTATAAAGAATGAATTTATCGATTGCTTCGTGTTTATTTTTTAATAAATAAACATAGCTATAACGAGTGCTATCATCGATAACAGTAATAAAATATTTATTACTGCCATGTGTTTGTTTGTATTTGAAAGACGTTTTCGTTAGTTTTGCCTCTACACAAACTTCACATTTGTGCTTCACATCAATTGTGAATTTAGGAATGTGTTCCATGTTAATTAATCTACGTATAGAATTAAAATTAACATGTCCTAGTCTACCATGCCACACATTGGAAGACTCAAGCAAGTAAGTAGAAGGGATTTTATTATTATTATTATTAATAATAGTCATTACATTAAACTTAAAAAGCCCATGACATGTATACCCTTTGCCCACATACATTCCCGACTTAGCCATAACTAGTTTGTCCGACTCAAAGAGCATGCAGAAGCCATGTTTGTTCAACAACGAGCTGGAGATCAGGTTTTTGCGTATCTCCGGAATGAACAACACTTGGTTGAGAGTCAGCTCCTTGCCCGAAGTCATCTTCAGGACCACCTTGCCCACGCCTTCCACCGCGGATTGAGCCGAGTTTCCCATCCACACCTTCTCACCATTTGATGGCTCAAAAGTAGTGAATAACTTCCGATTTGAGCAAATATGCCGGGTAGCACCGGTGTCCACGAACCACTCTTTGGAGTTGGATCCAACGAGGTTGACCTCGGTAACCACGGCCGCTAGGATTATGTCATCATCCTTTTGCCCACCTTGCACCAAGTTGACTTGAGAGTCTTTCTTCTTTTTTGGTGCCATGCAATCCGAGGACTTGTGTCCATTCTTGTTGCAATTGAAGCATTTTCCATTAAACTTCGTTTTGGAAACGCCTCCCTTGGGACCGAGCTTGCTCTTCCCATTATTTTTGGTTTTGGAGCCCTTTGCATGCTCCACCACATTTGCCTTGGCGCTGGTAATGATTGAGAGTTTCCCATCGTTTTTCCGGTTATCCTCTTCAATCCGCAGACGGAGGATCAATTGCTCTAAGTTCATTTCATTTCGCTTGTGCTCAAGGTAGTTTTTGAAATCCTTCCAAGCCGGCGGCAATAAATGGATAATTGATGCCACTTGGAAAGATTCACTAACTGTCATTCTTTCATCTCGAATTTCATTGAAGATCATTTGCATTTCTTCAACTTGACTCAAGACCGTCTTCGAATCCACCATCTTGAAGTCAAGGAATCGGCCGACAACAAATGGATAATTGTGAACCAATGTTCACCGGTGCTCCACTTTCAGAGTGAGTGTCGTTTGGCACGTTCTGCCCACCAACATTCTGAATTTCTTGAGAAGTCATTTTAACGTTTTCTTACGTTTTCCGAAAGCACAAAAAAATAAGTACGTTCACCAAAGTGACAAACTACGATTTAAGATTGTTTACCGGAGTAGAACAATCAACGAACACATTTTAAGATTGTTGGGTGTGTCTCGTAAAAACGAAGAAATATTAATTAAATAAAATTAATTAATAAATAAAATAGCTAAAAGAAAGCAGAAAATAGATGGAACATAGTTTAGCCAGAGCTCGTGCTACGCACGATGTCCTTAAAACGTATTCGTCGCCTCTCACGGTGTTAGGAGCGTTGCAATGACCATTTCCCTGGATACGGTGGCTAACGAACTAACGTTTGAGCACACAAATGAGAGTTCCGGTGAACGGGAACAAAGGCAGAACACTAAGGGAATTTTCGGAGTAGCTGGAAGTGTTTTAGAGCTCAAAAATACGTGAGGAATGTATTGTATGTTTTTTTTGTTGCAAACCACCTCCCAGCTATTTATAGGAGGATTTGTTGTGTGTTAAATGGAGTGTTAATGGACCAGAACGTTGAACATCAATGACCAGTCCGTTGGTCATTGAATCGTCCATAAACTGTCCATTTAACGCTGCATTAAAAGACAAGAACGTTGGACATTTATTGTTGTAACGGCTTGGAGCAGTTCTGTTGCGCGACCCAAATACCCCCACCAGAACACCTCAAGGTGTTCTGTCCGGAAGCCAACAGAAGCCCTCAGGTCTTCTGGTCCAACAGAAAGCCTCTCAGGTTCCCTGGTCCAAAAGAAAGCCTCTCAGGTTCTCTTGTCCAACAAAAAGCCTCTCAGGTTCTCTGGTCCGGAAGCCAACAGAAGGTAGAGCAGTTCTGAAAAAAAATAAAACGTTACGGGAAGAACCAAAAATTAATTCGTATCTTTGAATGATATGATGACTTTCAGACGTCATTCGTGTCCGCAGGTCGCCCGCGCACAAGAGTCGTGGTTTTTCTTCTCCGTTTTTGGGATTTAATCGGCACCCCCCCTCGCGTAAGAGAGAGCCTTTACCTTTAGGAATCTTAACTCCTTACAAGAGGCTTCCCTTTATAAGGGAGTGAAAATCCCTTGAATTTCCGATGTGGTATAAAACACACTAGAAACCCATCATTTTCCCTGTTTTTGCATTTCAACGAGTGAACTTCGAGAATCAATTTCTCATTCACCCGTTATTCATTTTGAGCGTACCATATATCGAATTGTAACCCTTAACAAGGGCAATCCGAAACCACTTTGACCCGATCCAAACCGGAAGTGGACCCCACTCAAATAATTGCCCCAAAATGACCGTTCGATGCAATTTTTAACACATTTTTCAACAAAATCATGCATTTAATAACTTAGATTCTCTCTCTACATTCTTTTGTAACTCTCAACTTAAAATAGAGATTCGGGACTCGGCTCGATAAGAGTGTGTTGTAATCATTCTAAGTCCGTTTAATAGAACATGGTGCATTTTACCTTTTATTTCTTGTATTGACTTGTGCCATTTATTGTTTGTTAGTCATACACGAATTTAAATACATCTAAAGTACTCTCCATATAAAAGATCATTTGAAATCACGGAGGAGCGTGTTGGGCCTTTGGAGCATGAGAACTTAATCCCAACACATAGTATTAATTTATTTCAATGAAAAGATCTATGATTAGTAAGGTTATTTTCAAAATAGTACTAAAATACATTTATAGAAAAAATATAATTAAATAGCCACTCAATAACACATAATTACTCTACATATTAAGTTTTATCACTATCCGCTAAAGATTACAATCGCCTATTTTTGTAATAAATTGAATCATCACTTATAAATTGATTGCCTTCTTTTAAATTTTACGCATATAGTGCATGCCCAAACAAACATGTACTCATCTTTATTTCGTATTTTTCACACACTAATACAATATTATATAAGGAAAATAATTAAAATATCAGTAAACATAATATTTAGAATATCAATAAACATAGACAAAGTTTAAAAAGAGGCATATATAACATTTTTTATTTCCAAAACAAGACTTATGTAGTTATGTGAAACTATAAAAATAAAAAGTTAAATGGATGAGTTATAAATATAACATTTCTTGAGGAAATGTTATATTTATTCTTATATACCCCCCATTTCTAGATATTCTTCTCATATATACAGAGTATGCATGTAATATAAAATATATATACCCCGCATATTTAATTGCTCTCACTTATTCTTTTATCATAAATATTTATATTTAATAACATTTTTTCTATTTTAGTAAGTGTGTCGTTTACGGATACATTATGTGCATGTGCCCTTATTTTTTCAACTATTTCTATATCATGCACTAGGTCTGATCTATTATTTCGTTCTTAAATTCCTCGATAAACTTATAATGGAAAGTAAATTAATATACATGGAATACAATATACATATATATGTCTCATTTTGTATATATTTCCCCATCGGTTCATATTTTTGTCAGGCATTATTCAGCCAAGTTCAATTCCACATATATAGAAGATGCCAGTGTTGAAAGAGGACAACTTGTTTAATCAAGAACAAATAATTGAGGAATTTGAGTTGTTGACAAAGGATAGCGGAAAAGTACAAGAGGATATTCTAAGGAGGTTTCTTGAAGAGAACAAGGAGACTGAATATCTATGGAAAAAATGTGGACTTAATGGAAGAACAGACCCTAAGAGCTTCAAGGACTGTGTTCCTCTGGTCGTTCACAAAGATTTGGAGCCTTACATTCAGAGGATTGCTAATGGTGATTCTTCTCCAATCCTCACTTCAAAACCTATTTCCGCCTTGTCAAAGAGGTATATGAATATCTTACTTGCTAGCTCCTTGTAATATATAATCCAATTTTACTTTTGTTGTTGTTTCATATATAATATACTTCTAAGACTTTTATATTATATTTCCATCTCACAAAATTCCATCATATCTGTTACGTTTTAAATCGCTTTTATCTAGTTGGAGAGATGCATTACAGTTATAAAACTCATGTAGAGCTTCATTTACAAAATATTGCTCCCTTCGTCCCGAAAAGGTTGGTCAAAGTTGACTTTCACGTGGATTAATAAAGTAAAAATTGTGTGGTTGAAATTTGTGTAGAGGAGAGAATTAATTTTAGCCACATATTTCTTACTTTAAATGGAAATGACAAATCTTTTTGGGACATCCAAAAAAGGAAATTTGGCCAACCTTTTCGGGACGGAGGGAGTACATGCAGATAGGTACCTTTTTTCATTAAAATTCGTTTTAACCTATAATTTTGTATACTTGAATATAAAAAAGAAGTTGAATCTGTGGCCATTCAATTCCTAATTTTGAGAGTATGGCTGATTTTAGCTCACGTATTGCTAAATGTGAGATTTTAATATTCTAATTAATGGTGATTATCTGGCTTCCATTGTCGACAATTGTACAGAACAATCTTTTCTTAATCAATTATTATTATCTTTGGACAACGATTTTGATTATCACATTCGTATGAAATTTGTAAAATTTATAGTTTCCTGGAAACACTTTTAACACAAAAACATTTCCATATTTTAAATGTTTTGTATTCAAAAATATTATCGATGAAACTTGGTTACTATAAAAGTCAATAAGATGAAATTTTGTAGGATACAATGAGTGTTTTGTTTCATTTGACCTTACATCGTGATTCGTTGCTGAGCTTGAAGTCCCAATTCCAGAATAAACATGATTATTTTATCTCAATATTTGAAAATTAAGATATATGTATATATGTCGTGCAAACAATGATTTCCAAGTCATATTTAATTAATCAATTTTGAAGTTGATGAATCTCTTTAAATTTAATACTCACTCCGTCTCACTGAACTTTGCCAACTTTCCTTTTTTGTTTGTCCCAAAAAACTTTGACACTTTTCTTTTAAAGCAATGTTTTTGTGGCTCTATTCATTTCTCTCTCCTCTGCACAAATCTCAACCATACAAATTTTATTATTCTTATTTCAATTCCCACCTAACCTCAACTTGGCAAAGTTGAGTGGGAGGAAGGTAATATAATAGTTATGTTTTTATCTATAGTATAATGAGTTTAATTTGGTTTGTTTGTGTGTGTGTGGTTATAGCTCGGGGACTACTCAAGGGAAGCCAAAATATATTCCATTCACGGATGACATGTTTAATTCTTCACTATTTGTATTCAGGACTTCACTTGCTTACAGGAACAGGTATATTATATATATATATATATATATATATATATATATATATATATATATATATATATATATATATATATATATATATATATATATATATATATATATATATATATATGCGTGTGTGTGTGTGTGTGATAAATGTAATGAAAGGGGAGAGTTCTAGTGAGAACCAATCTTAAAATGTGAACTTGTTATCATGAGAATTTTTAATCACAATCTTTTATATAATTCAATCATCGATAGGATGCACATTGGTAATTTGTGTAATTATTGAAAATTCAAATGGAGTTTTTTTTTGTAATTATTGTCGAGTTATTACAAAATGTCAACTTATTAATTCCAACCCTTGATTCCATAAATCAAGGGTGTTGATTAGAAGTTCTCATCTATAAATGGGTTCTCATTTTAAATGGGGTTCTCACATCATACCTTTTATCCTGCACATTTCAGTTTCATCTAGTGCACATTTCAATTTCATTTAATGCACAATTCAGATTCACATAATGTCACTGTATCTAATGCACATTGAATTTCACTTAAAGCAAATCTTACGGTCCAGATTCATTCTCATTTCTCTCCTAAGATCATGTTCTTATTTGAACCAAAACCTATACATACATACATACATACATACATACATACATACATACACACATGTAATATGTGTGGTTTGAATTCATCCATAAGAGTTCATTTGGCTCTTTCTTTTGTACCTCAACTTGTTTAGCCCAATTCACGATTTGAGAGAATATTGAAGTGTGTGTCCCATATCGGCTAATATAAGATACAGAGTAATAAACAACATATAAGATCTTGGATTATTCCCACTTTTAAAATAATAAATGTCACATTTTTTGTACATTCTAAAAATATCTCATTTTTTTTCACAGAAATAATTGAACAATTGATATTCTATTTTATTTCTAAAGAATAAGATAAACTAGAATATATCTGTGTCGTCATACTCAGTGACTTTGCAACCCCAACTATGAAAACAATAAAATGCCCTAATACCTTATATTTTTCAGTTCAAATTCTGATCAAGATCATTTAAATTCATAACCTTAATTGATTTTATATCTTTCTCTAGATATATGTGTAAGTAGTTAAAAAATTAGTTCAATCATATACTAGAAGTAATATAATGATTAAAAAACTGGACTTGTAATTATCTAGTCATTACAATAGAACTAGTTTGTAATAGATTGAGAATGACACAACTCTATGTATGTAGGGAATTTCCTATTGAAACTGGGAAAGTGTTACAGTTCCTATATAGCAGCAAGGAGTTACAGAGGAGTAACGGCGGTTTGGCAGTTGGTCCAGTATCAGCTCATGTTGTCAACAACCCAAAATATATCGAAACATTGAAGTCAATGAACACTCCATGTTGCAGCCCTAGTGAAGTGATATTCAGCCCAAACGTCCAACAATCATTATATTGTCACCTTCTTTGTGGTCTCATGTTTCGCGACGAAGTCCAATTCGTCTCATCCGTGTTTGCTCACGCTTTAATTCTCGCTTTCCGAACATTTGAGCAGATATGGAAAGAACTCTGCTCTGATATTCGGAGCGGGGTTCTGTCCAGCCGGATCACTATTCCCACCCTTCGATGCGCGATGTCATCGAAAGTTCTCATCAAGCCTAATGCTGAGTTGGCAGACCGAATCCGTGCAAAGTGCGAACGACTAACAGAAAATGATTGGTATGGAGTGATTCCTGAACTATTTCCTCATGCGAAGTACATCCATTCGGTGATGACTGGGACTATGCAGCCTTACGTGAAGAAGTTGAGGCAGTATGCAGGAGAGCTGCCTTTGTTGTGTTCAGACTACGGAGCTTCGGAAGGATGGGTCGGGTTGAATGTGAACCCGAGATCACTACCAGAAATGGCGTTATTCACCGTTCTCCCTAATGTAGCTTATTTTGAATTTATACCTTTGAAGAACATTGAAGATTTGGAACCGAGTGTAGTGGATTTGACCCAGGTCAAAGTTGGTGAGCAGTACGAAGTTGTTATCACAAACGGCCTAGGTCGGTATACCTCTGATCTTTTTCCCTAACTCGAATCACATATACTACCTCCGTAACCCTATAATCTTCCCAATTTCACTCTTTTGAGTCAAACTTTATAAACTTTGACCATTAATTATTCAACATGATATGCATGCAGGATTGTATCGGTATCGTTTAGGAGACATTGTGGAGGTGAGAGGCTTCCACAATTCTTCAACCCCACAACTCAGATTTGTTCGCAGAAAAAATCTTCTGCTAAATATCGACATAGACAAGAACACAGAAGAGGATGTTCAGCTCTCTGTGGAGACGGCTGCAAAAATCTTAAGCGACGACTCATCATCCAACCTTGAACTGCTAGACTTCACAAGCCATGTCAATAAGTCAACATATCCTGGCCATTACGTTGTTTTCTGGGAAGTCAGCGGGGAAGAAAACGATCATCTCCACCATCATCATCATCATCAAGTGTTGCAGGAATGCTGCAACTGCTTAGACAGTTCGTTCGTGGACATGGGTTACATGATTTCACGGAAGGCAAGAACCATTGGTCCATTAGAGCTTAAGGTTGTGAGGAGAGGGACTTTCAACAAGATTCTTGATCACTATGTTGGGTTAGGCACTGCCGCTACGCAATTCAAGAGTCCTAGGTTTGTTGGAGATACTAATGGTGCAGTTTTGGAGATACTAAGGAACAGTGTGGTCATGACCTACTCTAGTACTGCATATTCTTAGTAGTCCAATAATTTGTCATGTCATTGTTTGTTGGTTTAAATTCTATGAAAATAATAAATATGTAGCAGGAGGACCAATACACAGCCTTCTAGCTACTTCTTGGTTGATGAAAACACATTGATCTAAAAATATAGTTACTAAACTTTTGATTTAAACCCGATATTATAATCATTATTTGTTGATTTAGGGGGTACGGTGTATCCACAATTAATAGTTTGTCTACATTGAGAACTATTATACCAAAATGTATCACTTTCAATAATCACAAAGCACGAACATGAAAATTTGGTCGGAAATAGTATATTTGTGTGGGAAAATCTTGGAAACACAATAATTAATGAGACATGCAAGCGTAAATTTATTGAACAAATTATGGGCATACGCATACAGTGGCGGACCTACCTTGTGTCCCATGGGGTCCCGGGACCCCAAGGACTTAACAAAAATTACTTGGGATAATTTGAGTTTGCACCCCACTTTATTGTTGAAATTAGACTTTGCACCCCGTTTTTGAAATCCTTAGTATTTGCACCCTAACCCCGTATGAAAAGACAAGAATGCCCCTCGATCAGAAATATGTTGAAGGACAACAAAATTGTTAACTGAGGGGCATTTTAGTCTTTTCATACGGGGTTGGGGTGCAAATACTAAAGATTTCAAAAATGGGGTGCAAAGTCTAATTTCAACAATAAAGTGGGGTGCAAACTCAAATTATCCCAAATTACTTTCATTATCTTTGTCCCTAGATTAAGAAAGTGAGAATTGTATGATGAAGAGTTGTGCAAATGAGAGAAATATGTAAAAATGTGTAAGAATGTTGTGAACCACAAATTCTTTGCCTTGAAACGATCTGGAAAAAATGACTTCATGTTGGCTCATCGTGAATGGGCCACGGTCTAGAAGCAACATATACACTGAATTCCTAAAATTTGGCCATTTTCTGTAAATTAATTGCATTTCAGAAACCCCGCCCTCATCTAACATGTTTGAGAACACATTGGTATATAATATTAAATTCATCTCCTTCACCAATGAAAAATGCCATACTAGGAGGTATGTAATAATTAATACTCTACTTCATTATATATTTGGAAAATAGAGCAATTCAGATGAACGAGACCAATAATCCTACCCTCACTAGCCATTTCTAAAAATTATAGATTATAAATATATTAAAAGAGAAAAAGTATTGTGTGTTGTGGTGAAATTTTGAGAATGAAGGAAGAGATTTTATAGGTGAGATGGGTGGAATAGTTAGGTAGAGAATGAACTTGCGAGAATTGATCGCCAAAGCGCCAGGCACGTATTCAGAATGTTGTATTACAAATGATATATTCTTGGAATGAAAGTCTAACGAGTCGAATAGTCACGTGGAGAACTTAGTTACCAAAAACCCATGTACATACGTATTCTGAATATTATATACCGAATGATTTTTTTCGGAATAAAAATTTATTATTTGTTATGACGTAGTTTTTTTTAATTTTATTTTCCATTCGGAATGCTTTATTCTGAGTGTCTTTTTACTTTAATTTTATTATTATTCATTCGGAATGCTCCATTCCGAGCAACTTTTTTCTTAAACTCTATTCCATTCGGAATGAGACCTTTCAAAATTCATTTTTTCGTACCCTAAAAGTAACTCCCACGTTTTTGCATGGGAGTTTCAAATTTCTCGTATTCTTGTCATCTCCTCTTACATTTATATATACAATGAATATTATTTGAAATAATTTCCAATGTATGATTAAATCAAATGACTTTTAATATGCAATGTCCTAGTAATAGTCATAGTGACTTCTATAATCAAATGTGTATGATTTCTACATTAATTTTCATTGACAAATAGTTTTATTAACGCTACAATCAAGCAAAGTGGTTTTGGTAAGGTGATATTTTTTGTACCGAGTATGGCGCAACCAAGCCGATAAGGCAGCACAACATTTTATTTTAATTTTTTTAGTCATGCATTTATTTCACTTTGATTTTAATCACTTTCTTATTATCATTCTCCTAGGGAGGTTAGTTTTTTACTACCTCCGTAACCCTAGAATCTTCCCAGTTTGACTCTTTTGAGTCAAACTTTATAAACTTTGACTATTAATTATTCAAAACCCACATTATGTTATGATTAAAAATTTATTTCATATACCTCATTGTAAAACATATTATTTGAATGTTAATTTATTATGAATTTTATAAATATAGATACATAGATATTTAGAGTCAAAGTTTAACCTAGAAGACCGTGAAAAGTCAAAATGGGAAGATCTTTGTGTTACGGAGGTAGTATATCAATGTTAAAGGTCAACAGTGGCTCTGTTTTTCCATTTGAATTATCACTAACTTTAACACAAATTTAAAAGTGAAATTTGAATGTTTTTGCGGTCTCAATTTTCTGCTGTCAACTTCTCTGTGGAATGTATATCAATTGAAGTGTTAAGCCCCTTCTCTACAAAAATGTTAGACTGGATATCTAAGCTCCTTTCTATTGAAAAATGAAATACATATTGGGGGTGTTTGGCAATTGGCTGTTAGCTATTGGTTGTTGCCTGATTGTGTTGGCTGATTGATAACAACAGATTTGGTTGGTTGTTTTGATTAGTTGATAATATTAGCAGTTTATAAAATGATGTTTGGTTAAATGGTTGTTTACAATCAGGTGATAACTTGTTAAATGACTATTAAGAACATTAATATTTTTTTAGTTCATTTAATTAATACAATTGCCTAAACTGTTTTTTATTTAAAAATGTAAAATTTATTTTACATCCTTCAAGTAACAATCTGTCCTAGTCTTTCTAAAAAATGTATATAAACTATTATTATTGTTGTTATTATTATAACATAAAAATGTACCTAGTACTCCGTAAATGTTGTTAAATACACAAATCTTCCTAGACCCTTTCAAATAATTTTCCCTGCCACAAAAAGCTAAAGAAAGAATCTTGCTCTTTTTCTATTGTTGCTATTTTTCTCTTCGACAGAATAGTAATTAGACTGTTGAATGGTTTTTGTGTGTGGGGAGGTAGATACGGAAAAGGAGGCCTGGGCAGTAAAGGAAAATAGGAAAAATCAAAGAAACAACCACTCCCTAAAAGCTAGGTTCCATAGCATTTTACATTTTGGTTGTTTGTGACAAAATGCCAAATGAAAAAGTCATTTAACCAAGCACCTTATTAGCTTGTTGGTTTGGTCAAGAAGCCAAGTATTGATCAAACCAGCCAAAAAATGGTTGATAGGCTCTTAACCAAACACCCCCATTGAACATGAGGAGCAAAGAAAATGAGAGATTGAGATAACTCTACCTCTCTAAAATTAATGGCGATAAACAAGTACTTGGCAAAGCATCGCGGGTGTGGTCTTAGATTGTACATAAAGAAAAGGATCAATACAGTGCAAACGATTCAATGAAATCTTTAGTAGAAATACAGTGTTGGGGGGCTTCAGGGATGAGGTGTCATCCTTTTTAGTAGAAGATTTGTCAATGATGAATTAAAAGAAGATAAAAAGGAGAGTAGTCTCAACATAGTGTGTTTACAAGGCTAGTGTAGAATATAATGTTAAGGGTAAATTAGATATTTGAACCAATTTTACTTTTTAATATTTAACTTGAAGGCTATGATTAGTAATATGGGGATGTAAATAGAATCTCCCTATCACTAATTCAAGATTTCAAGCCACTTCCATTCAGGTGGTTGTCTTAGATTCTAATCTAAAGTGTGCTTGGGCTTTTGTGATGAGGTTTTATTGACAAGGTGTGAAGCACATTTGAAGTTTTTTTTTATAAAAGACTTACTTTAAACTAATGTGATAATGAGAACTATCAATCTAACAAATAACTTAACACAATCACTAGCCCTTGGTTCATATGAAGAGTTGATCACCCCTATATATAATTATGTATATTTCATTATTTACCAAAAAATAGTAAGTTTTTCATTCATAAACTTTCAAATCTATATATGTAATTATATTGCATTGTACGTGATGGATAGTGTACCCGGGGGTAGCTTATCCGAGGGGTATTACGGGGAATAACTAGAGAGAAGTCAGAGCAAATGAGTATAGAGAGAGGAAGTATATTAGAAAGTGTTCAGTGTTTTCAGCATTTTTTGTGACTTGGTTTCAAATGGGGAAATGGGGTGCTATTTATGGTAGTAATAAATGCCGGACAGGGACACGTGTCAAGCGTCCATTGACCGAGGGGTCACCTCAACTGGCTGGCGCGGGCAACCGCATGTGGCCGCATTAAATGCGGCTGTTGGATGTGACGTCGTACTTGGTACGGTGATCTATACGCATGTGGAGCGGATATCATGTCGGAAAAGGTGCCCTCGGCTGTAGAGGACTAGCCGAGGGCTCTGAGTACCGGGGACCCCCTTAGTGCCGAGGGCTCCAGGTGCCGAGGACATAGTCCCCCACTTGGAATTCCCGGGAGCGGACCTTGGCGTCAATGTAACTCTTCACTTGCCTTCGGTAGTTTTCTGCGTGTATGAAGGCTTGCTCTCGGCGTTCTGAAATAAGGTGGAGGTCGAGGGCCATATTGGAGTCGTTGGCCTCTGGATCATACTGTGTGACCCTTCGGGTTGGAAGAGTTACCTCAGTGGGGGGGCTTAGCTTCAAATCCGTAACAAAGGGGGAAGGGTGTCTCACCAGTTGCCCGCCGAGGGGTGGTACGGTAGGCCCATAAGATGTTGTGGAGCTCTTCTACCCAACCACCCCCTTCGGCCTCCAGTTTCTTCTTTAGGCCCTCAAGCAAGGTCCTGTTGGCGTTCTCCACCTGACCGTTGCCCTGAGGGTAGGCAACGGATGAGAAGGTGTGTTTGATGCCCCATGCCTCTAGGAGGGCACAGAAGGGGGCTGCCTCGAACTGAGTCCCGTTGTCGGAGATGATTTGCTGAGGGACGCCAAATCTTGTGAGGATGTTTTTAAGAACAAAGTGACGGCACCTGGCCTCAGTAATGCTGACGAGGGGCTCCGCTTCCACCCATTTGGTGAAGTAATCGACGGCGACGATGATGTACCTGTTGTTGGAGGCACCCCTCGGCAGAGGGCCCACAAGGTCTATGCCCCATCGAGCGAAGGGTATGGATGTGCTGATGGGGGCATAGTTGACCGCTGGCCTGCCGGGGGCTTTCTGGAAGTGTTGGCATGCGGGACACCTCCGGGCAAGATCTGCACAATCCCGGGCCATCGTAGGCCAGAAGTAGCCCTGGATTATTAGCCTTCGGGACATGGAGAAGGGCCCCTGGTGAGCTGAGCAAGTGCCACTGTGTACCTCCTCCATCGCTACTTCGGCTTCATCTTGATGAAGGCACCGAAGTAATGTCCCGTTGTAGGACCTTTTGTAGAGCCTTCCGTCCTCGATGGCGTAGCTGGGAGCCCTCAGCTTTGCCAGCTTGGCGTGGGCCTCATCCTCGGGCAGTTGCCCTGTGGTGATGAAGGTGACAATGTCTGAGATCCAGTCACCCTACCTTTGTTGTATGTGCATGATAGGGCTAGCGTGTATGCTAGAGAGGCTGAGTTCTTCCACTTTGGCGATCTTTGAGATGTGCTCAGGGGATTCGGCCGAGAGCTTGGATAAAATGTCGGTCTCGGAGTTTTGAGCCCTCGGTATCTGAGTAAGAGAGTGTGCCTCAAATACCTTAAGCAACTCCTTGGCCGCCTCCTTGTACTGTCTCATTCTCCCTTCCTTGGCTTTGTACTCCCCGGAGATTTGGCCGACGACTAACTTGGATTTGCACTTGACGTGGATTTGTCGGGCCTTCATGTTAGCTGTCAGCCGAAGGCCACAGAGGAGGGCCTCGTATTCGGCTTCATTGTTGGAGACTTTGAAGGAGAAATGGACTGCATAATAGGCCCGGAAGCCCTCGGGTGAGATGAGAACCACCCCTCCCCCACATGCTTTGACGTCGGAGGAGCCGTCGGTGTAGAGGGTCCACCAATCATCTGAAGGGGCCGAGGGCTCCTCGGTCGTGGCTGATCTTGCCGTACATTCCGTCACGAAGTCCGCTAGGGCTTGGCCCTTGATAGCGGGTCTAGGACGGATGTCGATGTTGTATTGGCTTAAGAAGACAGCCCATTTCACCATTCGGGAGGAGCTAGTGGGGCTCCTCATCAAAGCGCCGAGGGGTTGATGAGTGAGGACCTGGACCGGGTGAGCCTGGAAGTAGTGGCCCAGCTTCTTGACGGTCTACACGATAGCCAACACCGTTTTTTCCACAGGGGGGTACCGGAGTTCCGCCTCCCTTAGGGTCTTGCTAACATAGAAGATGGCATGCTGGATGCCACCCTCTTCCCGGATGAGTACTGAGCTGATGGCAGCCGGGCTAACACCCAAGTAGAGGTACAGGATCTCCCCTACCTTGGGTTTAGAGAGCACAAGGGGTGAAGATAAGTATCATTTCAGCTCCTCGAATGCCCCCTGACATTCTGAAGTCCACTGGAAACCGGCTGTTTTCCTCATGATCTGAAAGAAGGGTAAGGACTTCTCCGTCGATTTTGATAAGAAGCGATTGAGGGCTGCCAGGCGGCCCGTCAACCGTTGGACCTCCTTCACGTTGCGTGGGGGCTCCATGTTGATGATGGCCTGGATCTTCTCGGTGTTGGCCTCAATACCCCTTCGGCTAACCATGTAGCCCAAGAATTTGCCCCCCTGAACGCCGAAGGTGCACTTCTTTGGGTTCAGCCGAAGGCTAAACTTCTATATGATGGCGAAGATCTCCCTCAGGTCATCAGCATGGCTTGCTGATTGCTTGCTCTTGACGATCATGTCGTCAACATACGCCTCCATGGTGCGCCCTAGGACAGCCTGGAATACCCTGGCCACCATCCGAGTGTAGGTGGCACCTGAGTTCTTTAGGCCGAAGGCCATGACGAGGTAGCAGAAGATGCCCTCGGGAGTCATGAAGGCTGTTTTTTCAGCGTCTTCCTCATGCATGTATATTTGATGATATCCGTGGAATGCGTCGAGGAATGACATGATTTCACACCCCGCGGTTTCATCCACGAGTTGATCAATAATTGGCAAAGGAAAGGGGTCCATGGGACACGCCTTGTTGAGGTCCGTGTAGTCCACGCACATGCGGAATGAGGGCGGTTTCTGTGCGAGGACTACGTTTGCCAGCCATGAGGGGTACTTCACCTCCTTGATGTGCTTGATAGAGAGGAGCATGACGACCTCCTTCTTCACAAATTCCCTCCTCTCGGCCGAGAGGGGTCTCCTCCTCTGCTGTACTGGTTTGGCCGAAGGGTCCACCGAGAGGCGGTGGGTGATGACCCTTCGGCTGATCCCCGGCATGTCCTCCGGCCCCCATGCAAAAACAATGGAGTAGGCGCGGAGGGCGCTGATGATGTCGGTCTTCAAATCTTCGGGGAGCTTGGCTCCAATCTTCACGACTCTCTCCGGTCTGGCCGGATCGAGCGCGAAGTCTTCTACCTCCTCGGCTGGTTCAGCCCTCGGCCTACTTTCTTCCGCTTCCACAGTTCCGGTGATGGTGTCAACACGGAACTCCGTCTTGCTAACCTTCTTTGTAACTTGAAGGTAGCAAGCGCGGGCAAGCTTTTGGTTCCCCCTTGAGTAACCAATCCCCCCTTCGGTTGGGAACTTGAGGCAGAGGTGCCTCATGGAGATGACGGCTTCGAGATCCTCGAGGGATGGCCGGCCGAGGATGATGTTGTGGGCGCAGTCGATGTTGACGAAGACGAACTCCACTTCGAGCTTGGCTCTATGGAGGCCGTCGCCGAAGATTACCGGGAGGGTTATGACCCCCTCAGAATCAATGGTGTCGCCGGTGAAGCCGGCAAGAGGGGTCTTGATGGGCCGAAGGGACCCCCTCTCCAGATGCAGCTCTCTGAAGGTGCTGAGGTACATTACATTGACGGAGCTGCCCGTGTCAATGTAAGTTCTGTGAATAATAGTGTCGTTGATCTCTGTGCGGATGACGAGGGCATCCCTATGTGGGGAGGATACTGGGGGGAGATCAGTGTTGGTGAAGATAATGGGTTCCTCCCTCAACCGCTTTACCGGGGGCATATGAGTGACTTCCCCCACGTAAAGTGATTGAGCCCACTTCTTTCGTTGAATCGTAGAATCACCTCCAGTATTTCCCCTCGTGATCATGAGGACATGGCGTTTCTCTTCTTGGTACCGGGGGTACTCCTCCTCCTCTTCCTCCATATTTCCAATCTCCCTCTTCTTGCCGAGGGGGATGGTGTTGGGGTTGACCCATGCATTTGCTCTCGCCGTCTGCCCTCGGGTTGGCCCCTGTTGAGGGGGGCCTTGTTGCTGATGGCCCGATTGTATCAATCTTTCGATGGCCGTCTTCAGCTGATGGCAGTCATCGGTCCTGTGCCCCTGGTGTCGGTGGAAGCGACAGTAGGGGTAGTTTGGATTGATGGCAAATACCTCCGGTGGTGCACGTGAATCTCGCTCCACCAGGCCCCTCTCCTCAGCAAAATCAAGAATAATGCTGATGGGGTGCGTCAATGGTGTCCGAGGGTGCTCCAAGAGGACAGGCTGTGCCCAAGCCCTCGGGTTCCCCTTGTAGCCTCCCCCGGGCTTGGCTTGGCCATGCCGGGGGCGATCACCGGAGGGGGCAGAATCCTTGGGATGATTGCGGGGAGCCCCCGGTTACCTTTGTCGTCTGGCCGAGGGCGTTGCTGATCTGGGACATGGTGGTATTTCTCCACCTCCTCGGCCTCGGCGTACCGGTCCCCCCGCTGTAGAGCCCTTATATAATCGCGGGGGGGTTCGATGATGAGGCTCCTTGAGAAGTTCCCGGGGCGGAGTACTGTTTGTAGGAGGGCCAGGAGGGTCCCGTCGTCAGCGCCATCAACTTTATCAGCCTCCATCCTCCAGCGCTCCAGGAAGTCCCGGAGGGTCTCCTCTTTCTTCTGCCTCACTGTTAGCAAGTGGGAGAAGTGTTTTCTTGTGCGGCGCCTTCCCGCAAATTGCGTCAAGAATCGCTGGGCGAGTTCTTGCCATGAGTCAATGCAGCCCTCGGGCAATCGATTGAACCATTCGTAGGCCGGCCCCTCTAAGGTGGAGAGGAACCAACGGCACAAATATTCATCTGATGCCCCCACCATCATCATGCTGTTTTGATACCTGCTGTAGTGCTCTTGGGGGTCAGTCTTTCCGTTATAGGGCTTGATGAGTTGCCCTCGGTGTTTTTCCGGGATCCGGGCCGCCAATACCCTTGGGGTAAATGGCGTCCGGGTCCGGAGCTGTATGGTGGGCTCCCCAGAGCCCTCGGCTATCTTCTTCTGCATTTCTTCCATCTTGGCCATCATCGCCTCATACTTGAGGTCTGTATGAGGGGCAGAAGTGGTGGCATGGGCTTTGGTGGCCTCCATCTCGTCAAGTCGGCGCTGGAGGACCGCAATGATTTCATCCCGGGGGTCCTTCGGGAGGACCTCCGCCCCCTGCGAATGGACCCGGGCCGAGTGGGCCTGGTTGATTTGGTGGCGTGCGTCGTCGGCATGGAGAGGCGCCTTACCTTTGTCCTGAGGGGGACGCCTTTCATTGGCCCTGGAGACGGACCCCCCGTTTTCCCGAGGCCTCTGGAACGCCTTCCCCCCGAGGCGGTCTTGGACCCCTGGGCGGTCTTGCGCCCCTCCGAGTCTCTCGAGGGCGGAGGTCCAGAGCTGTTCTTTGTTCACGTTGTGGCAGTCCCGGGACTGGACTTCCTGGGAGGCCGTATCTTGGGCCGCGACCCCCTCGGAGTTCCCCATCCAAAGGAACGGGTTACCGAGGGGTCGTGGATGAGGGGGAGGCATAATATTCTCCCCTACCTGAGGTTGATGGGGAACCAAAGTGCCGAAGGCACCCGGGTTCTGGGTGAGCGTCTGGATGAAGGCGGAGAGCGCCGATTGCACGTCGATTGTGATGACCGGAGGGCTAATTTGATTCTCGCTCCGGTCCCTTTTCTTGGCCTCGATGCCGAGGCGGGCATCGGGGGCATTTTGTTGAATCTGTTGGCGTAGGCCGATAGCCGTCTGGTCCAACCCGGCGATGACGCCGCCCCCGGGAGCCCTGTTGGAGGCTTCGGGGACGTCGACCTCGCCGAGAGCCAGGTTCCTGTCCTTTACGTTCTTGGAGTTGGCACGAGTTGTTCTCACCATTTTAGCTAGGTGTTTCTTGTTTGGTCGAGGGGGAGGGTTTCTTACTTGATTGTTCGACCTCTCAACGAGAGCACCATTGTTGGATAATTGATACCCATATTGTATAAACTAGGAGATTTGAACAAGAATGTAGTAGGGAAATGCGGAAGAAGAAGATGAATAATGTATAGAATGAATATTGGTTATATCAGTTGTGTAGCCTCCTAAAGGAGTATATATAGGGAAAATCCGGGTCTGGACCTCTAATATAGGCCTGACAGACCCGGTTACATAAAATGACTAATAATACAAAAAACTAATCTAGAACATCTGAATAATAATAATGTACAATAATATGAATGATATCCGCTAAACGTGTGTGGGCCGCTGTCCAGGCCCAGTAATCGGCAGACCGGGGGGTCAGAGTCCATATATTCCATCAGGAGTCCCCCACTCCCTGAGTCGAGAGTACTCGAGGCGAAAGGGAGTAGTCTAAACTGTATCTGCAACGTTCTTCTGTCTTTGATTTCTTCCTTTCCATCCGGGGGCCACCACCCTTGTCCGTGATGGGGAGGTGCCTCGTTAAAAACCTTTACTAGGAAAAAACCCTGTGGGAAAAATCCTAATAAAGGGAAAAAGAGTGCACCTAGCGCCCCCATCATGAAACAAGGAAGGTAAGTTCCCTCTGGCACAATCAATTTTGTCTAGCTCAGCTCCTCTTCATCCGACTCAGCTTTCGTTCTTGCTCATGCGTGATATTTTCTGCTCATTTAGAAACTCTGACCTCTCAGTCCCCCAGTCCCCCACTCTTTGAGGCGAGTGGAGTCGAGGTGAAAAAGAGTAAAGTCATCTTCGTACCTACACATTTAGCATGCATATAAATTTTTTCTTGGGGTTTATGTTTCCGATTGGGAGTTCGTCATTTGAAAAAAGTGGAAATGTGAATTGTTGATGTAATGATAAAATACTTAGTAGAGTGGGCGTGTGAGCCATTCATATGCAACGGTCGCCACTCTTGGAATGACTAAGACCGATCTTCGTGCCTGAGGAGTCAGGGCTTTGTGCCTGAGGAGTGAGGGCTTTGTGTCTAAGGAGTCAGGGCGTTGTGCCTGAGGAGTCAGGGCTTTAAATCCTAGTGATGGGTCTCAACCCACAGTCTACTAGGCATTTGATCATAAGTGCGTGATAGTGTGACATTCGCCCGAGAAAAAAATGATTTAAATAAATATAAATAATATGGTATTTAAAGAATACTTATCTTTTCATGGGCTGAAATTAATGGGCTGAGAATTGGTAAGCTTTTGATTGGACTCTCGTGGTTCTAAGAGTTTCGTGGGATCAATTTAGATTCCTCTCTTCATTTTGACTTGGTCAAACTGGCCATCCATCATGTTGCTACAGTCCGCCATCTTATCTTATCCGAAGCAGGCAACTTCCTCCTACACCAAGTCTTTTCATGAGTAGATTTCATCACAACTTGACTGGCCATCTTATCCGAAGGCAGGCAGCTTCCTCCTACGCCAAGTCTTCTCATGAGGAGATTTCATCACAGCTTCGCTGGTGGGTTTTATCCGATGTCGACGAAGAGAGGGGGGCAAAGGAATGCTTGGGCATTTGGATCCACCGTCGCCGCTGCTCTCAGGGGGATCTCCGACTCTTGCTGCAGAAGAGAGCGGCGGTAGAGAAATCCGAAAATGCAACTCCTTCGTCGTGGTGGAGCTTCACCGCCGGAATGGGGCCGCTTCAGAGCCGGAGGTCGCGAGGCTGAGCAACTGCTTCTTAGACGTTTCTACTGCTGGGTGAGAGGCGTCGTCGGTGGATGTCGCTGCTGCTAAGCGTGAATTTTCCAACGACTGTGTGGCTCCGATTGGGCTTTGCCGCTGGATCTACAATTTGGGTTGGGAACTGAGCTTCGTCCACCGTCGCTAGAACTGTACTCGCCATTAATGGCTGGCTCGCCATTAAAATATCATGTTTTTATTTTTTAGTAACTAAAATAAAAAATTTATTCTAATATTTTACATTATGAAATCAATATATATATATAACTCTCTTAAGTTTTTTTTTTCTCAAGTACTACTTAATAAATAAGTATAAGGACATAAAAATCCAAATAATAAATAAATTTAAAAAGTTAATATTAATTAAATTGAAGCTATGAAATAAATGATTATAATATGAAAAAAATTAATGAATTATTTTGATATAAATTTAATAATAATAAAGCACCGTTTTCTCGTATTTTGATCAACTTCTTCAACAGAGGGGATTTCGTTGTATTTGTCTATTTAATTTGACACCACTCTATTGTATGGTTTTTCAATTTATGTATTGCATGTATACTATGGATATTTTTTGAAACAATTTCCAATGTATGATTTGCGACTTTTAATATGAAATGTCCATAGTAACTTTGACTCAGCTCACAGAAAATAGTTTTATAATTAACGTTACAATCAAGCGAAGTGGTTTTCGTAATAAGGTGACACTTTTTCTAATCACAACCTTCTTTTTCAATTTTTGTAGTCATGCATTTATCTTTGTGTTTTAGTCAATGTTTTTGTTACCATTTGTGCAGGAGGCTGATTTTTTATATCAAAGTTAAAGTGGTGAAGAGTATGGAGGTCGTACAGGTTAATATTGACTCTATTTTTCCCTTTGAATTATCATGACTATTATTTTATCTACTTCTACTAATTACTTCTACTAATTAAGGTTGTTGTCTTAGAGTCTAATAATGGTAAAGTCTGTTTGGACCTTTGTGATGAGATTTAATTTGATGTTTTTTCATTGTAAAAGACTTACTTTAAATCAATGTGTGAAATGAGAATTTACAACCAAACAAGTAGCTATGCAACAATCACTAGTCCTTGGATCATATGAAAGCCAATCTGTGAGAAATAATAACAGGCTTACCTGGACTGGTAGCCCTGACAGTATATATATAAGAAATAAGTATCTGAGTACAATTAGGAAACTACCTAATAATTAATACTTATTTAATTCTACACTATTACACCCCCTCAAGCTATGCAAGAGGAACTACGCGTAGATTGTCTCGAAGAAATAAAAACTGCTGAGGAGCCAATTTTTTTGTAAAAATATCAGCCAACTGAAACTTCGTAGGAACATACTGCACCAGGAGATCACCATGAGCCACACGTTCACGAACAAAATGATAGTCAATGTCAATGTGCTTGCTGCGAGCATGCTGAATGGGATTAGCAGATAAATAAGATGCAGAAATATTATCACATAGAAGCCGAACCGGACGATGTATAGGAAACCCAAGTTCGAAAAGTATGGACCGAATGTGTAATGTATCTTGTACTGTGTAGGCAATAGCTCTATACTCAGCTTCTGTAGAAGATCTGGAGACAGTGGGTTGCTTCTTGGAACGCCATGAAATCAAATTAGGACCCAGAAAAATAGCATATCCTGAGGTAGATCGACTGCTATCAGGACAACCAGCCCAATCAGCATCAGAGTATGCAACAACAGAGGTGGGTCGTGCGGAAGGCTGAAGTTGAAGTCCATGTGTGATAGTGCCCTGAAGGTACCTGAAAATTCTCTTGACAGCAAACATATGTGAAGTACGAGGAGCATGCATAAATTGGGATACCAAGTGAACAGCATATGTAATATCAAGTCTAGTCATAGTCAAATACTGCAATGCACCTACCATGCTACGGTACTTAGTAGAATCAGAAAGTAACTCACCATCAGTGAGACAATTTAGTTCTATTTGGTAGCGGTGTGCGAACGGGTTTCAGTGTATGAAGATGAAATCTGGATAGAAGATCAGACACATATTTGGCTTGAGATAAGAATAAATCTGATGAAGTACGCACAGCCTGAACCCCAAGAAAAAATGAAGATCACCAAGATCCTTCATTGCAAAATAATTTCCCAAAAGAGATAAATTTCTGAATGAGTGAGGAGGAATTGCCAGTAACTATAATGTCATCCACATATAAAAGTAAATAAATGATGCTAGTGTTATGACGAAAAATAAACAGAGAATTATCAGCACGACTGCAAAGAAAACCATTTGTTAAAAGGAAGCTACTAAAACGATAAAACCAGGCCCGGGGAGCTTGCTTAAGACCATAAATGGCCTTGCGCAAGCGACAAATGTGATTAGGAAAATGTGGATGAATGAATCCCGGTGGTTGATGCATGTATACCTCCTCTGTGAGATGACCATGAAGAAAAGCATTTTTAACATCAAGTTGACGAATGGGCCAATTATAAGATACGGCTAAGGTGAGAACTATGCGAACGGTGGTGGGTTTAACAACAGGACTAAAAGTTTCAGAAAAATCAATCCCAGCTTGCTGTTTAAAACCTTGAGCAACCAGACGTGCTTTATGCCGTTCAATAGAGCCATCAGATTGATACTTAATTTTATATATCCATTTAGACCCGACCACATTTTTACCAGAAGTAAACGGTACTAATTCCCATGTATTATTAGCAATAAGTGCATTAAATTCCTCAGCCATCGCAGCCCTCCATTTTAGATCTTTATTTGCACCAGAAAAACAGGTAGGATCAGGAATTAAAACCCCAGTATTTAAATTAAAAATTGTTTTGGGTTTAAAAATTCCCGATTTTGATCGAGTTTGCATGGGATGAACATTAGTAACACTCAAAGTTTCGCCTGTGGTAACCTCACGCGCAGAACACGGAGATGTCGTCGACACCGTGCTGGATGGCGACCCCGGAGTGGACACTGCACCCCCTGCCGACGAGGCAGGTGAGCTAGGTTCCGAGGAGGCATACTGCGGAGCCGAGGAGATACCGGGCTGCTGTGGGCTGTTTGACGTATCTGAAAAATTTGGCGGGGACAGAGATAGTAGCGGTTGATCAGTAGGTGGTGCAAACACCGGAGAAGACATAGAGATGGACATAGAGCTGGACGGAACAGGTGCGGACTCAGAAGAAGTGGTGATCACTAATTTATTGTATGGAAAAATATTTTCGTGAAATTTTACATGACGACTGACATAGATTCGTCCCGTTTTAGGATCAAGACACCTGTACCCCTTATACTCAGACGCATATCCCAAAAACACACATTGTATAGACCTAGGAGAGAGTTTGTTGGCAGATGTTGCCGTAAAATTGGGGTAACAAGCACATCCAAACACACACATAAAAGAGAAATTAGGAGACCGGTGAAATAATTTTTGATACGGAGAAAAACCAGTAAATTTGGTGGAGGGTAATCGATTAATAATGTAAGTAGCTGTCAAAACAGCCTCAACCCAAAATGTAGCTGGTAAACCAGCATCAATAAGCATGGTGCGGGCAAGTTCAATGAGATGGCGATGTTTGCGTTCAGCTAAACCATTTTGTTGTGGTGTGTCAGGACATGATTTTCGAAAGAGAATGCCGTGATTATCAAAAAAAATCGCATACTGAAATTATCAAACTCACCCCCTCCATCACTTTGAAAATTTTTAATTTTGTGGTCTAGTAAATTTTCCACCAGCCTCTTAAAAGATTGAAAATGAGTAAAAACTTCACTTTTACGGCGCATAGGATATATCCATGTAAAATGAGAGTAATCATCAATAAACGAGACATAATATTTAAAACCATCATGAGACAACACAGGAGATTGCCAGACGTCTGAATGAATTAAAAATAATGGTGTTTTTGAACAATGAAAAACATCTTGAAAAGGTAATCTGTGAGATTTACCCAATCGACACGAGGTACAATCATGATTAAAAGATGAAAGACTACAAAGCTGACCAGACTTTCTAAGACTATCTAAAACACGAGTGCCACAATGCCCCAACCGGCGGTGCCATAAAGGTCCAGGTGCCGCATTAGAAGCAAGTGCCAGAACAGAAGATGAAGGAACACGAATGGGATAGAGACTGCCGCTACTGGAAGCCTGCAGAAGAATTGCCCCCGTTGTTTTGTCCTTTAGAAAAACAGATTTTTTGTCAAAAATTACCATGCAATTATTATCAGAACACAATTTTTGTACAGATAGTAAATTATATTTTATCTGCGGCACATGATAAACAGATCTTAGATGAAGAGGCTTTGATGCGGAATTAATAAAAATATCACCAACATTTTTAATGGGAAGGGTGATACCATTTGCAACAGTAACATTTAATGGTCCAGAATAAGTAGATTTATTTACTAGTGTACCTTCCTGAGGAGTCATATGGGCAGAGGCACCGGAGTCTGGAAACCAGACAGCGTCATGTGAATCACTCATAGGCGCAGCCAGTGCTGGAGCTGAGGGCTGGGAGAAACGAGAGGGACACGAAACAGCAGAGTGACCTGGAGAATAACAGATTTGACAGACAATTGGCGGGGGAATAGAACCAAATTGGCCATCAACTAACGGGGAGCCTGCAGATCCATAATTAGTAACACAAACAGAATAGGGATGCGTATTAAACGATGAATAAACTGTATTACATAATACTGTACCTGGCCTGCCCGGATGTGAAGACTGCTGTGGAGAAGGCTGATAATATGGCTGCTGAAAATATCCCCCTTGCGCTGGTCCTGGCCGTGAGTGATAATAGGCAGGAGGCTGAGCTGGAAACCCTTGCTGATACTGGCCGTACCCGCGACCACGACCACGGGAACCCCGCCCTCTCTGTCCACGTCGACCTCTGCCGCGGTGATTCTGGAAACCGCCTCGGGCGTCGGGCCCTGGAGCAGCAGGTGCTGCCGGGTGAGCAGCGAATGCAGTGGGGCTGGCGGCAGCTTCTTGGGATCTAAGATAGAGAATTTGTTGCTCCTGTTGGACCAGTCGCTCGCGTAGTTTATCAAAAGTCAGACCTTCGGGGAACGAGGATAAGGTTGTAATGATGGACTCATATTCAGGACCCAGGCCAAGCAAAGTCTGTTCTATAAGGTCTTTCAGAGAAACCGGGGAATTGATAGTAGCAAGAGCATCAGCAATTTTCTGTATTTCACGCATATATTGTTCCATAGATTGGTTCTCTTTCTTTTTAATATTAGTAAATAATCGTTTTAACTCCATGGAACGAGCCAAACTGGCTGCCATAAAACGCGACTCCAGACGGTCCCATATAATAGATGAAGTTTTGAGGGTATGAACTTCAACGAGTATATCACGTGACAAAGTAGCAAACAGCCATGAACGGACTGTTTGATCTAACTTTAGCCAGTAAAAAAACTCATTGTTAGCGATTTCTCTCCGAAGATTATCAAAAGTAGTAGAAGGAGGAGGAGAAATTGTACCATCAAGAATGCCCATTAATCCATGAGATACCAGAAAGGACTCGAATTGTGTGCGCCATGGAAGGTAATCTTCGACAACATCAAGCTTGGTAGTGACAATATTGGTGATGTTGGGGGCTGAAAATCCCATAGATTGAGCAATAGACTCAAGAGAACCGACTGCCATGGAGGGAGGAGGACGTCCAATCGCCCGGAGAGATGCGGGAGGAGCCAAACCTTGTTGGCCAGCCATGGTGGCACCACCGAACGGTGCCCTGGATGAATCTGCCATGACCTGCGGATCGGAGAACGAAACAGCTGATTGCCGGGAAGGAGTCGGCGGTGACCAGTCGAACGTTGGCGGAACCCAGGCAGACATGTCCGGTGCGCTGCTCATCGGAAAAGGTCTGGAGAGAGACTGCTGCATCACGGAGGAGGAACAAAAAAACGGACCTGCCGGTGCCGTCGACATCATGGTTGACGGAGGCGTGGAAACGGCGGTCTGTGAGGATGAGACTGGCGGCGCAACCGTGTTGGTCCTGGCGGCGGCCGTGCTCATGGCGGAAGACGGAAAAGAGAAAAAAAAATTAATTAACTCTAGCCTCTGATACCATGTGAGAAATAATAACAGGCTTACCTGGACTGGTAGCCCTGACAGTATATATATAAGAAATAAGTATCTGAGTACAATTAGGAAACTACCTAATAATTAATACTTAATTAATTCTACACTATTACAATCACCCCTATAATTGTTTACTTCATTCGTCCCGAATTAAATTGCAATTTACTTATAGTAACTTATAGTCACATTTTTGTTCATATATTTTTTATTAGTAATACTTTAGAAAAACCTATAAAGTTAAACCATCCTTGCCTGTTAAGTCGGTTTTAATAATTAAAAAACTATTGAAAGTTTTATAAAGTCTCAAAATCCAAATTAAAATATAATTAAGAATTGATTTATTAAATAAGTAATTAAAGTGAAATGATGCTGATAAATAAATTGACTTTGCGCAAATCATCAGAGAGGATAGTATATTTCATTCTTTACAAAAAGTAGTACGTTTTTCATTCATAAACATTCAAATTAACATATGTACTTATATTGCATTGTATGTAAATGCATGTTTATTTTGTATAAGTTTAAAATTTCATGTTATTATTTTAAAAATACTATTAATTTAAAACATTTTTTAATATTCGACATTAAGATATCAGTATATAACTCTCATATGCTAAAGCACCAAAAAGCTTTTAATTTCTCTCGACCCCAAGTACTACTCAATATAATACACAACTATAAACAAAAGTAAATCTAAATAATAAATGAATTTAAAAAGTTATTATTAATTAAATTAATGCCACGAAATAAATTAATATAATATGCTAAAATAATTAAAATTAATGAAATATTTTGATATAAATTTAATTATAGTAAAGCACCGTTTTCTCGCTCTATGTATGAAAAATTAGTTCTTAGTTTTTTCATAACATGTTAATATTCTTCGCCAAATGTAAAATTAGATTTTTGAAATGATCAAAATGTTTTTTCTCAAATTTAAAAAAACGAATAGATTTATGATCGATATCCGCAAAACAATACGGAGTTTATATAATTTGATCAAACGTTGCCATCAATAATGAAGAATAAAGTTAATTATTGATTTTCCTGTCGATCACTAGCTGCTATGTTGTCGTGTTTTTCACTGTTTTATGGAATTAATTAATTTTATGTTATTTTTATGTTATGTTAATTTTATGGAGTTCGAAATGATGTTTTCAAGTAATTACATTAAAGTTAAAAGTTGTCACAAATGAGATGGTGCTTAAATTTTATTTTTATTTGTTTGATAACATTTTACTCAAATATCTTTACCAAATATTTCAACGTCTACTTTTGTATTGAAATCATTTCTATTTATAAACATTAATTAGTATCTTTTACCACTAATAAAGACTTCGTTCTCATATATAAAAACAAATACTAAAATAAGCCATTTTTTAAAATTACGAGTAACATCACATCATTTTTATTAATGGCTTTTCCACATTTATTCTGTCATTTTTAGAAATAATTTCAATTGCTGATAAATTAGTTTCATAATAAAATTAATTTATTGAAACACATTGTATATGGTGAGTTGTGGCCGAGTGAACGTGAACTCTGAACCCATTGCAAAAGTGTGCCTACATTCACTTTCTTGGCCATGGCGTATTAACTTTTTAATAAAAAATGGAACTTAATTATGTCAAATATTTGTCTCACACCGTAAAGCTATAAAATAATACGGAGTAAAACACTATATAAAACTTTTAGTTACTTCTCTTATCGGGTTGAACTTTTAGGATGAAACCACAAGACTTAACATATTATCAGAGTCAAACCCGATTGTGATTTGAGTGCTTGTTTATATTAACATTATTCATTATTAAGGGTGGCTTGTTAATTGAGGATATGTTTGGCCCATCTATATACACCCAATATTGTCCAGACCGTTCGGGCTAAAGGACGTGTTAAAATATTTGTCCCACATCGGAAAGCTATAAAATAATACAACACTAAATAAGACTTTGAATTACTCCTCCTATCGGGTTGAACTTTTAGGATATAACCTCAAATCTTAACAATATTACATTCCTCTCACACTAATGTTGTCTCTTCCTTTTCGTTTCGTACCATTATATTTATCTCATACGGAGTAACAAATTTGATAAGCGACTCGAAATCATTCTCGCTTTTCTTAATAACCGCTCACATGTTCACGCTATAATGTTATAAATGGGACGGAAGTAATACTAGTAGTATTTTCCCAGTAGCCATCATTCACGTAAGTATTACATAAATACGTTATACGTACATACATTATAGTATTATACATAGCTGATAGCTAGCTATATATAAGCCTATATACATATATCCCCAAATACGTCTTGCCTATATATCGATCTTTAATTCGGCATTTAACCATAACTCGTTTTAATTTCTTTGTCAAGGATGTTGGGCAAAAAAGAGAATGGTTTCAGCACATTAAATCAAGAAGAGATAATTGAGGAATTTGAGTCGTTGACAAAGGATGCTGGGAAAGTACAAGAGGAGATTCTAAAGAGGATCCTTCGAGAGAACAAAGAGATCGAATATCTGCGGCGGAAATGCGGTCTTAACGGAAGAACAGACCTCGAGAGCTTCAAGGCGTGTGTTCCTCTTGTCATCCACAAAGATTTGGAGCCTTACATTCAGCGGATTGCTGATGATGCTTCCTCTCATATCCTCACCGCCAAACCCGTTACTGCCTTGTCTTTGAGGCATGTATCGTCTTTATATCCACCCTTTGGATTAATTAAGAGTCGTTCTAAATTATTTTTACTTTATATTTTGATGTTATAAATCAAATTTTATCAATATAAATTCATTTTTTTAATATCGACGTATATTAACGTATTTTAACGAAATTATAATAACGAGTAAATTAAAGTGCAGGTCATACACACAAAAAGCCATTTTTGTAATAAAATTCTGTTATATATGGATCAACATGAGCTTTAATTTTGTGACTTATTAGTCTCTCCTAAGATGAATAACTAATTAATTAATATCATACCCTTTTTATGAATGCATGGGTTCATCCCTAAATAATCTATGTTATTCTAGTATTTAAATTTATTACTAGAATGGCACATTTCTTCAAATAAGACCATCATTATTTGGTTTTATCAAAATATGGATGACTCATTCACTTTTAATTAAAAGAATAGTTTAACTGTTATTCTTTTGTTAGGACTAAAAACAAGTCAACATTTGATAAAACATAATTAGTCAATTATATATTAATATATATAGTTTATGCTTTACTTTAATTTTATTATTATGTTAAGCGTAAGACTTGTATGTTATTGTTGTTGTTTTACTCTTAGCTTAGTATGTTGAACTCATTTCATAATTATTTATTAGTTGGACTTAATTAATTTATTTGGACTAATTTGGGTTTCTGTGTTTGTGAAGCTCTGGAACCACTCAGGGGAAGCAAAAGTTTGTACCATTCACTGATGACATGTTTCATTGTGCATTGTTTATATTTAAAGCCTCCTTTGCTTATAGAAACAGGTAATTTTTTCATTTTCTAATGCATTCGGTCCTTAAAATCTTAAAATAAGTATTCATGCATTTTGGAGAAATTAAAAATTATAACGTGTCATTACTTATTTGTTCATAAATCATCAAAAGCCCACTTAATATTTTTTGGGTATTAACAAAATCATATATATATATATATATATATATACACAAAATAAATGTAACTTTAATTTGAGTTTTATGCTATAATAATGCTATATAATAAAAATCATATTTATTTCAATTTATGAGTTCGGTATTCCACGGTGTACTTAGACTGAGGCATGGGTTTGATACTCAGATTATAGAACTATATACTCAGTAAATATGAAAAATATTCGTAATCATATACTCGGTAACAAAAAGAAAATGCAATGACGACATTTGATGATGGTTAATGGGTAAATAATTAAGTTTGTTTTAACTCTCATATTAGGCTCAAAAAAGTTATACAAAGATAAATTTAAAATTTTCTAGTAGAATTTTGCAACGTAGTCGTTAATAACTTTTTTTCTAAGTAGACTAATTTTGGAGTTAGAAATAAATTACAAACAAAATAGTGCGTACTATAGGGATGTTGAGAAATTGAAAAACAAAACGCAAGGATCCAAAATAAAGTGTGTCATATTAATTACAGAGACCAAATGCATATTTAAATTGTAATAGAATACGACAAACCCTTTTGAAACGACTATATATGAAAAAATGATAAAACTTCTTGGAATTAAGCTAGGGAGTATGCAACATGCTTTTTAATATAGTAACACGATTTATGATGTTATGAGCGTACTTATATGTGAAGAGTGATAAAAAGAAGTCTGTGAGCCACATTATGTAACAATTAAGAATAAGAATTTCAGAGTGGTTTTTAGTCTTCAGAAATCATGTTTAGGGAATTAATATGGGAAAGGTTGCGAGAATGATGGCTTAGACAAATCAGATCTAGTCTGACCTGAGACTGAAAACAATCTTAATATGTTGACGCCTCTTGGTTACTAAAATTGAACAATGGTTCAGATAACATATTAAGAATCTAACTTTTGCTACATATAAAAGTGAAGGAATAGCTCAGAATTTTATGCTGAGTATTTTGATTTGTATTTTCATACTACGTATGCATATGATTGGGATAACTCAATAGTGATAAAGAATTTTTTCCACTTTCGATTCCCGACTATTGTGTCAGTCACATTTTTGGAAACCTTTTAGTTTTTTTCATTTTTAGTTCTCGATTACTGTGCGAGAGACACTTTTAGTCATCAACTTTAAAGTTTTTCACATTTAATTAGTCCCTGAATATTATCAAATTGATGTTTCTAGTCCTTCCACTATGATTTTGACATAATAAGTGGAGGACTAAAAATGTCACTATTATAATAGACTTAATAATTGAAGGACCAGAAGTGTCACTTTTATGAAAGTCAAATAACTTATTATGAAAATTTTCAAATACGAGAAACAAAAATGTCTTTCACACAATAGTGGAATATCTAAAAGTGAAGAAAAAATCAAAATTGAGTATCCAAAGTGTCAGCGATATAATAGTTGGAGGGATAAAAATGGCAAAAGCTTTAGTGATAAATTATTTTGTTTAAATATTATTGTAAAAAGGATATAAAATAAGTATGTATATCCACTCTCTTTTTATTCCTTTATGCGCTTAAAAGTGGTACTGATTTAGCTATATCTGTGTTCTTTACTTCTAGAAACATTTCTTTGTATCTTTATTACTTGATTCTTGTGCAATATTGCTTATGTGCAGAGAATTCCCAATTGGAAATGGAAAAGTTTTGCAGTTCTTATACAGTAGCAAGCAGCTGAAAAGCACCAAGAGTGGGTTACCAGCTGCCCCAATATCAGCTCATGTGGTCAATAACCTACAGTACAGCCAAATGTTACAGGGAATGAAGGCTCCCAGTTGCAGCCCAAGTGAAGTGATCTACAGCCCTGATTTTCACCAGTCATTATACTGTCACCTTCTTTGCGGACTCATTTCTCGTGACCAAATCCATTTCATAACCTCCGTGTTCGCTCACGGCATTGTTCTTGCCTTTCGAACCCTCGAACAAGTGTGGGAAGAGTTGTGCACTGACATTCGGGAAGGCGTTCTTTCGAGCCGTGTCACGATCCCCTCCGTTCGGGATGCCATGTCATCGAAGATCCTCGTCGCACCCGACCCTGAGTTGGCGGGCACGATCTATGAGAAGTGCAAGGCACTGATGGAGAATGGGTGGTATGGACTGATCCCGGAGCTGTTTCCTAATGCAAAGTATATTAGTTCAATCTTCACTGGGACCATGCAGCCTTATGTGAAGAAGTTGAGGCATTATGGAGGGGAGATGTTGCCTTTGATGAGCTCAGATTATGGGGCTTCTGAAGGGTGGGTAGGGTTTAATGTGAACCCTAAAGATCCACCAGAGGTTGCTACCTTTGCAGTGGCCCCAAATGTAGGGTACTTTGAATTTATTCCTTTGAAAGATGGTTTGGAGTTTGAACCTGTTGGTTTGACCCAAGTCAAAGTTGGGGAGGACTATGAAATTGTTCTCACAAATGGCACAGGTACACCTTAAATGCTTTTACTAACTACTTAATTAAGAGTTTATGGTTTGTGAAATTGATCAAATCCATTTTACACTACGGAGTATTAATTAATCTGATAGTCGTTCAATATAATTATATTCCTGATTCTTTAATTCGAATCTTGTAAGAATAACAATTTTATTCTCTTTAGTTGAGAAAATTCTTCAAGTAGGATTAAAATATAGACAAATAATATGATATCCATTGTTTTCTTTAATGTGATATCCATTGTTTTCTTTCTAACTAATATGAGACTCTTCACTTCTAACTAATTGAGAGAGTTTCATACTTTTAATATGATCGAATAAGTCACATTTTGAGAATAAAACATAAATATTACTTCTTGTGCATTTCGTCTATGTTTTAGTCCTATTTTGAGCATTTACCTTAAAATTATATTATATAGTATCGTATTATACATGAACTAAATATCATGAAAGAAATTGCTATAGATAAATAAGATAAGAGTAATTCACAAGAAAAGTGTTCCAATAAGAGCAACACATTCTTGTCATCCTTATTCCATGCTAGAAGTATGATTCATTTAGTCACAACAGACTGCTAAACGTAGTCAAAACGTCTTTCGATAGTGAAGAAGTGTTGTTTTGATGAGCAAAAACAATGTTTTATTCGGTGGAGGAAATCCGTTAAACTACGTATTTTAGAGTATTTCATTTTTGGACACCTTCTATTTTTTTCTTAGACAAGATTTCTAAATAGGACCAAAGTGTAACACAGTCTAACTTATCAAATAAGAGTATCAGTGATTTATTGCGAAATATGACTATTTCTCTCCTAAAAGAAAAACTTTGTTTTTATTTATTTTTTTAATCAGTCCTGTTTTGAAAAGAAAGCATATACAATCCTACTTTAGAATTTTGTTAATGTTTTACTCATATTTTGAACAACTATTTAAAGTCTTAATAAAGTATTCATGTTTTACTCCTACTATATGTAATATCTTTTTTATTACTTCTTCCACCGTACAAGTTAAAGATACATCATGCTTGACCTTTTTATTAACAATGTTGGATTTTGACCAATTATATATGTATAAAAAACTACTTTTTTTTTTACTGAATGTATAAAAAATACTCCGTATTACATATTAATAATATGAACACACAATGTTTGTGGTAAAAATGTCGTAAAAAAGTATAGATTTTATAAAATCACCGAAACATACATTCAGGGCATACTAGGCTCCAATCTATCCAAAATTTGTACGAACCCAGCCCATAATACTCTCCTGGCTACCCGGATACAAACATTGACCAAAGTTTAAGACCAAAAAAATTATGAAGAAATAAAAACTGAAATGACAATATAATGTACTATAAGTACATGATGCATTTAATCATCTAATCCTAATGCAAATATGCATGCATGCAGGAATGTATCGGTATCGCCTGGGAGATATAGTGAAGGTGAAAGGCTTCCATAACTGCACCCCACTGCTCCAATTCGTTGGCAGGAAAAGTCTTATCCTCAGTATCGATATTGACAAGAACACAGAGGAAGATCTCATACTCTCTGTGGAAACAGCTGCAAAAATCTTAAGCAGCAACCCATCATCCAAGATTGAGTTACTTGACTTCACAAGCCATGTCAACACATCATCATATCCAGGCCATTACATTATCATCTGGGAATTGAGTGGGGAGGCAATTGATCATCAAGTTCTGCAAGAATGCTGCAACTGCTTGGACCTTTCTTTTGCAGATGCTGGGTATAATGTCTCTAGAAGGGTCAAGACCATTGGTCCGCTGGAGCTTCAGGTGGTGAGGAAAGGGACATTCAACAAGGTTCTGAATCACTTTGTAGGTATGGGAGCTACTCCAAACCAGTTCAAGGCTCCAAAGTATATCCCAGAAACTAATGAGGCAGTTATTGGGATATTAAGAGACAATGTGGCTATGACTTTCTTTAGTACCGCATATCCTTGAAGTTGTAATAGCCAGTGCCCCCGTGCTTGGCTCGAAATAAAACACAAAACATGGGAGTACTACCTTTTGTGGGACATAAGTTTTAAAGTTTACTATTCATATAGTCAATGGAACATAATCTATTCTTAATACTTCTTATATACTATGATAATTAAGCATTTATAATGTTAATTCATCTTTGAAGATATCTAAACTAGTACTGATAATTTAATTTACGTATTCATAAATTAATGCATGATATAAAACTATCATGTAAAACAACATACTAGAAGAAAGCTAAACTGAACGCAAACTAATAGTTCAATTGGGACAGAGAATGCATTATTTCATGGTGCTCTAGTCTATGTGTGTATAACTTGTTTAATACTGGTCTGGTTATGTCTAAAATATCATATTATGTATAATTGTTATTAGTTAATGCTAGTTAAAACACCAAAGCAATTTTAGAGTCCATTTTGAGCATCGAAATGCTATGAAAACATAGTAGATACAAAGTTATAGAAGAAACTTGGTGAGAAGGAAAATAATGAGAAAAGTAACGTATTGGTTCAAATTCAATAATTTTATGATTGCTATTTGTTTACTTTCATTTTTAAATTTGTTTCTTATATATAAATACAAAGAAATCTAAATAAGTAACAATTGAAAAACATTGATCATACTTCATTTTTCTTCAGATTTCAGATTTCCGAGGTAAAACCATATGCATCAATGCAAGAAAATAACTTTTTGAACATTTTCTTTCTTTTCTATATCACTTTCCAGGTTCCAAACATAACCTTAGGGTGGCCTTTTAATCCCTTTTTGTTTTTCTAATAAATATGTGACAATCTTTTATTCACACAATTGGCCTCCTTGTACAATCTGTCAAAAAAAAACGTGGAATATATTTGGGTTTATTCCTTTCCCATGCGTGTTTGTTTCCCTCTATCTCTAATGCAATCCATGTATGTAGTGAATGAATTGTGCTACATCGGTTCTGATATTGCGCAAGGCAATCAAGTAGCTGTACATTTACATGTATCTATATATGTACGCATTCATAGTGTTGATCAGGTATGAACTTCGGGATGAGTTTCTGTCTGAACTAATCTAATTTAAACTGTTGGATGATAATGTATGTCCCATATCTAAGATTCTTTAAATTACCTTTACCTTTTCAATGACGATACTCAAACATGACTTTTACCTTCTCGTTGACGATCATAAACCACAAACTTTACCTTCTGTATGACGATCTTGAAACAGGAATCTCAGAGTTTGAGTAGAAGCTATTCTCGAGAAGCTGAAGTTGTGCTCTTCTTTGAAATACAAGGCTCTTCAATTACAGATGCTAATTGATAGGTAATGAGTAAGAATAGCTTACTTTTTTCGTCTATATTCATCTGGGGCAAAAGTTGAAAAGCTTGTTGATGCTGCATATGAATGTGTACAAAAACTGTAAAAAGAAGAAGTTACCCATATGCTTATGGTAGATAGTTTCAACAGTACATTGTTAGAATAAAAACTATACCCTGCCAAAAACATTGCTAAGTTCAGAGTCAAAGACTACTACTTGACTGCCCTTTTGAGAAGTGCAACTAAAATTCAACTTATTCAAGTTTTCAATCTTTCATAGAGGATTGGGGTGGTTAGAAGTCCCCTTTAGATTGACAATTTTCTTGGTCCATACAATCTACACGTGTTATGATATTTTACTTGAGAAATGGCCCGGTCCGTTGTAAAGTTTTCTTCTGATAATATGACGATTTCTTATTTTAGAGATGTAGACAAGTGCAATTGGAGGCCATTGTATTTGATAAATTTGGAATGAATCTATTTTCCTATGTTTGTATTACAATACTCTAGTATTTTTCAAACTCACCCTTGATAAATCTCAATTAGGGGAGTGTTTGCTATTGCTTAAAAAGGACTTCTGTTTGCTAAAAAGGTTGAAATTATGTTTCGCAATTTTAGGCAATTTTAAGAAGTTTAAAGCAAAAATAGAAGTAATGGAATGAGTGCTTGTAAATGCGTTTGACTCTAAAACATACACAAAAACACCCGGCTACCAAACAATCTATGTTTGGCTTTTCCAAAATCACTTTTCTTTTAAGAAATTGTCCTAAACAAAAGTAAAGATTTCTAGTGTTCCAAAATCGGAGTCCTATATGGCTATATTTTTATTCCGTGACTATGGGTAATTATGGGTCAACCTGAAAAAATATAAAGCTATGACAATATATAGTTATGTTTAAACAGAAGTAAAGATTTCTAGTGCTTTTTACTTATGACAATATATAGTTATGTTTAATAAAACTTGATAAATGATAATGATTAAGTTGTTGGCAGTAACCTACTCCTACTTATGAGAACAAATATAATACTCTTTATTCGGGAATATTTCCTATTTTTTGCAAAATTCACTAGTACAAAAAAGGCTTTTCACATCGGTCAAAAAAGACTTTTCACATCGGTCAAACAGCCGATGTGGTTCCAGCACATGTGAAAAGTATTGACTTTTGACATCGGTCAAACAGCCGATGTGAAGAGTCTTTCTACATCGGTCGTTTAGTGCCCGATCTAGAAGATAGTCCGAAACGGCGTTTTTAATGATTTTTCACATCGGTTATAACCCATGTAGAAGAGAAACCACATCGGTTATTTTACAACTGATGTAGAAAAACTTCAATTTTTCCCGGAGCATAGGTTTTTCACATCGGTTATAACCCATGTAAAAACGAAATCACATCGGTTATTTCACAACTGATGTGAAAAGCTTCATTTTTTTCGGAACATGTGTGTTTCACATCGGTTATAACCCATGTAGAAAAGCAATCACATCGGTTATTTCACAACTGATGTGAAAAGCTTCATTTTTTTCGGAACATGTGTGTTTCACATCAATTATAACCCATGTAGAAAAGCAATCACATCGGTTATTTCACAACTGATGTGAAAAGCTTCAATTTTTTCGGTATTTTTCACGAAAAAAATTTGCAATATGACCTCTGTTGCACAATTATAGCACAATTTTGACCTGTTCACTTGATCCAACTAAAACAATAACACAAGCTATTTTTCAATTCTTCCACAAATATTAAACAAGTTCAAGTAACAACTTAGTACATAATAATAAACTAAAATAAACTAATCCTTGCACAAGTCTAGAGTAATAACCCATTGTATAAAGTTACAAGTCTCATCATCACTCAAAAACTTAAACAAACACGTTCATCATGTGTCGTTGATGGATTGTGTCATTTCTAAGAAATATGATGCCCAACGAGTTCGTACTTAATCAATCTCTTCTGATGAGAATGGTTCCGGATTGGCGAATCGCTACAAATTATATAAGAAGGTTATTAAAAAACATTACATGTGGTGCAAACCTATTGAATGTAAATAAAATAATAACGTACCTCATCCCACATTTCAAGAATTACCGCCGAAACAATATTCAAAATATGCAACATCACATAATAACCATATTCATAACTCCCAACTTGCATCTGAGACTAAAAATTAGAACATAATTACTAATCAGAAATTACGGTATTCGACTTGGTGCTACACAAATGAAAGTAAAAATAGCATACAAAGTAAAGTAGTAAGTATTTACCATAGGAATAATCCATTTCACTCTTCCCTTTCTTGAGTTGAGCCTACAGCTTGCCTCCATTGCACTATGTAATTTATAATATTAAATATATATATAATAATAATAATTTATTTATGTAATTAAGATATACAATATATATTTAAAAATTAAATAAAACGGAATGTACAAAATACTTACGCATCAATAATACTTACGTTTGCACCTCATTTACAGAATCGCCTACTTCTTGAATGGTGTGTGGATCAATGAATCCATACACATGACCAATATTTCTGGATATGCACAAGCGGTGTAGATACCTAACACAAAAAGATTCAAGTAAATAAAATGCTATTTTAACTAATTCTCTAAAACTACCAAAACCCATGGATGGTTTTCTGCAAATGAGCTTCATGCTCTAACATTCTCCTAAGTGTAGCCTCCTTTGACTTGTGAAACATTCTTGGCCCTATAAAAGAAAGATAGAGAAGACACTTAGGAAATGCATTATAAAACCTCAAGAAAGTGGCAAGAGCTTACCAAATGGAATGTCAAGGGGCTCCCTAGAAGCAACATCGGATGAGCTTAAACTTGTTGATGACTTTCCCATATCCAGATGGTGCAGTTTTTGCCTTCTAATATTTTACAATTATAAAATGAAGCAATTTTAATCCCAGTGAGAGAGAAGTCACACAGACATTACAATTTAGAGGCGGTAGGTGATTTTTTTACAAGTACCTATTCTTGTCGGAGGTTTTTTCCATTTCCTTGTAGGGTTTAACAAGAACACGAGAGTCACACACATAATGAAGGGTTTCCTTTGGCTAAGATTAGCTTCACAGTGTCCGCATAGACAAACGTAACAAAACCAAACATCCGCTTCTGCTGAAATAGAATTCTAACATCTTGCACTGGCCCATACATACACAGTATATATAATTTTAACACAGTATATATAATTTTATAAACACAAGAATCAATCGTTACCTAAAGTAGCTAGAGACATCCTCTTCAGTGAATGTGCTATCAACTAGAAATGTCAAGTAAATCTGACAAGAACTTGGATTTGAGTACCCATCAGAATTGCCTCCCAAGAGATCACTGATCATCGGTCCCGACCTGAAATTCAGAAAAAAACAGCTGTGAGGCCAATGCAAGGCTTTCTGTTACAAATTTGATGGTTAATTCACAAGGTTGTTGCATAATAATAGACACAAATGATACAACTTAGATTGCACAAATCAATAGCAGGTGATGCAGTCCTTGGGTTATTGGGAGAAACCTTACTCAAAGTTTCTGCCCGTGCAGTAACCTGCTTGACAGTAGGCATTTGAGCAGGTTGTCCAGGTCTTGGAGTTAGCTCTTTCACTCTAGGGTTGCTTTCAGAAATTGTTAGCTCAGTCACTTGCTCCCCAGACGGCTTAAGCAAAGAATCAATCCCCTGCATCAAGGCTCTTCCTGCACCATTAGCTTTAGACTTTGAGAGTCCATTAGTTTTTGCCTTCACAGCATCAGCATCAGCCGGAGGCTTCTCTTACAGTTTCATTAAGTTTACATTGCTCAAAGTAGGGAAATCATCATCTGACTCTTCCAGAACAGAGAATCTGGATGAAGAGTGTGTTTTTCGAGACCCTTGTTTATTTGTCGCCATAGTAGCATAAACTGCAGTCTAAAACAATTGCAGGTGAAGTCCAAACTAGAACACACTGTAAGCTATTCGTCGATGTAGCAGTAGTCAGGTCCGTCAACAAGACTCAGTCGCAAGTGACTCCCACTTCTGGCCGCGACCTAAAAACCATCCCCACCATCAACGAGTAAGTCACTGAGCTTCGTCCTGGCACGGCGAGTCCCACACAAGTCTCAAAAACCAGAGAAACTCCCCAAATTCAAAGAATCAACCTCAAATTACAAACAACATGAACAGTACGAAAACTTCATTTGTTGCGTTTCTGGTCCCAAATCATCATTCCAAGCTCAAATCGAAGGTTGAAAGTGAGATTAGAACTAGATTCCGATTACAAACATAGCATATACAAGGATTAAAACAGCAAGACGGACGATTCTCAAAAGAATAATACACGAAAAGAACATACATGCTAGAGCTATTGCAAGCAACATCGATGCCAACTTTGTAGATTTAAGAATTTGGGAGTTACCGTAAATTGATGAAGATGATGACCTGCCCGCTGCTCGTTGGAACGCCCATCCGCCGTTCATTGGAACGCCCGTCCGCCGTCCGCCGTCTGCTTGAACGCCAGCCGCCCGCCCGCTGCTCTTCCTTCTTCGGTTGGTCTGTCTTGCATCCGATAGGTCTGAAATCGCTAGGTCTAAAATCGCAGAGATGAAATCAGGTTAAAATCAGGCTCATTTTTTTTAACTAATCCAGATCGGGTACCACCGATCTGGAATAAGATCCTTTTTTTGGCTTCCACATCGGTTTTAACCGATCTAAAATAAAGTTTCATTAATTCTGAAAAGTACCCCGTTTTTCTTTTCACATCGGTTCTAAACATAACCGATTTAGAATATTTTCTAAAATTTTAAAAAGTACCCCGATTTGGTTTTTAACATGGGTTATAACAACAACCCATCTAAAAAACTTTATAAAAATTATAAAAATGACCCCGTGTTAGTATTCTACATGGGTTTTAAAATAACACATGTAGATAAAGTGATGTAAAAAGGCTTTTTTGCACTAGTGATTATATATTAACTTTAACACTTAAATAAGGGAAATTTTATTAGCAACCATCATATATTTAATGGATACAAGTCATACAACCACCTATTTCAATAATGAATAAACTTATTCTCTAGTTCTCATTATACCCTTATCGAGCAACCATATCCAAAGTAGCCAAAGCTTTACTTTCTACTATGACCATCAGATTTAGGCCTTAACTTCTCTGTTAGGAATATTTCATGGTGTTCAATCTAATTAAATATCTTTGTATTTGTGTAATTATTAATTAAACGTGTAATACGGGCCATAAATGTGTATCAGCCCGTTAGCTTCCTTGTAACCCGTAAGTTAGCCAAATTCTCCTATAAAAGGAGGCTAACTTACGGGAACCCTAACTAACAATCGAGGCTTAGAAAGAATAGAGGTGAGATAGAGAGAATAGGGTTTCTGCTGCTCTCCTTCTCCAGGGAGAGCAGCGGGGTTTCATACGGTATACCAGATTTGGTTTTCATCTGCTATCTTTCTATCTGCTTCTTTTTAACTGCTTATGATTGTTGTTTGTTAAGTTTGATGGGATTATCAATTGGTATCAGAGACGAGGCGTGAAACAGGTTGAATGTATATGCGATTTTTTCCGATCTTACGAAGAACTGCTCTGCTTTTCTTCATATTTTCTTCAATATAGAGTTTTGCTCTTGTAATCTTGTTTGTGAACGAAAATCTGTAAAAATTATACTGTTGGAATCGCCTTTCAAAACAGATCCAACAGCATATCCTCTTTTTTCGATTTCTGCAAATTTTCTGTTTTCCTAGAACTCTACATGAATTGCGAGTTTATGCTTTTAAATGCCTGCAGAATCAATTTTTGACTTGAAACAGATACAGGAGAATCGCGACCTTCAGGGCTATTCAGAACAGTTTTCAGATTCTCAAAATTCGAAGTTTTCATTTTTGCAGGAACTCTACATCTTGGATCTCGAATTCCTAAACTCGGCACTTTTAAAATTGAGAGTTTTAAACTCGCGATCATGAACTCGAGTTTTAAACCTCGAGTTTAAACCTCGAGTTTTAAACCTCGAGTTCTGACCTCGAGTTTAAACCTCGAGTTCTGACCTCGAGTTTTAAACCTCAAGTTCTGACCTCGAGTTTTAAACCTCGAGTTCTGACCTCGAGTTTTAAACCTCGAGTTCTGACCTCGAGTTTAAACCTCGAGTTCTGACCTCGAGTTTTAAACCTCGAGTTTAAACCTCGAGTTCTGACTTCGAGTTTTAAACCTCGAGTTCTGACCTCGAGTTTTAAACCTCGAGTTCTGACCTCGAGTTTAAACCTCGAGTTCTAACCTCGAGTTTTAAACCTCGAGTTCTGACCTCGAGTTTAAACCTCGAGTTCTGACCTCGAGTTTAAACCTCGACTTCCGACCTCGAGTTTTAAACCTCGAGTTTTAAAATTGAGAGTTTTGGAATTTCGAGTTTCGGAATTTCGAGTTTTAGGAACTCGATGTTAAGGATTTCGACATTCTGAAAAATTTCAGAATTTTTGGAATTTCTAGATGTTTTGAATCTTTCAAAGTTTGCAGTTTCTTGAAACTCATAATTTGAATCTTGACATCCTTTGCAGTTCATCGAAGCTTTACATTATAGGATTTCTGAATGATTCCCTGCTTATCAAAGTTTTTAAAAGTTTTCGATGTTCTCATGTTTTTCAAACAAGTTTTTGATATTATGAGGTTTTCGAAACTCCAAAGTTTTCGATGTTCCAAACAATTTGAAATTCTGAAGATTTTGTTATTCTGAGGTCTGTTTTGCAGGTGGATTTCGCCATTACTCTTCAAGGTAAACTCGAAATTAAAATCTCGAGATTAGGATTTCGAGTTTTTGCCTTAGAATTTTGTTTAAATTCACCTACTCTCGAAATTCAACATCGAGAACCTCAACCTCGAAGAATTTCCTCAAAAACTCAAAATTAGAGATTTTCTGCGACACCGCATTGTTTTGGCCATAACTTTTGACTCGGTGATCCGATTTTAGCAAACTTTTTTTTGTTGGAAAGATAACGAAAAGATCTTCAATTAACAGTGATCTAATGCGCCCTCAATCGCAGTCCTTGAGGGTCAAAACGTTAGTTTTCCGACAAACTTTGTAAATCACCGATGTGTAGGTCAAAACTTAGGCAAATCTGATCAAATTCTTTCAAAGTCAAACCTAACGTCTCAGCTGCATTGTAGAGGTCTGAAAATAGTAGATAATTCAATCAACCTCGCGTCAACGGTCATCTTACAACAATCAACAGCAATGGACGCTATATCTCCTTAGCTTGTTCATGTATTTGTCAAACTCATTCTTCAAAAGATAAGGACAAAATTATCAAGGAATTGGAAGAGAGAAGAGCAAATAATCACAAAGTCCTACTGAAGTAGCTTGATAAGTCCATGATGTACTCCTAATTTACCATATTTATGATCTTGTTTTGTCACACTTTTAATATTTTATTTCTCATTTTTAAATTAAAAAGGATTGATTTTTATCATCTTGAACATTTTAAGGTATTGCACTTGTTTTGGTATATTTTTGAATTTCAGGATAATTCGGGATGTAAATTAAAATTCTGAAAAGAAATAAAATTACTCCCAAGTAAAGACGGAAAAACAACCAAAGTGAAGTGGGTCCTTACTTTAACTCTAAAATGTTTTATCAAGAGACCCGAATACATTTTTCAGAATAAACAAGATTGTGCGCAACAAAATGTACCGGTTAACTGCGGACCAGTTAATTGATCACACAGTCAACCGGCCATAGAAGTCATGGACAAAGAAATTAAACAGTGAAGGAAAAGAAATGTGGCCAGACTTGCGGAGAAAATAATGCAATGAATTAATTTGGCAAGGACCCATGCGTACAAGGCTAAGATATAATTGTATCCATGGCCAATCTCTCCAACCAATAACCTCATGCCATGTCATCAATTCTTTACCACCATACAGCCACATAGTCATCATCATCTTACCATCATGAGGAACGCAGCAGCTATCAAACTTCTTGCAGGAAATAAAACAAACTGAAGACTATTCACGGGAACTGTTGTTTCGGCGCCTAATGGGATTAGGCTAATCAATTTGCAACATTATTATTTCCACCAGCATCATTATTGAATAACCTTCAAGCTCAAGAGAGTTTGTGTTGCCTATATAAAGACACATTTTGGAGCTCGGAAAACACACCAATTCGGAGAGAAATCTCCTTCTTCTCTTCTTTAGCTTTGTTCATAGTAGTAGTCATATAATAAAAGTGATTCTGTCAAGAACACTTTCTGTAAATTTCAGTTTGTAATTTTCATTTCAAGAATTTTAGTTCTTTAATTTCAACAATCAAGTTCATTTGGGAAGTATCAGCCAGAATCATTCTCAGCTTAAGGATTTCACTTTCTCTATTCTAGCTCATTATTTATGCCTTCAGGTTCTTATTCAAATACTCATTTTATTTTCTTTGATCTGTTAAATTAATTATGCCTATAATTAGTTTTACTTTTATTTCGTTTACTGTAATTATGTGTAATTAAATTAGTTTAGGTTTGGGCAAGATGTAATTTTTGCTGTTAATGTTCATATGATAATAATTGGTTAAAACTATTACTTGGTTAATTTTAGGAGTGATGAGTTGAATATTCTAATCTGCTAAATACATTATATTGAGAAATGAATATTATCACGGGAATGAAATTTCATTAAAATCCCTTTTGTTAATTCACCCACTAAATTGTTACACAGAAGTGTTAAGGAATTTAGGATAATTTGATTTTGTATTTTTTACTGTCTTAATAAAATTACCGCGGGAGCGGAATTAATTTAAGATAGTGTAATCAACTAAGTCGTGGGAACGATTAGAAGATTACCATTTGTAAATCTTTCACACACCTAAAAGTAACTAAGTTAATTAGTTAAATCTTTATTATTATGAACATCAAAATAAAATTACTCTTAGCCCAAGCCTAATTTTCTCTATATCATTAATTGTTAAATTACCAAGTATTGTGATTTATTTTACTCTCTTAGCAATTTCGCATTAACAAAAACAAGTTAAAAAAATCTATTCACTTAGCTCCATTGCAAAATGTTATCAATTTGTGATTAGCTAAAAATCAATCATTAATTCTAGTTCTCTTTTTGAGTCATTCTCTAGCGGAACGATACTCACTTACTCTATACTATATCGTTACAAGCCAATTAAAACATCATTTCCATTCACATTTTTACACCATTTCACACTACACATTTTGGCATGTCACGATTTTGGCGCTGTTGCCGGGGAATGGCATAGTGTTATTGATTGATTATTAGTTAATATTAGTGTTTGTTATTATTTATCTGGAGACTGAGTATTTTTTTTACCTGTTCTCATCACTTTCGTAAAAAAGAAACAAAAAGAAAATCATTTTTCGTGCACTAAAAAAAACTCTTAAAAAAGTGTATGCATACTCGCTCTCAAGGGAGTGAAGGATTGCAACCCCTTAACCTTGATTTTGAAAAAGAATTAAGGAAAAGAAGAAAAGCACGAACCCTTGAACTTAAAATTCCAGATCTGATCATGGAGGATTTTCAAAACAACCCCAATAATCTAAATGGCCAAAACCTAATTCCAAATCCAAATCCTACACCACCTCAAAATACACCCATTGATACTCCCAGAGATAGACATAATCCTTTCTTTGGAGATCAAAGACCACCAGGATTTGAAAATTTCCAACAAATTCCTCCCCAAACACAACCCCAAATTTATCCACCACATCCCTACCAAAATCACCAAAACCAACCTCCTCCTCCATATCCATACACTTACCCATATCCTTACCCACCTCCTCCATTTATGCACCCATATCAACCTCACCCATATGGCCAATACTACCAACACCCACATAATCAACAAAATCAAGGGCAAATCGCGAGACAACATCAAGGGAGAAGACTTCTTGATTATGTTGCAGGTGAAATTGAGGAACAAGACAGTATTCTCTATCCAGGCAAGGATGCAGCAAATTTTGAGATCAAACCAGCACTTATATCATTGGTCTCAACCAACAAATTTGGCGGATCAAAGAGTGGAGATCCGACGAGCCATGTGAAACAGTTCTTGAGAGCTCTCCAAACTCTTAAACTTAATGGAGCCTCTGTTGATGCTATCAGACTCAGATTGTTCCCATTCTCACTGAGGGATGGAGCATTGAGTTGGTTTAACTCTAAACCATCCGGTTATTTCAACACATGGGAGATGTTGCATCGAGAATTCATGAAGGAGTTCTATCCTCCTTCCAAGGCATCAAAAATGAAGAAACTTATCCAGCAATTCAGGCAACATCCATCAGAATCTCTTTACGAATCATGGAAGAGTTTTAAAGACCTTCAAGTTCAATATCCACATCATAATATGAGCATGGGTGATCTCATTGTCTCATTTTATGAAGGATTACATGATAATTCCAAAATTGTTGTGGATGCCTCTGTTAATGGAGCTTGATCCTGAAACAGGCAAAGAGATGCTTGAGAAAATTTGTAACAACAGTGCATCATGGTATTCTGAAAGATCCACTCAAAAACTAGGAGCGGGAATTTATGAGGTTGACCAAACAACAGCTTTAACGGCAAAGGTTGATTCTCTCACAACCATGGTTCAAAATCTCACAGAGAAACAATCATCATCAACTTCTAGCACATCAACAAATCCATCATCATCTTTAGCTCAAGTTTTGTTCTGTGAACTCTGTGGAGGAGGACATTCTTTTAAGGAATGCAATCTTCTTGAACTTACACAAAATGTTCCTTCTGGCCCCACAGTAGAACAAGCTGAAGCTATATATGGTAGACCTCAAGTACAATATCAAGGAAACTATAACCCTCAAGGGAAGACACATCCAGGATTCTCATGGAGCAACCCATCAGGTGCAGCAAATTCATCTTTTCCATCCAAACCAACACCTCCTGGATTTCAAAATCAACAAGGATTCAGAGGAGGAAACCAAAACAACCAACAATTGAGGGGAAATCAAGGGTATCAAAATCCTCAAGGGTACCCACCGCAACAACAATTTTCATCACCTCCTCAACAACAACAACAATTTGTTGGAGTTAATGATTTCCAACAGATGATGCAAGGTATTACTAATCAATTCTCTCAACTCGCAACCCAACTCAATCAAATTCAAGCTCATAATAAAATGCTAGAGAGCCAAATTGCTAGTTTTGCTTCACCATCCACTAGCAAAGCTCAAGGCAAATTGCCTGCCTACTCTGAACATCCCAAGGAGAATGTCAATGCAATAACTACAAGGAGTGGAAAACAACTTTCTGATCCACCACTTGTAGTTGAAAAAGAAAAGATAATTGAAAAAGAGACTTCACCACCAAAGGAGAGTAACGAAGAAGGTCTCAATTTTCCAACACAAGAGGGCACGAAAAAGGTAGTTCAACCATATGTTCCACCTTTACCATTTCCTTACAGAGCAAAGAAGAACACAATTGATGAGATGAGGGATAAATTCCTCAAATGGATCGGACAACTTAACACAACAATTCCACTTCTTGATGCTCTGAAGCATATGCCTTCATATTCCAAATTTCTGAAGGAAATTCTGTCAAACAAAAAGAAGTTTGAAGAGAAAGCTACTGTAGCCATGAGCGAGGGATCCAGTGCTATTATTCAAAAGAAACTTCTAGAAAAATTGAAGGATACAGGTAGCTTTACTATTCCATGCATTATTGGAGGGTTCATGGTCAACAAAGCTTTGTGTGACCTTGGGGTTAGTGTTAGCCTTATCCCTTATTCTATGAGCAAACGACTTAGTCCATGTATTCCCAAAGCTACTTCGATGACCATTCAGCTTGCTGACTGATCTGTTAAGCACCCTGTTAGTATTCTTGAAGACATTCCTGTACAAGTTGGGAAATATTTCATCCCTTGTGACTTTGTCGTCCTAGACATGGATGAAGATGAGCGAGTACCTGTCATATTAGGAAGGCCTTTCTTGGCCACTGCTGGTTCCATCATTGATGTTAAAAAAGGTACGTTAATAATTGAAGTGGGGGATGAAAGGGTTGAGTTCAATATTTTCCAAATGGCGAGAAATCCTTCATGTGTGGAAGATTGTTGGAGGGTTGATATAGTTGATGAATGCGTGAGAGACTTCATGGGATTCTTTCACAATGATCCCATGGAAGCTTATGCTGTGGAGGAAATTGAAAAAAATCATGAGGGAGAAGAGTTAGTTGAGTGTGTAAAAAACAAAGAGAGTTGTGAAAAAAATCATGAGGGGGGGGGGGGGGGGGAATGGACAAACTGGCAGAAGTGAGGGAGACTAATAGCACAAAAGAACCACCCCAAGTTGAGTTGAAGCCCTTACCATCACACCTAAGATATGCTTATCTTGGTGAAAACTCTACTTACCCAATGATTATTAGCACTAAATTGAATGAGGAGGAAGTAGACAAGCTATTGGTCCTATTGAGAAAACACAAACAGATCATTGGATACTCCATTGATGATCTAATTGGCATCAGTGCTAACTATTGTATGCACAAAATTTATCTTGAGGAAGGACGCAAACCAGTTGTTGAACATCAAAGGAGACTTAATCCTAACATGAAGGATGTTGTGAAGAAAGAAGTTATCAAACTTCTTGATGCTGGTATCATTTACCCTATCTCGGACAGTAGATGGGTAAGTCTAATCCATGTTGTACCAAAGAAAGGAGGTTTCACGGTTGTTCCTAATGAGCATAATGAGCTCATTCCTACTCGCTTGGTCACGGGATGGAGAATGTGCATCGATTACAGGAAGCTTAACAAAGTCACAAATAAGGATCATTATCCTTTACCTTTCATTGATCAGTTTGTTGAGAGGATGGCAAACCATAGCCATTATTGCTTTCTCGATGGATTCTCAGGATATTTTCAAATCATGATCCATCCAGATGATCAAGAAAAGACTACCTTCACGTGTGCCTATGGTACATTTGCTTTTCGAAGAATGTCATTTCGCTTATGTAATGCACCCGGAACTTTCCAACGGTGTATGATGGCTGTATTCTCTGATCTTATTGAAGAAGTCATGGAGGTATTCATGGATGATTTCTCTGTCTATGGGACCTCATTTGACTCGTGCTTGGATAATCTTGATAAAGCATTGACTCGTTGCCAAGAGGCAAATCTTGTCCTAAACTGGGAGAAGTGCCATTTCATGGTAACAGAAGGAATTGTTCTTGGGCATAAGATTTCATCCAAAGGCATTGAGGTAGATCCAGCAAAGATTGAAGTGATCGAGAAGTTACCACCGCCAACATCTATTAAAGGCATCCGAAGCTTTTTAGGGCACGCTGGATTCTATCGGCGATTCATCAAGGATTTTGCTAATATTGCAAAACCACTCACAAGACTCCTATCCAAAGAGGTTGAATTTATCTTTGATGATGCTTGTCTTAATTCTTTTTGTAAAATTAAGAAAGCATTATGTTCTGCACCTGTCATTCAACCACCAGATTGGAGCATGCCTTTCATCCTAATGTGCGACACCAGTGATTATGCTGTAGGAGCCATGTTGGGACAGAAACAAGGTCGTTGCATATATGCAATTTATTATGCAAGTCATACTCTCGATGATGCTCAACAAAACTATGCCACAACAGAAAAAGAGCTACTCGCAGTTGTCTTTGGCATAGATAAGTTCAGGTCATATCTTGTTGGAAGCAAAGTGAAGGTTTACACTGATCACTCAGCTCTAAAGTACTTGTTTGCAAAGAAGGAGGCCAAGCCACGACTTATTAGATGGGTGTTGCTACTGCAAGAGTTTGACATCAAGATCCTTGACAAAAAGGGGTCTGAAAATGTCATCGCCGATCACCTGTCCAGAATTGAGTCACACACAGAAAATAAAGCGACCAAAGAATTACCCATTGATGATTCATTCACAGGAGAATATTTGCTCTCTGTCAAGCACTTTTCTCCTTGGTATGCTGATTGGGTTAATTACATGGTCAGTGGTTATATCCTTCCGAATTCTCGTGGTCCCAAAAGAAAAAGTTCTTACATGATGCTCGCTCTTATTTTTGGGATGAACCACTATTGTTCAAGAGATATGATGATGGAATTGTTCGAAGATGCATCCCAGAAGACGAGTTTGATGCTATTCTTTATCATTGTCATTCATCACCATATGGTGGTCATTTCGGATCCACAAGAACGTCAGCTAAAGTCCTACAGTCAGGTTTCTATTGGCCTACATTGTTCAAAGATTCTCAAATGTACGTGAAAAGATGTGATCGATGCCAACACACAGGATCTATTGGTCTCTGAAATGAAATGCCACAATCCGGAATACTTGAAGTTGAACTCTTTGATGTATGGGGAATGGACTTTATGGGACCATTTCCTAGCTCATGTGGCAATTCTTACATTCTTGTGGCTGTGGACTATGTTTCAAAATGGATTGAAGCAATTGCTAGTCCAACAAATGATTCCAAGGTTGTGATCCGGTTTGTGAAGAAATTTATTTTCTCAAGGTTTGGAGTTCCGAGGGCCTTCATCACAGATAATGGTACACACTTCTGCAATAAGCAACTTGAGAAACTTTTGCTCAAATATGGTGTTAATCACAAAGTGTCTACTCCGTACCATGCACAAACTAGTGGCCAAGTTGAACTCTCAAATAGGGAAATCAAATCAGTCCTTGAGAAAGTTGTCAATCCCACAAGGAAAGATTGGTCCCTCCGACTTGATGATGCTTTATGGGCCTATCGTACTGCATATAAGACTCCTATTGGCACATCACCGTTCAAATTGGTGTATGGGAAGTCTTGTCACTTACCAGTGGAGATTGAACACAAAGCATATTGGGCTATCCAAAGCCTAAACCTTGACTCCACTCTGGCGGGGCAAAAGAGGTTGTTACAACTGAATGAACTTGAAGAATTCAGAATTGATGCCTTTGAGAATGCCCGGCTCTACAAGGAAGGAGCAAAGAAATGGCACGATGGGAGAATCCTTAGGAGAGACTTTTCTCCTGGAGATAGTGTGCTACTATTCAACTCAAGGGTAAAACTCTTTCCAAGAAAGCTGAAATCAAAATGGTCTGGACCTTTCAAAGTTATCAAAGCTTATCCATCCGGGGCAATCATTCTGGAGGGAAATGATGGGAGGCAATTTACTGTCAATGGCCAAAGAGTTAAGCAATATCATGAAGGAGATGACACAAAGGAGAAACTCACTGTTGATCTGGACGATCCTCCTTACGAGTAAAACACTCAGGTAATGTCGGGCACACGACGTTAAAAATAGCGCTTCTTGGGAGGCAACCCAGGTTTATTTCCTTGCATTTGTATGTGTGTTTTGTTTGGGTGTTTGCATTGCATGATTTTTTTTCATACCCATTTACTCACCCGCCCTGTATATATTTGTCACATCGAGGACGATGTTTCATCCTAAGTGTGGGGGGAGAATACGCATGTTTGTTTGTTTGCTTGTGAATTGCCTTATCATCTGTTTAACTTTCAAATCATGCATTTTATTCTTTCACATGGTATGTGGATTGTTGGCGGGACTTGTCTCTTAATAATTGGATTGAGAATCATAATTTTTGAGCATTGAGTAAAAATCTTGGTCAAATTTTAAACTTTGTACAGAAACAAAATATATCATGCACGTAAATGGTTATCTAGTGAAATTGTTGTTCAATATGTTTAAGATTGTGCAAAAAGGGAGTGCTATGTGCTTTTATTTTCCTTGACATGATTTTCTGACTTAGCACATTAAAAAATGATATAGGCCATTTTTCAAAAACCCATATACCTAGCCTTACCCATGTGATAAATATCCCTTGTTCACCCCTTTGAGCGATTTTTTTAATAAGCGTTATACGCTTAACCCTGTTTTTGTTATTTTCTTTCATGATGACCTGTTATATGTGACCCTTAGCCTAAAAAGCCAAACAGTTTCCATCCACCCTAGAATGAACTTGCATAAATTTTAATGATTTAGAGAGTGTCTGTGACACCCCCAAATTTTCCACCCAAAATAATACTTTGAAATAGAGATGAACTTTTATTTAATGATTAAAACTTCAAAAGTTGCAGCGGAAATTAATAAAAACTAAGTAAAAGGGGCATGTCACTGCCACATCCAATCCGTGAATGATTGGATGCTAAGGCTATCTACCAAAATACGAGTTCAACAAAAATCAAAATGTTCGAATCAAAAGCAAATATTAAAGTTTATTTCTAGTGAACTACATAGTTGTCTTCTAATTCGTGCTCTCAAACATTGTAGCATCAAAATCAACATGATCACCTCCTGTTAAATACGAGCACAAGAAAAATAAAAGAAAACAAACATTAGCAATAATGCTAAGTAAGTTCCACCTAACCTTTTAAAATAATAATAAATAATATATATAAATTCGTACAACCTCATAAAATATTTTTCAAAACACTTTATAAATCATAAATCATAAGTAAACGATATCTATATAAAATCCCAATCACATAATTAACTCGTAAACCATAATAATTCCAAAATACATGAAACACCAAAATTCTCCTCTTGAATTTCTCCCAAAATCACTTTGTATCTAACTTCCTAGTAATTTAGAAGGGCGGTGCTCAACACTTTGGTTGAGCCCGGTGGTCCGTTGTTATGTACGGCCTCCCCGGAACTATCGCCGGTACCACAACTGCTCCTTGGAAACGGAAACAACTACTTTAAGTGTGCACACCCCCTAAAGGTATTCCAAGCCCTCCGGGTTAGTAAGTCGATCCGGGTAGTGGGGATGTTTTCTACCAACTACCCCACCTCAAAACCTGAATGATTAGGAGCTACTACTACCACTACTACTCAAAAGCCGGGATGTTTTCTACCGACCGTCAATTCACCTCAAACCAAAACCACCAAAAATTGAGTAGTAGTAGACCTAACCATCCTCCACATTTTAAGGGACGTGGAAAATCAACACCACGGATTTCTCCCGTGATGCTCACCTTTTATGAAAATATTTATTTTTCTCAAAATCAATCGAAATTTATACTTCAAAAATTTCCTTTTCATCAAACTCCCACAAAGATAATAAATTACGTGCTATTACAAAATCTCCCAAAATCGTATACAATAACTCATATTAACAAACCAATATATCAACTAATGTCTCAAATACAACCCTTTCAAATAATAATATTTAATCAAATTCAGCACACATAAATTCAATTCTCAAATATGCACACAAAAATATGTAAAAGAAATCACGAAGAAAAAAAGAACTAATATCGGTTGACGTGAAACTTACCTCAAATCCAATTACTCTAAGTAATTCCTCTGTCTTGGTCTTCACCCAATAAACCTTCTATTGAAAATTCTAAAGTCAATATGTAAATCTTATAATTGAAGCCTCTAGCCTTTACGATTGCCCGATTATTATTCAGTAAGCAACTCTATTTATGATAATAATTAATCCAATTTTATCAATTAATAAAAGTATATTATATTTAGTTGATAGTTATCCACTTACATTCAGTTTATGAGTTTAAAGTTTACTTCAAAGAATTAATCGGCCAACAATTCACTTTACCCTTGCTATTAATTCACTTTTATAAAGATTCTAAGTTTTTAACTAAACAATCGTTTTACAAAAAAAATGAGATTTAACAATCACTAAGAATTATAATTTAGTCAAATACTACAAATTTTCCGTAGTAATCGGGTTCATATTATTATTATTATTCAATTTAATTTGACAAGTCCGCTTTTAAATCCGACTAAAGTAATTCAAATTTCATAATTAATTTATATTAATCGACATTATTAGTAAATCCGAATATTATAACAATTGTTTAAATTAGCTAATCGTCATCAACTTAAAATGATTTTATCAATTACCCAAACACTTGATATTTCTGAGTCCGTAATTATGTTAATTTTATTACTCTACTTCAATTAATCCAATAATTAGTGAAAATAATATATGTCCAATTTATTTAATCTAATTATGGTACTAAGTCCAAATGAATAATTATTATTTTAATATAATATTCGTTTATTAGTTTTTTTTTATTACTTAAACCATCAATTCATTTCATCATTAATATTTCTCATCTCTAATAAATCCATTTTTCAGATTATTAATATTATTATCAATAATTCTTCTCAAGTTACTAGCATTAGAATTATACATATGTAAGTCAAACATTCTCGTGCCTAGGTTTAAATTAAATTGTCTATCATTGATTAAGAGGTCCGGCCCAAACAAAATAAAACAAGTCTGACGTCTTCAAATAAACAGAAGAACGACTTCGTCATCTTCTTCATTGTGAGTCGCCGGAAATACGAACCCAAGCGCAGGGCTACAAAGACGGGATACGGGCCGTACCTTATCGAAGACAGAAGGGTGGAAAGGAGGTTTGTTCGGCGATGATCGGAAGTTGGCTGAAGGCGGCAGTAGAATTTACTCCGTAAAACCAGTCCGGCGGCCACTCCGGCGAACTCCGGCGAAGCTTTTCTCCCTCGTTTCACGACCGTTTTCAACGATTCTTTCACCGTTGGATTCCTCTCATGAAGGAGAAGGTTTCAGAAGTGATTTCAAGTCTAGGTTTTCAGTATAACGAAGGGAAGAAATCTGGTTTATGTATATATATATATATATATATATATATATATATATATATATATATATATATATATATATATATATATATATATATATATATATATATATATATATACCCTTCGTGTGTATATATATGTGTGTGTGTGTGTGTCATTGCTGTTACTTTGAATGGGACGAAACACATGTCAAGGGTGTGTATTTATACTGATAAGGGGAAGATCTTAGGCTGGAGAAATAAGTGTAGATAATATTATACGAAGTTTTATCCGAATGAGCCGCATGTCTCCTTATTTATGTAGTCTACGTATTTAGTCTTCTTTCTTTCTTTTTTTTTTTCTTTTTGCAGGTTGTATCTTAAGCATGGATATGGCCAGGTTCATATGTTAGATATACGAAGTACGTAGTTTTAGCATAAGGAATAGTTAGGGTGTATTTTAGAGTTTGTATAATGTTAGACTTACAAAATTACGGGGTAATTCTTATGTAGCATAAGTATAATTACTCCTATAAACATAGTTGGACTCAATCTTATGTACCACCACGTACCTGCATACTTTGTTAATATTGAGCCGCAGATGTTTTCTAATATACGTAGGTATACTTTACATAATTAGCAGTAGGTGTTAAGTTTGTATTTTGTGTATTTTAATACAAAATAAAAATATAACTTTTACTTCTTATGCCATATGTATAACTGGTACTTGATATAAATCGTTACTTCTATTTTCGGATCGTTTTATCAGACTAAACATGCCACAAATGTTAAAACTTTACTTGATTCACTTAATTATTAAAATCTCACTTTTGTAACATTTTATCTCACTTTTGTAAAATTTACTTTTGGTAGAAAACATCCCCACTACCCGGATCGACTTACTAACCCGGAGGGCTTGGAATACCTTTAGGGGGTGTGCACACTTAAAGTAGTTGTTTCCGTTTCCAAGGAGCAGTTGTGGTACCGACGATAGTTCCGGGGAGGCCGTACATAACAACGGACCACCGGGCTCAACCAAAGTGTTGAGCACCGCCCTTCTAAATTACTAGGAAGTTAGATACAAAGTGATTTTGGGAGAAATTCAAGAGGAGAATTTTGGTGTTTCATGTATTTTGGAATTATTATGGTTTACGAGTTAATTATGTGATTGGGATTTTATATAGATATCGTTTACTTATGATTTATGATTTATAAAGTGTTTTGAAAAATATTTTATGAGGTTGTACGAATTTATATATATTATTTATTATTATTTTAAAAGGTTAGGTGGAACTTACTTAGCATTATTGCTAATGTTTGTTTTCTTTTATTTTTCTTGTGCTCGTATTTAACAGGAGGTGATCATGTTGATTTTGATGCTACAATGTTTGAGAGCGCGAATTAGAAGACAACTATGTAGTTCACTAGAAATAAACTTTAATATTTGCTTTTGATTCGAACATTTTGATTTTTGTTGAACTCGTGTTTTGGTAGATAGCCTTAGCATCCAATCATTCACGGATTGGATGTGGCGGTGACATGCCCCTTTTACTTAGTTTTTATTAATTTCCGCTGCAACTTTTGAAGTTTTAATCATTAAATAAAAGTTCATCTCTATTTCAAAGTATTATTTTGGGTGGAAAATTTGGGGGTGTCACAGTGTCATTCACCTTAAGGGAGCTTCATTTACACTTTTGTGATTACTTAGTTGTTAATATTCATTTATAAGAGTAGTTGTTCTTGTTGTATCATCATTGTACATATTATTCTTGTAAATTCTTACTGTTAAAAGCATGAAAAAGCCTTGAAAAAAAAAATCAAAAATAAACGAAAAAAAGAAAATATAAAAAAAAAAGAAAAAAAAGAAGAAAAAATAGAACAAGGCTAAATGTCAATGTATATGCTTCTCTCTTTTGTATATTTTTCTTGTACATCAATTTACTCTTTTTACTATCCCTAACTGTTGAAAATAACAAGTGTTGTATAGATTATTGTCAAAAGCTCCTACTCACTGCTTAGTACCTCTATAAATTTGTTAAATTTATGTCAAGTTCATTTCTTTTGTTTCTTCATTAACTCCCTTTGTTCATAAGCCTTTTCCCACAGACCCCATTATAACCCAATGTGAAAAGTCCTAATTGATCTTAATTGTGTTTTGTCTGAAATAAGTTGATAGGAAAATCTTATTTTGCATAATTTTGCATGGTTGAACAAACGAAGCTAGATTCCATTTTCACATCACACACTTTGCGTTTGTTAGAGTTAAGATTTGACCAAAACTTTTCAGATGATAAGCAAAATATTTTTATGATTCTCACTACTCTTATTTTGTGACAAGTCAAGGGAATTTGATTGATCGGTAGAGTGAAAGGAAAGTGTGCATGATTTGAGGGTTATACATATGATTTGGCAAATTCATTTATGTTTGCTTGCTTGCTTGCTTGTGTGAAATGTAAATAATTTTTGCTTGAGGACAAGCAAAATCTTAAGTATGGGGGAGTTGATGTACTCCTAATTTACCATATTCATTATCTTGTTTTGTACAATCTCTCCAACCAATAACATCATGCCATGTCATCAATTCTTTACCACCATACAACCACATAGTCATCATCATCTTACCATCATGAGGAACGCAGCAGCTATCAAACTTCTTGCAAGAAATAAAACAAACTGAAGACTATTCACGGGAACTGTTGTTTCGGCGCCTAATGGGATTAGGCTAATCAATTTGCAAAATTATTATTTCCACCGGCATCATTATTGAATAACCTTCAAGCTCAAGAGAGTTTGTGTTGCCTATATAAAGACGCATTTTGGAGCTCGGAAAACACACCAATTCGGAGAGAAATCTCCTTCTTCTCTTCATTAGCTTTGTTCATAGTAGTAGTCATATAATAAAAGTGATTCTCTCAAGAACACTTTCTGTAAATTTCATTTTGTAATTTTCATTTCAAGAATTTTAGTTCTTTAATTTCAACAATCAAGTTCATTTGGGAAGCATCAGCCAGAATCATTCTCAGCTTAAGGATTTCACTTTCTCTATTCCAGCTCATTATTTATGCCTTCAGGATCTTATTCAAATACTCATTTTATTTTCTTCAATCTGTTAAATTAATTATGCCTATCATTAGTTTTACTTTTATTTCATTTACTGTAATTATGTGTAACTAAATTAGTTTAGGTTTGGGCAAGATGTAATTTTTTGTGACCAAAACAATGTCAAATACTACTCTCTAGCATGGGATGGTGAGTGAACTGCATTTTTTGAAGTAGTAGTTCTTTCTAATGAAAAGCTTAAAAGGAATTTTTCAAATGTTCTTGATAGAGTATATCTAGAGAGAAGTCAGAGCTAGAGAGAGAAGTGCGATAATATGCTTCAATAGAATGAATTTGTAACCCCTATAACTACTCCCAAAGGGAGTATTTATAGAGAAAATTAGGGTTGGGCTCCCAAGCCTTGGGTTTGGGAGGCCCATTTACAACTGAACCGCTACTGGGCCGAATACAAAGCCACTAATGGGCCGTACAATTGAGTAAGTATAAAATCTGATTCTGGGAGGTCTTCGTGGCCGACGAGGGCGTGGCCGACGAGGGCGTGGCCGACGAGGGCACCCGGGTTCCTTGGACTCGGGACCATAATCCGAGTTGGCCCCTTTTCGGCCGACGGGGGCGTCTTGGCCGACGAGGGCGCCACTCTGTTATCTTGTGCTTTCTGTTCCGAGTATGTGGGTCCGGGGGCTCAGACCCATATACTCCATCAGGAGTCCCCCACTCTCTAAGCTGAGACGTAGACGAAGTGAAGGAGAGTAGATTCCTGTGCTTTGTTGCCCTTGGCCGTTACTTGTTCCTCGTTGTGGACGGGGAGGCCGTTGTTTGCTTGATGTCTTTGTATTTGGGACGATGAGTGTCCTTCTTTCAATGGTGGCCGTTGAAGGCATGTTTTGCTTGGGCGCTGATGGTTGAAGTTTGTATTTGGGCCGATGAGGCCACTGAAGTTCGTCCTTGCTTCGAGGACGATGGCGTCTTTCCCTTTGGATGGCCGATGAGGGTGTTTGCGCACTCCTTTTGGCCGTCGTTGATTAGCTTTCATGTTTCTGGCCGAAGAGCCCCTCGTGATTAAGTGATGGCGGAGGACGATGAGTGTCCTTGCCTTTGGTGGCCCGTTGGCCGTTGCAGATGACGTTGTGTGCCTTCGGTCGACGAGGTGCAGTGTGATGCGTGGCCGATGTGGCCATGCTCTGTGGTTACCTTGTTTGCATTTTCTTTCATTTTGTTGAGGCCGGTGTAGTCCCCCAGTCCCCCACTGCTTCAGGCCGAAGAGTGTGAGGGGTGAAGGAGTTGCTTGAGTCCCCGGCCGAAGCGGTCTCGTCGTAGTCCCCCTGAATCCAACCCTCATGGCGATTTTCTGGCTTAGGTAACCCTGTGGGAGAACCCTTGTGCGCGGATCGCTTGTAGAGGGTTATCATCAAGGGTTATTACGAGGAGCCGATGGCTTTTGGGCTCTTCGGTCCTTTGATCTTGTGGCCGTTACGTTCCTGGCCGTTGCCGTCTCCTTATTGTTTGGCCGTTGTGATCTTGGCGAGCAAGTGGGACGTTGTGGTCGCTTGCTGGCATTTGTAAAGCCGGTGAGCGTGTGTAGGCCGTAGAGTCCGTCTTGCCAGTGGGCTGTTGATATTGAGTTTGGCCCGTTGGTGACGTGGTGGTCCTCCATTGGTGGCCGTTGGTGTGGCCATTGGGGGGGTGCCACGTGTAGTGACCGTTGGGTGGGGGGTTCTATAAATACCCCTCCCCCTCCGACGAGAAAACGTATTTGCATTCTGAATTTGTCGAAGTGCTGGCCGATTTTCTAGAGAGATAAACTCCCAAGCCTGTTCTTCGTGTTCTTCGTTGTTCAAGGTTAGTGTTCATCGCGATCTTCCTCACTTTTCATACTTTGCTTCCTAGGTTGTTGATCTAGTGTTAGGCGTTTGAACACCCTTAGATCTTAAGTTAGTCTCCTTAGGCCCGTAGTAGTAGTTATGAAGAGCTTGAACGAAGACTACTACCCCTACGACGACCAGACCTCCACGAGGTCGCTTGACTACGAGGTGCTCGAGGAGTTTGAAGAGGAGATAGAGCGTTTAAGTCCCTACAAATCCGGAGAGCCGGTGGACGAGGAAGGCGAGGACGAGGAGTCCGCTTCCTCTTCAAAGGATGAGGACGTAGGCGCGTCCCGAGTGGTGGACGGGGCGTCCACTTCTGCTGTCGTTCCGTGTCCGAGGCCGGTGTCTGCCGTGAAGGGAGCAGCTAAGCCGAAGAGAGTGAGGAGGCCGAAGAGTGGGTCCGGCATCTCCTATCTGGATCTCACCAATATCTACCTGATCAAGCCGGAGAGCAGTGCGGCCGACTATCTTGTTGCCCAGATGTACGTGGGGCCGTTCGGGCGGGTTAGGGCACCCAGGCCGACGAACCATGTTCTTCTGCCACCACCGGGATACTTTGGAGTATACCCGATGAGTTTTGCTAAGGGGTTGAGGTTCCCCCTTCACCCTTTCATTACTGAGTACCTGGACATGGTAGGGCTTCCTCCGGCCTTGCTGACGCCGAACAGCTACTCCTTGATGGTGGGGTTCTTGCTCCGGTGTGAGGTGTTGGGCTACAAGCCGACAACGGCGCTATTCATGAATCTGTACCAGATCGGCCGAGGAAGCCACAAGAACTGTGCGGCCTACGCTACTCTTCAGCAGCTGCCGAAGAAGAGGAGCTTCACGGATTTGCCTACGTCCATTCATGGGTGGAAGAGCAAGTTCGTGTTTGTGTCCATTGGTGAGAGTGGCACCGAGTTCCCCTCTCTCGGCCATACCGGGAGGTTTAACCTGCACGACCCGCCGAAGAGCTCTATTTTGGACGCTCAGGTGGAGGCTTTCTTGGAAGGGGGGCCGAGGAGCGTGAAGGAGTACATTACTGAGTACAAGATGACCGCCCTCGGCTTCTTCAGATACCACCTGTATGGAGATAAGGAGGATGACCTCCAACTCTGGCCGAGGATGACCACCACATTTGAAGAGGCCGACGGCCCGGATTTGGGCATCCCTGCTGAGGCCGATGGTAATTATTTCTTCGGCTTTCTGTTTTTATGTTTTTGTCCTTTACCTTACTAATCCGTTGTGTTTTTTCCTTTGTAGATTTTGCCATGGACCGACGTTCCATAATGGCTGTTGCCAAGGCCAAAGCGGCCGAGGAGCTGGCTGCTAAGGCGGCCGAGGCGGCCAGACATGCTGCGGCCGGTGGGAGCGGGGCTACTGTTGATGCGGCCCCAAAGCCTGCTCCATCGAAGAAGAAAAGGCCGGCCACTGACGGCCAGAAAAAGTTAACTGAGGCCGGCCTGAGCGTCTCGAAGAAGACGAAGAGGGCTCATTCCCCTTCTCCGGCTACTGAGGCCGGTACTCTGGCTGTCCCCAGTGTGGACGATAGTGGTCCTGTCGTGGACCTTACTGCTGCTGGTGATGCTGCTCCATCAGTGCCTCTCGTCCAGGAGCCACGGACGAAGAGGGCCGGCAAAGAGATTGCAGGTGCCACCTACCAGAAGATGGTAGAATACCCCGTCGGCGGGGGTGTCTTTGATGACGTCGTTCTTGGCCACGACGTCCTGGCGCAGGCCATGCCGGCCAAGGATCGGGCTTACCTGAGGAAGCTCGGGGACGTGAATATCTACGAGGGCGGCATGGACCTCCTCGTCCAAGTAAGTTCTCTGCCTTGTAGTGTGTACTTTTCTCGTCGTCCGTGTAGAGTCGTTTGCCTGATTTTTGTTTTCCTTTTTTCTGCAGAGTGCCTTTATGCTCATGGAGAGCCATAAGAGGCAATACCGGGAGATAGCTCGCTTGAAAGAGCTGGAGCAGAAGGCTGCCTCGGCCGACGAGGCAGTAGCTTGCCTGGATCGGCTCCGAGAGGATGCCAAGGCTTTGCAGCAAAGGGCTGATGAAGCCACTGCAGCCAGGGACGATGCCCTGGCCAAGCTCGAGGAGAGCAAAAGGGAGCTTGTGGCCGAGCGGCTCAAGAATGAAGAAGCCGTGAAGGCGAAAGCTGAGGCCGAGGCCGCCGCTGTTAAGGCTGCTGACGAGGCCGTTGAGCGGTTCCTGGCCGAGGGGTGGAAGGCCGATGAGAGGCTCCCCTGGTGCTACGAAGTGGTTGCCGCCAGGCTTGAAGATTGGGGGATGAACTCCCCCGCCGGCCAGGAGTACTTCAGTAGGGAGATGGCCGTCTATTACAACATGGGCCAGGAGCGGATGCAGAGGCTCCTGTGTCGGCGGTTGTCCCGTGCTCTGAAGGCCATGAACTACACGTCCGGGTGGGCCAGACGGAACCTGAAGCTGCCAAAGCTGATGAAGGATCCAGAAGAGCAGGCCAAGCTTCCTCTGTCGGAGCGTGAGTCTCCTATTGAAAGCTCCGGCCTCGGCGAGCCGGATTACACCGAATTTGATTTTCTGGACGACGCCACCAGTGCTGCACCCGCCGTCGGCCAGGAGACTGAGGCCGAGGAGGGAGCTGACGAGGTCGAAGAGCCAGCCACGGATGGAGGTGCCCCAGAGGCTTGATCGGCTACTCCCTGCTCCTTTGTAATTTGCTTTTCATTTCTTTGTCTAACTGATGTAATGGCCGAAGCACCCCCCATTGTAATGAATTGATTAAATGAAAGAATTTTTGCCGTCCTTCTCGGCTTTGAATCCATTGTATGCCTGTGCCATTTGTCATTGCAATTCTAAAATTGGTCATAACTTGGGTCACCCGCGAGTGTCCGCTACGTCCGTGAGGTAGTCCACCCTGTCCGGTGGCCTGGTCGGCTTGTCTATCGTTGCTTTACTATCATAACACTTAGGAATTTTTTCAAAAATTTCCTAAGTGTTTTGGGCTCACTAAGCTGCTTTCTTCCCGGTCTGGTGGCTTGGTCGGCCTGACCGTCATTTCTCTATTATCGTAACACTTAGGATTTCTTCAAAAATTTCCTGAGTGTTTTGGATTCTTGTAGTTGCTTCCCTTCCGGCCTGGTGGCCTTGTCGGCCTAACCGGTGTTGATGTAGTATCATAACACTTAGGATTCTTTCGAAAAATTTCCTAAGTGTTTTTGGGTTTTTACAGTTGCTTCCTTGTGGCATGGTGGCCTTGTCGGCTTGACCGGTGGTCCTTGGCTACCATAACACTTATGATTTTTTCAAAAATTTCCTAAGTGTTTTGGATCCACGAAGTTGCTCTCTTTTCGGCCTGGAGGCTTTGTCGGCCTGACCGGTGCTCCTTTGCTATCATCATAACACTTAGGATTTTTTCAAAAAATTTCCTAAGTGTTTTGGATCCACGAAGTTGCTTTCTTTCCGGCCTGGTGGCTTCGTCGGCCTGACCGGTGTTTCGTTGCTCTCATAACACTTAGGAATTTTTTCAAAAATTTTCTAAGTGTTTTGGGATCCACTTGGGTGCTTTCCTTTCGGCCTTGACCGTGGCGTCCGCTCCGTCCTGGCGCTGAGTCTCTCCCCATTATTGGCAGATGGTTTGGGTGATTTGCCAAGTGTTGAACCAGTGTCGTTGTCGGCCTGCATTCCTGTGTTGTGGCCGATAAGGGCACCTTCACCTTAGTCTTTTGGACTTTGAATTTGTCCTAAGTACATATGCAAGGCGTAGGTAGCTAACGGCCTTGGAATATATACGTACCCGCTTCGTCTAGAGTTCTTCCACTTGAGTACTTGGAGAATTTTCCAAGTATAGATGTGAGGCATTTACTTCTTTGCGGTACCGCTGTCGGCCAAGGTCTGGCTTGTGGCCGATGAGGGTGCTTGGATAAGGAATGGCTTTCCAAGGAGATGGTCCTACCTTCGTCGGCCAGCCATGGTTCCTTGTTGAGGAACCCTCTTTTTTTCCTTCTCAGGATTTTTTCTAAGTGTCTGGTAAACATTTGAACCAATTCCCAGAGAACTTTCGCTTGACCAACAGCCTTGGTGCCAGTGCCTGTATCGGCTATCCTGGGTGCTGTGGCAAGTAGAGGTTGTTTCTTGACTGCTTGATCCTTTCGCGGGTGTGATAAGTGCCCGCTTCGTCCTGGTCATCCTCAGGATTGTGACGCTTTGTTTCATACCAAGCGTTGGTGCCTCAAAGGACTATGGCCGATGAAGGTCACCTCTTGCGTGTCACCCAACCGATGCGGTTAGGGTTTTATAGGCGTGTGTTTCGGCCTTGATTATTCCCTTGTAGTGTGTGGACGTGTCGTCCATGTTACCTGTCAGTGGTACTACACTTGTGTTCAACTGATATGTACTTGGCCTAGTTGGGCCTGAGTTGTGGGGATTTTATTTTTTCATTGCTCGAGGCCGGCTAGTGTGCGCGGCCGTCGACTTCCCTCTTTTTCCCTTATATATATATATATATATATATATATATATATATATATATATATATATATATATATATATATATATATATATATATTCGTTTCGGGGGTATCCTTCTTTCAGGCTTCGGCCGAAGGGTGTGCTCGTCCTTCGGCCGGTTCGGACTTCGTTTATAACGTCCGTGATCTCAGGGCGGGTCCCGTCGCCTATTTATGACGCGGGCTAGACTTTTGGTCGGTTTCCAACGGCTGTCGTTGCCCATCCCTGAGTTTTGGGATTTTGTCACCTCGGCCATGATTTCAGGCCTGTCGTCCTGCGATTTGGCGCGTGGACGACGCGGTGAGCTTCCCGTTTCAAGACGTGGGCCGTTTGCGGGCCCCTCGTCCTGGGGACATCGTCGGCCATACCTGAGCGTTTCACTTCTAGGCTTACAGGGCCAGGACGATGTGCTCTCTCAGCTAGGCCTGAGCCCTTCGCTGATACAAAATACAATGGAGCGCCTGAGCTTGTTGCTCGTAGGCTTCAAATGCAAGGGGCCTCGTCGGCCATGCCTGAGCCTTTTGCTCTAAGGTGGCCGACGGGGGCACCTGCTAATGTTTTACTTTAAATTCCAGAGAAAAAATCAGAACATGATTTTATTCATAAGTGGCTCGAAGCCGAGGGTGGCGTTCAATCAGTACCCCGTCAAGGGGTGAGGGCTTCGCCGTCTGCACCTCCTTCGGATCACTGATAAAACTTCACCAGATGGTGTACATTCCACGTTCGTGGTACATTGGACCCATTTGGGCGTTTAAGCTTGTAGGTGCCGGGTTTGACCACGGCACTGACGATGTAGGGCCCTTTGTACTTCAATGCTAGCTTGCCACCCTCTGTCGGCTGGCTTGCTTCCCTTCGGCGGAGGACGTAGTCCCCCACCTGAAATTCCCGAGAACGTACCTTGGCGTCATAGTATGATTTTACTTGACGCCGGTAGTTCTATGCTCGGACGTAAGCTTGCTCACGCCTCTCATCAACCAGGTGTAGGTCAATCTTCATGTTCTCTTCGTTGGTGTCAGGCTCATATTGTTCCACCCGCCGGCTGGGGATGGCAACTTCCGTGGGTGCCTTTGCTTCAAAGCCGTAGCATAGGGCGAAAGGCGTTTCACCTGTCGCCCTCCTCGGCGTGGTTCTGTAGCACCACAGGATGTTGGGGAGCTCGTCGACCCAACTACCTCCTGCGGCCTGGAGTTTCTTCTTCAGCCCCTCCATAATTGTTCTGTTGGCGTTCTCGACCTGCCCGTTGCCCTGAGGATAGGCAACGGAGGAGAAACGGTGCCTCACCCCAAACTCCCGGAGGAGCTCCTGGAAAGGGGCTGCCTCGAATTGGGTGCCGTTGTCTGATATAATCTCCTGGGGGACGCCAAAGCGTGTGATGATGTTCTTGTAAACAAATCTTTGGCATCTGGCCCCCGTGATGCTGGCCAAGGGCTCCGCCTCGACCCACTTGGTGAAGTAGTCGACGGCGACGATGATGTAGCGGTTATTCCCGGCGGCTCTGAGCAGGGGGCCGACCAGGTCAATCCCCCATCTGGAGAATGGAATTGCGGTGCTGACAGGGGCATAGTTGACAGCTGGCCGACAAGGGGCCTTCTAGAGTACCTTGCATGTGGTGCACTTTCTGGCCAGATCAGCGCAGTCGCGTGCCATCGTCGGCCAGAAGAAGCCCTGGACGACGAGACGCCGGGACATGCTGAAAGGGCCCTGGTGTGAGGAACAGACGCCACAATGAACTTCTTCCATGGCTGTGTCGGCCTCGTCCTGGTGCAGGCATCGGAGGAGAGTGCCATTATAGGACCGTTTGTAGAGTTTGCCGTCTTCTATGGCGTAGCTTGGGGCCCTGAGTTTGGCAAGTTTGGCCCTCTCTTCGTCCGGGGGTAGCTCCCCTGTTGTGATGAAGGTGGCGATGTCGGAGATCCAGTCCTCTGGTCTCTGTTGGATGCACAAGACGAGGCTGGCATGGATGCTGGACATGCTCAACTCCTCGATCTTGGCCAACTGGGAGATGTGCTCCGGGGTGTCCGAGCTGAGCTTGGAGAGGATGTCGGCTTCAGCGTTCTCGGCCCTTGGGATCTGAGTGACCTCGTGGGTTTCAAATGCTTTCAGCAATTCCTCCGCCGCTTGTTTGTACTGCTTCATCCGGCCTTCCTTTGCTTCGTACGATCCCTCCACCTGGCCCACTACTAGTTTGGAGTCGCACTTGATCTTGAGGTGCTTGGCCTTGAGGCCGGCGGCGAGTCTGAGACCGCTGAGGAGGGCCTCATACTCGGCTTCGTTGTTGGATACCCTGAAGTTGAAGCGGATGGCATAGTAAGCTCTGAACCCTTCGGGGGATATGAGGACGACGCCACCTCCGCACGATTTCGCGGCCGATGAGCCGTCAGTGAACAGGGTCCACGTATCGTCCGGCTCCGGCCCGGGGTTGGCGACGGCCGTCTCCCTTGCTGTGCATTCAATGATGAAGTCGGCCAATGCTTGCCCTTTGATGGATGGCCTTGGCTTGATCTCAATCTGAAACTGGCTGAGGAAGATCGCCCATTTCACCATCCTTGAGGAGCTGGTGGGGCTCCTCATGAGTGCGCCGAGAGGCTGCTGGGTCAGTACGTGGACGACGTGGGCCTGGAAGTAGTGCCCCAGCTTCTTCACCGTGTGGACGATGGCCAGCACCGTCTTCTCAATGGGGGAGTACCTGAGCTCGGCCTCCCTGAGTGTCTTGCTGATGTAGAAGATGGCCTTCTGCACCCCTTCGTCCTCACGGATGAGCACGGAGCTGTTGGCCGACGTGCTCACCCCTAAGTACAAGAAGAGGGTTTCGCCGGCTCTAGGCTTGGAGAGCACGGGTGGGGACGACAAGTACCTTTTCAATTCGTCGAATGCCTCCTGGCATTCCGTCGTCCACTTGAAGCTGTTGGCTTTACGCATGATCTGGAAGAAGGGGAGTGCCCTCTCGGCTGACCTGGAGAGGAACCGGTTTAAGGCCGCCAGGCGCCCCGTCAGTCGCTGAACCTCTTTGATGAGGCTCCTAGCGTACGGGGAGCTGCGGAGGGCTCCCTGGTACAAGGCGAGGAGGGTGCGCTCATCGGCCCCCTCGACCTCCTCGGTCTCCCTCGTCCACCGATCGATGAATGACCGGAGGGACTCCTCGTGCTGCTGCTTGACGGAGAGGAGGTGGGTGAAATACTTCTTCGCGCGCTTCCTCCCAGCAAAGTGAGTGAGGAAGCGCTGGGCGAGATCCTGCCATGAGTCGATGCTTCCTTCTAGGAGCCCGTTGAACCACTCGTATGCTGGCCCCTCGAGAGTAGAGAGGAACCAACGACAGAGGTATTCGTCGGACGCGTTCACCATCAGCATGTTGTTCTGGTAACGGCTGAAGTGCTCATGGGGGTCTGATCGGCCATCGTAGGACTTGATGGCGTTCCCCCCGTACTTCTCAGGGATGGGGGCCGAGAGGACCCTGTTGGTGAAAGGGGTCCTAGTCCTGACCTGGATGATGGGGTCACCCCGCCCTTCGGCCAGCTCCCTCTCCAGGGCGCTAACTTTGTTCATGAGCGCGTTGAGGCCGGGGTCATTGGAGGCGCCGGCCGTAGGGATGTTGGCCGACTGCTTGGCCTCCATCTGAGCCAGCCTCCTTTCCAGCTGTGCGATGACCTCGTCCCGGGGGTCCCTATCGGCCGCGGCGGCGCCCGGCTGGTTTCTCAGGCGGTCGTTGTGAGCCGCGTTGATCTGGTGACGCACGTCATCCTCATGCAACTTCCCCTTGCCCTTGTCCGGGCGGGGCTGGTCCGCTGTCCGGGACACAGACCCCAAACTTTCCCTTGGCGAGCCAGGACGAGGATCACCAATCCGTCCCGCCATCCTCTCCGAAACCGGACGACGGCGCGTGTCACCTAGCCTATTGAAGGCAGAGGCTTTTCCACGCGCTGGGGTCTGCCCGGGCCGAAGAGGGGAAGCAGGGTGGGAGTGGGACGACGCCGTGTCCTGGGCCACAACCCCCTCATTGTTGCCTATCTGGACGGCCAACGGTTGGGGATGAGGAGGTGGAGTGACGTTTCCCCCGGTCCTTGGCAAGAGTGCGCTGAGGACGGTGGGATTCTGAGCCAGGCTGGCGATGATGACCGACAGCGCGGCCTGGACCTGTGGATCTACGGACGGAGAGGCCGCGGCCATAGGCTGGGCCGAGGCGTGATCCGTCTTCTCAGCTCGCTTCTTGTCCAAGCCGAGGCGGGCATCAGGGCCGCCGCCGTTAGGTTGGTTGCGGAGGTCCGTTGTGAGGTTGAAAGCCTCCTGGAAGAGGTCCCCTCCGCCGACCTGGTCGGCCGTGGCGTCCTCATCGTGCTCCCTGGGCTCTTGGTCCTCAGGGATGGCTTTGCTGACGAGGTTGCGGTTTGACTTAGTTCTCCCCATGATCAGTGGTTAGCTGTGCTTGGTAGCGACGAAGGGTGCTAACTTGATTGTTCTACCTCTCAACGAGAGCACCAAATGATAGAGTATATCTAGAGAGAAGTGAGAGCTAGAGAGAGAAGTGCGATAATATGCTTCAATAGAATGAATTTGTAACCCCTATAACTACTCCCAAAGGGAGTATTTATAGAGAAAATTAGGGTTGGGCTCCCAAGCCTTGGGTTTGGGAGGCCCATTTACAACTGGACCGCTACTGGGCCGAATACAAAGCCACTAATGGGCCGTACAAATGAGTAAGTATAAAATCTGATTCTGGGAGGTCTTCGTGGCCGACGAGGGCACCCGGGTTCCTTGGACTCGGGACCATAATCCGAGTTGGCCCCTTTTCGGCCGACGGGGGCGCCTTGGCCGACGAGGGCGCCACTCTGTTATCTTGTGCTTTCTGTTCCGAGTATGTGGGTCCGGGGGCTCAGACCCATATACTCCATCAGTTCTTATTCAAACTTTAAAAATAAACAACCCAAGCTCAAAAGTTCTTATTCTGGGAAGTGAAAAGCATAGTTAAAAATGATAAACTTCAGCTCAATCTAATAGATGCTAAAGAAGATTAAAAACATTAAAAATTAAAAACCCAAGTTCAAAACAATCTGTTTTCATTACATCACATGAGTTCCTTTTATTTGTGTATTATATTCATCAGAGAAATTCAAAACAATGTCAAATACTACTCTCTAGCATGGGATGGTGAGTGAACTTCATTTTTTGAAGTAGTAGTTCTATCTAATGAAAAGCTTAAAAGGAATTTTTCAAATGTTCTTATTCAAACTTTAAAAATAAACAACCCAAGCTCAAAAGTTCTTATTCTGGGAAGTGAAAAGCATAGTTAAAAATGATAAACTTCAGCTCAATCTAATAGATGCTAAAGCAGACTCAAAACATTAAAAATTAAAAACCCAAGTTCAAAACAATCTGTTTTCATTACATCACATGAGTTCCTTTAATTTGTGTATTATATTCATCATAGAATTCACACACGGGCAGTTGCAATAGTCAATCTAATAGATGCTAAAGCAGACTCAAAACATTAAAAATTAAAAACCCAAGCTCAAAACAATCTGTTTTCATTACATCACATGAGTTCCTTTAATTTGTGTATTATATTCATCATAGAATTCACACACGGGCAGTTGCAATAGTCAATCTAATAGATGCTAAAGCAGACTCAAAACATTAAAAATTAAAAACCCAAGCTCAAAACAATCTGTTTCATCATATATTCATCTAATGAAAAACCCAAGTTCAAAACAATCTGTTTTCATTACATCACATGAGTTCCTTTAATTTGTGTATTATATTCATCATAGAATTCACACACGGGCAGTTGCAATAGTCAATCTAATAGATGCTAAAGCAGACTCAAAACATTAAAAATTAAAAACCCAAGCTCAAAACAATCTGTTTTCATTACATCACATGAGTTCCTTTAATTTGTGTATTATATTCATCATAGAATTCACACACGGGCAGTTGCAATAGTCAATCTAATAGATGCTAAAGCAGACTCAAAACATTAAAAATTAAAAACCCAAGCTCAAAACAATCTGTTTCATCATATATTCATCTAATGAAAAACCCAAGTTCAAAACAATCTGTTTTCATTACATCACATGAGTTCCTTTAATTTGTGTATTATATTCATCATAGAATTCACACACGGGCAGTTGCAATAGTCAATCTAATAGATGCTAAAGCAGACTCAAAACATTAAAAATTAAAAACCCAAGCTCAAAACAATCTGTTTTCATTACATCACATGAGTTCCTTTAATTTGTGTATTATATTCATCATAGAATTCACACACGGGCAGTTGCAATAGTCAATCTAATAGATGCTAAAGCAGACTCAAAACATTAAAAATTAAAAACCCAAGCTCAAAACAATCTGTTTCATCATATATTCATCTAATGAAAAGCTTAAAAGGAATTTTTCAAATGTTCTTATTCAAACTTTAAAAATAAACAATCCAAGCTCAAAAGTCGTCAAAAAACAAAATTGGAATATATACCTTGAATTCACACACGGGCAGTTGCAATAGTCCAGTCTCCTCGCCTGTCTCCGACTATCCTTTCGTCGGTTGGATTTCTGTAAACACAGGTAGCAGGACGGCAGGCACGAGTTATCAGAAATAAGTGAACGATAAATATAGAAAAAGAAGAATTACAAAATACCTTGTGTGGAGCGAGAGTATGAACCGCATCGATCCTCATCTGTATATATAGTAGTGAAGATATTATTCTGAGTTTGAGGTATTGAAGAATTCTACTTTGTGTAAAATTCTGAGAAATGTGGAGATGAAGAATTGTAGTTTTGGTGAAATTGTAGGAACTGCGGCCGTTTGGTGCGGAGATGAAGAATCGTAGTTAGGGTGAATGTCTGAGAAGCGGAGAGCGGACGTTTGGTGCGGAGATGAAGAAGCGTAGTTAGGGTGAATGTCTGAGAAGAGTGGCGTTTGGTGCGGAGTGGCGTTTGGTGCGGAGACTTGTGCGGATAAGTCAAATTCTGAAATGGGCCAAACTAATTGCGGAGACTTTGTGCGGATAAGTGAAATTAGGCATAGGCGGGAAAATTTTTTCCTTAGCACGTAGTGCTTTTAAGTATAGGATAATGTCGAGAGAAAAGTTTTGAATAGACGATAAACATAATGGTTGGTTGTTGTTTTGTACTACCTCTGGCCCACTATGTTTAGAACAGAGGAGTGTGACACAATTTTTAAGAAAAAACGGAATTGTGCGATTGATATTAAATTGATAAAGTAAGAATGAATTGTAACCGCTTAAATATTAAATATGGTAAATATAAACACATTTACAAGTTTCCAACACAAGTTCGTAACCAGCGATAGAAGAAATATAAACAAGGCCAACAATGTCGGATTCCCTTCGGCTCCTTCTCGACCACCTCCTACTGTAAGCTCATACAGTATAATACTGCCTAGCTCTTTCTCAATCCCATTTCGGCATCTAACCTCCTACTTATTTTATCCGTGGTAGATTATCCGAACGAATCGGAGATTCTCTCTCTCGAGTGACTTACACCCCGCCGGAATCTTCCAATGTCAACATCAAATCCACTGTCGAATCCCTTCTTCCCAATCGAGGCTCTCCTTCTCTCTCCGAGATCTCCGAAGTCGAAGTCTGTGCCAAAATAAGTGACTTCACGTTATGCTGTGCAGCGTTGGCTGCCGCCTCGGAGTCCACTTACGGGGAGCTCTTGTGGATCCCCGATTCTCTCTCCGAGGCCGCTGTCTCGGCCTTCAAGCAGCTCTCTGAAGCTTACTCGACCTTTCTGCGCCCGAAAAACTGTATGAAAGTTGGCGAATTGGAGTTTGAATTGAAATTTATGTCGAGTGACGTGAGGTTACAGGTTGAGTTAATGCCTCAGGTTTTGCCTTTGCTTAAGAATAAAATAAAGGAAAGTGCCATTGACAAGTCTATTGACACTGATGAGTTTTTTTGCTGCTAGCGCAAGAACTCCTGTAGCTTATGCAATTCTTGCTGCTCACCAACTCAAATGGATTGTTACCCAGGTTCGTTACTCTGATATTTGATGATATTATGCTTTTCTTTTCTTTTGGAAATATATTATGCTTTTATTATGTGTCATTGCCATTTGAGTTGTTTTGGCTGCTTGTTTCCAGTTTTCGTGTTTAGTTTTTGGATTTGTTTAAAAACATGTGGAAATGTTTACGGGCTATAGGTGAACTATCCATTTCTGGGGAAGTTGTGCTCTTTGGTGATTCCTTGTGGACTGACGGCTCTTGATCACTGGTCACAGCAAGTAAAAGTGCTATTTGCAATTTCTTTTATTTCGTAGAAGTCTTTTTAATATACAATTCTACTCCAATATTTAGAGATTTAATGGTTTAATATCATGTATTAGATTAGATGGTGTAAAACACTGTAAAAGACAGCAACAGAACTAGGTGTAGACACATGCTTTCACACACTGTTATTCAATATGATTTGTATCAACTTTTTGTTCCAGGGGCAGGACATGATTAGCTTCATACATCTCTCTAAAAATGCGAATGCTTCTGAGATTGGTTGGTATGAAGACGTAATTCTTGATGCCTGCTGCCAAAACATTGTTTGTTCAGATGATGAAATATGGCAATATGTTGTTGAAATGTCAGTGCTCATGTTAACTTCCACCCAGAAAAGTAATCCACGGAGCATATGGTAATGGATTTGTGCATAGCATGCGCTATTCGAATACACTTTGCTATTTGTACCAATGTTACAGTGTAGACATTTTCATATTGCAGATGTTACTCATAATATCATGGTGGATTAGTTAATTCAAAGTTTGCCATATTGTATCTTACTTAACTTTTGTGTTGTATAAAGGTATGAAAAGCTGCTGAATGAGATGTTGAGTCACCTGGAAAGACAACCTAAGAATAAGGAGCGCCGCATAGCATGGCTTACACATGTTGATTCACTGTTTGATGGTGCTGGGCTTGTACTGCTATCTCATTTTAGGCGCCTTTTTCCTCTGTTCTTTCAATTGATGCATGCCGATGATGATGACACAGTTCTATTGGTAAGACGTCATTGCATTTATTTGTACAATGGTAATTAGGAATGATCCCTTTTCATGAAGGCCATGCCAGGTTAGTTATACCATAAGGTTGTTTGGAGGGAGGAGTTTTGAGGGGGGGGGGGGGGGGGGGGGTACAGGGAATGGTTTTGGAGTGCTTTGTCTATATCTTGATCTATACTTCTTCCGCTTTTAATCACAAGCAATTTGCTTTTGCGCTATTTACCCGTGTTACTTTGATATTTTTTACTTATGCATACAAACAAATCATGTTATATAAAATGTTATTTAATTTATCACCATGTAAAATTTATAAATACTAACCTCTGTTGTTTCTACAAAGCATGTTATATAAAATGTTATTGAATTTATCACCATGTAAAAGTTATAAATACAATATTTTGAACTTTACTAATGCATAATTAACATGAAAGTCAGTGCTTGCAACTAGAAAAAACAGAGGTTAGTATTTCGTATTTGAGATTTTATAAAGATTGAAAGATCGAATAACTTTTTATTCGTTTTTGGAAGCATTCTATTTATCAAGATCTTGACTATGCCCTCCTCCCACCCCCAAAAGACACTCTAAAACCCTTTATCCAAACAGAACATAATACAAATAAAAGTACAGAAACTTCTCAAAATAGGTATAAAAACAATGTGAAATTCCAAAATAGGAATACAATAACGTTTCTGAGCATGACGATAATTACTCAAATTTAGTGAAAAAATGTTGTACTCGTACTTTGGAATTTTAAACTGTTTTTTACTTTTTACACCTATTTAAGGCAATTTCTGTGAAAAGTAATTATAAAACTAGCAAGGTATGGACATACTATACATCTGGGTATTGATGGGTATACATAGGTGCTAATTTTGGTCCTTAGCTTTAGGTACTGGAGCGTACAAAAACAGTTCTGAGATTGACATGGATAAGGAATTCGCCATACATTGACAGGTTATTAATACCTCTGAGTTATTATCACAATAAATCAATTGCAGTTATATACGTTATTGCCATGTTACATAGAGGCATAAACAACTAAAAAAATCATAATTTTTTGTATGAAGCATTACCCAATATTTATTCTCTGGACAAGTAGACCATTTTGTATTTAAGCTCTAGTTTGGGATGTTGATAGTTTGGTAATATAGTATGACTTGATGAGTTCATGGTGAAGGCTTGGAGCATCAATGCTGAATGGATAGCTTAAGTAATTGGAATTTGATGATTTGTAAATTACATATTCTACTTTACTTTCAATCTAGCCACGAGCCCTTTGTGGAAGTGGCGCTTCAGTATGAACTCCGACAACTTTAAAAAAATACTCCCTCCGCCCGATAAAACATGGCCAAGTTTGACTGGCACGGGGATTAATAAAGTAAAAACTGTGTGGTTGAGGTTTGTCCAGATGAGAGAATTAAGTGGAACCACAAATTCTTTACTTAAAAGGAAAGTGGCAAAGTTAGTGGGACAACCAAAAAGGAAAGTTGGTAAAGTTTTAAGAGATGGATAGAGTAGTAATTATTGGTCTGACTTTTATAAAGCTGAACCTCACTAGGCGCATTGTAGAGTTTTGCCTAGCCTTTAATTGAATAGTTTTTATGTGGTTGCTTAGTTTTTTCGAACTAAGTATCTAACACGGTTTTAACATATATTTCCTATTATCTAAGCATTGCAAAGATTGATTCCAACTGAACATGAGCAAACACCAAAAGATTATGAATCAAAGGACCTAAAAATATTGAATAACTCAAGGATCTCCAAAATAGGAAAACAGCTTGAATTATGCCACAACTCCATGTAATATGTATCTATAATTTACTTATTGTTGTGCAATATAAACTACTGTATAAATCAAACAATGTTCTTTCAGTACAAAAACTATCATTTTAAGAAAAGACAACTTAGAACTGGCAAAATCTGGAGCGCCATGTATTAACCATAGAAAGCAAAAATTGAAAGTTATATTCTAATACTCCCTCCGTCCCTTTAATGACAACTTAGAACTGGCAAAATCTGAAACTATTATTTTTTTCCAGTTGACTTCCTGAAATGCTCTTTTTACCGAGGGGTAAATTTTACCATATAGTACACTGTTTGGCACCGTGAGGTCATTATTATTTTAAGGGTAGTAGAGTAAATTGTTAGAGCTGGTAATAATCCAAGTGAAAAACCAGTAAACTAGCACCACAAATCTGATAAGGAATTTAGGGAAGTTGATGTTTATTGATAAGAAATATCTCAAAGGCAACAAGGCAACCGGGACTGTTCGAGAAGCCCACTCTCCGAGACAACACTCAAATCAAATAACAGCCTGCCTTAATTAGCTATTGGCCTACTATTTATAGTAAAAGTATCCACGCAGGGATAAAAGCATATAACCAACTAATAGCTATTTACTTAACAGCCCTTCCCTTCTATTTATACTACTAAATGTACCCTACTATTATTATTATTTCTTATTATTAGCCTACTAAGCCATATTCCTATCATAAATTGATAGAAATTTTAAATGAGGGAAAATGGCTATTTAGGGACATCCATAAAAGTAAAGTGAGAAGTTCTTTAAAGGACGCAGGTAGTATAAAAGACTACTGGGATATTGCAACTCAGGGAATACATGACTATTATTCTTTTATACTAAATGGGAAATTCCCCAATATATCACTTGAACATTTATGCTGGCATATAAGCTGTTCTTTTTGCTTAAAGTGGGTTTCCTTCTCAAATTTATTACTCCTACCAAGTAACGTTTTAAGATTTCCTCCCTTATACATTGATTGACCTGCACGTGCCTGCAGATTGGTGGATGAACTTGTCAGTTTATACAAGGAAGCAGCAATGAGATCTCTTCATGATGATATCAGATCACTTATTCTTGAGACACTTATATTGCTGCAGCAGTACGTATTTTGAATCTCTATGCTCTCTTCCAACATCTATATGATATTAATGTTTTGCCACCCATATTATGGGACACATACCTTTTTTTAATTTTTTCCTTTTGTTTATTTTCTTTCTGCCCACTTGTCTCCAAAGATGCAAGGGTGTACAGTTTGAAGTAGCTTGGGACAAGCATAAGAATGATCTGGATTTGACTCTTCTCCACCAATCCTTTGCCGGAAGTCATACTGCAGCGGTCTGAAAATCTCAGAGGTTTTGTGATGATTCTCCATGACACTGAGAAGTCAATCTGATACTTGAGTAGTTGAGTGTCATGCTTGGGTTCAGAATCCGGTGTCATTCACTTCACCAAACAGTTTACCATGTTACCATTGAAGTATTTGCAACCCTTGCTTCTTCAATGGAGTCCCTACCTCTGATTTCAGGTCTGCGGCAATTGACTTGGAGAGAGAGATGAACCGAGAGGTGGACGCAATTGTGGGAGAATATGGTAAGATTTGACAAGCAGAACAATGTAAAAGCTCTCCTTTATCTACCATTATATTGCTATCTAACGTTTTTAAGAATATTAAAATAGAATTCAGGATCAACCAACCTTGTACAGAAAAAACAAGCAAAGGACATTAATGCATACTCAAGGTCGATGAACAATTTGTAGAAATATTAACGTTTAAAAGGGATTGCAATGATTATTTCTTTTGGGATTAAGGATTGAATGTTGATTTTTTGGTTGTAGCATTGATTCGACAAAATTAGGGCTGAACATGATAATATGAGTATATGAGTTTTATCTCTCTCTGATCATTGTGTTTTTGTCATTTAGGAAGAACATCATCCTGAAATGTATAATTTCTTTCTTTGTCCACGCTTAATCACCATTGCTTCCTTATATTTATGACATGATTTAAAATTAAAAGCAATATCATCTTTTCCCACCTTCTTTGAGTAAATCTATCCTTTAATGTGATGCCCCTTCTGTACCCTCACATATCCTTGAAAACCTACCGTGAAATCTCCCTGTCTGTAGACTCCCATATCTTCTTCCCTGGAAGGCTGGAACCCCTTGTTTCTCAATTTTTTGGCTTCAGCGTGCATGAGGTTCAAAGGGTTGGATGCATGTCTTCGTTTGCCGCGGATAAAGCATTGTTGATGGCATTGATGTTGGCATTTCTGTCAATTGGGTGTGCGCTTGGGATAACGGTGACAACTTCAGCCCGGATATGGGTGAGTGAGCTATTTTTGAATATGGCGGCAGAGGCAAATGCGAGGTTGGTGGCTGGCTGTTATGTGGAAAAGTTAGGGCTTGTCGCTTAGATTGGTGAGTTTGAGATGCTAGTGCCACTGAACAAATCTTGATGGGTGGTGTTGTGACTTGTGAGTTCATTATTGGAATGTTCAGAGTATCTCAAAACAAGGTAATTGATGTAAGTCTGAACCAATCATGATGATCTTACAAGCATCCGTAGAAATCAATAATACATATTGCTCTTATGTGAGTGATTGACTCAGTGTGGTTCACTTGACTTATAACTAGATCGTGATTATTGTTTTCTTATTTTAAAATATTATTACTATTACACCACTAACGAGAAAGAGTGTTCGCACGGTACTGTGGGAGCATGCTATATGAACTGACCTAATGACCTATGTTGGTCATAGTTAGGGGTGGACTCGGGCCGGGCCAACCGGCCCGGAACCGGACCGGCCCGCCACTGTGCGGGCCCGGACCGGCCCGGGAACCGGTTCGTTGGGCGGTTCGGGCCCGGGCCGGGCCAATTTTAATTTTTTTTTTGAATTTTTTTTGAGTTTTTGGGTTGGGCTGGTTATTTTGGGCCATTTGAGGTGGTTAGGGTTGGTTTGGGGGTGAGGGGGAGGGGTGGGGGTTAACTAGGAAAAGCCCAAAAAAGAAATATACCCGAGGCCCGGCCCGGCCCGGCCCGGCCCGGACCCGGGGGTTACCCGGGCCGGTTCCGGGCCTCCCCTTCTTGAACCGAGGCCCGGCCGGGCCCAGGCCCGAACCGGGCCCGAACCGGCCCGAGTCCACTCCTAGTCATAGTTGGAGCACATATGTTAGTCATGACTAGTATGTTTTTCACTAAGTATCGGTAGTATGTTTTTCACATAGGTCATTAGCAGGGGCGGAGCCAGCCAATCCTGGCTCTGACCCAACCTAAATTAAAAAAATGTTCATATTTTTAGTGTAAAAAATTTTGTGTAAATTCTTTCCCAAATATATTCTTTGTACTGGCCCAGTCCAGCCTAGTGCTCTAGCTCCGCCCGTGGTCATTAGATAGTTCAATGAATTTTAAAATTTGTAAATTCTTTAACATCAGAGAAAAATGTGACTTTACTAAACATGGGTAGTATGTTTTTCACTAGGTAGAATTAAATATACTATATTCTAAAATTGTATTTTCATACTATAATATTAGGAAAAAGTATAGTGTATGTACTTAAGAAAAAAACATATTCTGTACCTGTTTACGCCAATTTACATTTAAAATTTTGAACATTCATCTTTTAATTCAGTGCAGACCAATTCACTCTCTAGCAAACAACCAAAAATATAACTCTCAAGTAGCGGAGATGGGGAGCAAAACCTAGCTAGTCACCTTCTCCTCTCTTCTCTTAATCCCAACACATAGTATTAATTTATTTCAATGATAGTACTAAAACACATTTATAGAAAAAATATAATTAAATAGCCACTCAATAACACATAATTACTCTACATATTAAATTTTATCACTATCCGCTAAAGATTACAATCGCCTATTTTTGTAATAAATTGAATCATCACTTATTAATCGGTTGCCTTCTTTCAAATTTTGCTCATATAGTGCATGCCCTAATAAAGATGTACTCATCTTTATTTCATATTTTTTACACACTAATGCAATATTATATAAGAAAAATATTTAAAATATCAGTAAACATGGTATTTAAAATATCAATAAGCATAGACAACGTTTTAAAAGAGGTAAAACATTTTTTATTTCCAAAACAAAGACTTATGTAGTTATGTGAAACTATAAAAATACAAAGTTAAATGGACAAGTTATATTTTGAGAAGAGAACTATGACATTTATTTCTTGAGGAAATGCTATATTTATTCTTATATACCCCTATTTCTAGATATTCTTCTCATATATATAGAGTATGCATGTAATATAAAATATATGTACCCCCACATATTTAATTGCTCACACTTATTATTTTATCATAAATATTTATAATTAATAACACTTTTTCTATTTCAGTAAGTGTGTCGTTTACGGATACATTATGTGCATGTACCCTTATTTTTTCAACTATTTCTATATCATGCACTAGGTCTGATCTATTATTTCGTTCTTAAATTCCTCGATAAACTTATATGGAAAGGAAATTAATATACATAGAATACAAGACACACAAAATGACACACACACACACACACACACACACACACACACACACACACACACACACATATATATATATATATATATATATATATATATCTGTGTGTGTTTGTGTGTGTGTGTCATTTTGTATATATTTCCCATCAGTTCATAATTTTGTTAGGCATTATTCGACCAAGTTCAATTTCACATATATAGAAGATGCCTGTGTTGAAAGAGGACAACTTGTTTAATCAGGAAGAGATGATTGAGGATTTTGAGTTGTTGACAAGGGGATATTCTAAGGAGGATTCTTGAAGAGAACAAGGAGACTGAATATCTATGGCAAAAATGTGGACTTAATGGAAGAACAGACCCTAAGAGCTTCAAGGACTGTGTTCCTCTGGTCGTTCACAAAGATTTGGAGCCTTACATTCAGAGGATTGCTAATGGTGATTCTTCTCCAATCCTCACTTCAAAACCTATTTCCGCCTTGTCAAAGAGGTATATGAATATCTTACTTGCTAGTTCCTTGTAATATATAATACAATTTTACTTTTGTTGTTGTTTCATATATAATATACTTCTAAGACTTTTATATTATATTTCCATCTCACAAAACTCCATCATATCTGTTACGTTTTAAATCGCTTTTATCTAGTTGGAGAGATGCATTAAAGTTATAAAACTCATGTAGAGCTTCATTGACAAAATATTGCTCCCTCCGTTCCGAAAAGGTTGGTCAAAGTTGACTTTCACGTGGATTAATAAAGTAAAAATTGTGTGGTTGAAATTTGTGCAGATGAGAGAATTAATTTTAGCCACATATTCCTTACTTTAAATGGAAATGACAAATCTTTTTGGGACATCCAAAAAAAGGAAATTTGGCCAACCTTTTCGGGACGGATGGAGTACATGATATGTACCTTTTTTCATTAAATTCGTTTTAACCTATAATTTTGTATACTTGAATATAAAAAAGAAGTTGAATCTGTGGTCATTCAATTCCTAATTTTGAGAGTATTGCTGATATTAGCTCACGTATTGCTAAATGTGAGATTTTAATATTCTAATTAATGGTGATTATCTGGCTTCCATTGTCGATAATTGTACAGAACAATCTTTTCTTAATCAATTATTATTATCTTTGGACAACGATTTTGATTATCACATTCGTATGAAATTTGTAAAATTTATAGTTTCCTGGAATGTATTGTATGTTTATTGTTGCAAACCACCTCCCAGGTATTTATAGGAGGATTTGTTGTGTGTTAAATGGAGTGTTAATGGACCAGAAACTTGAACATCAATGACCAGTCCGTTGGGCATTGAATCATCCATAAACTATCCATTTAACGTTGCATTAAAAAACAAGAACGTTGGGCATTTATTGTTGTAACGGCTTGGAGCAGTTCTGGTGCGCGACCAAAATACCCCCACCAGAACACCTCGAGGTATTCTGTCCGGAAGCCAACAGAAACCCTCAGGTCTTCTGGTCCAACAGAAAGCCTCTCAGGTTCTCTGGTCCATCAGAAAGCCTCTCAGGTTCTCTGGTCCAACAAAAAGCCTCTCAGGTTCTCTGGTCCGGAAGACAACAGAAGGCAGAGCAGTTCTGGGAAAAAATAAAACGTTACGGGAAGAACTAAAAATTAAGTCGTATCTTTGAATGATATGATAGACTTTCGGACACCATTCATGTCCGCAGGTCGCCCGCGCACAAGAGTCGCGGTTTTTCTTTTTCCGTTTTCGGGATTTAATCGGCACCCCCCTCCCCCCGCATAAGAGAGAGCCTTTACCTTTAGGAATCTTAACTCCTTACAAGACGCTTCCCTTTATAAGGGGGTGAAAATCCCTTGAGTTTTCCGGTGTGGTATAAAACAAACTAGAAACCCATCATTTTCCCTATTTTTGTATTTCAACGAGTGAACTTCGAGAATCAATTTCTCATTCACCTGTTATCCATTTTGAGCGTACCATATATTGAATTGTAGCCCTTAACAAGGACAATCCGAAACCACTTTGACCCGTTCCAAATCGGAAGTGGACCCCACTCAAATAATTACCCCAAAATGACCGTTCGATGCAATTTTTAACACATTTTTTCAACAAAAACATGCATTTAATAACTTAGATTCTCTCTCTACTTTCTTTTGTAACTCTCAACTTAGAATAGAGATTCGGGACTCAGCTCGATAAGAGTGTGTTGTAATCATTCTAAGTCCGTTTAATAGAACATGGTGCATTTTACCTTTTATTTCTTGTATTGACTTGTGCCATTTATTGTTTGTTAGTCATACACGAATTTAAATACATCTAAAGTACTCTCCATATAAAAGATCATTTGAAATTATGGAGGAGCGTGTTGGGCCTTTGGAGCATGAGAACTTAATCCCAACACATAGTATTAATTTATTTCAATGAAAAGATCTATGATTAGTAAGGTTATTTTCAAAATAGTACTCAAATCATTTATAGAAAAAATATAATTAAATAGCCACTCAATAACACATAATTACTCTACATATTAAGTTTTATCACCATCCGCTAAAGATTACAATCGCCTATTTTTGTATTAAATTGAATCATCACTTATCAATTGATTGCCTTCTTTTAAATTGTACGCATATAGTGCATGCCCAAACAAACATATACTCATCTTTATTTCGTATTTTTCACACACTAATACAATATTATATAAGGAAAATAATTAAAATATCAGTAAACATAATATTTAAAATATCAATAAACATAGACAATGTTTAAAAAGAGGCATAACATTTTTTATTTCCAAAACAAGACTTGTGTAGTTATGTGAAACTATAAAAATAAAAAGTTAAATGGATGAGTTATAAATATAACGTTTCTTGAGGAAATGTTATATTTATTCTTATATACCCCCCATTTCTAGATATTCTTCTCATATATACAGAGTATGCATGTAATATAAAATATATATACCCCCACATATTTAATTGCTCGCACTTATTCTTTTATCATAAATATTTATAATTAATAACATTCTTTCTATTTTAGTAAGTGTGTCGTTTACGGATACATTATGTGCATGTGCCCTTATTTTTTTCAACTATTTCTATATCATGCACTAGGTCTGATCTATTATTTCGTTCTTAAATTCCTCGATAAACTTATAATGGAAAGTAAATTAATATACATGGAATACAATATACATATATATGTCTCATTTTGTATATATTTCCCCATCAGTTCATATTTTTGTTAGGCATTATTCAGCCAAGTTCAATTCCACATATATAGAAGATGCCAGTGTTGAAAGAGGACATCTTGTTTAATCAAGAACAAATAATTGAGGAATTTGAGTTGTTGACAAAGGATAGCGGAAAAGTACAAGAGGATATTCTAAGGAGGATTCTTGAAGAGAACAAGGAGACTGAATATCTATGGCAAAAATGTGGACTTAATGGAAGAACAGACCCTAAGAGCTTCAAGGACTGTTCCTCTGGTCGTTCACAAAGATTTGGAGCCTTACATTCAGAGGATTGCTAATGGTGATTCTTCTCCAATCCTCACTTCAAAACCTATTTCCGCCTTGTCAAAGAGGTATATAAATATCTTACTTGCTAGCTCCTTGTAATATATAATACAATTTTACTTTGTTGTTGTTGTTTCATTTATAATATACTTCTAAGACTTTTATATTATATTCCCATCTCACAAAACTCCGTCATATCTATTACGTTTTAAATCGCTTTTATCTGGTTGGAGAGATGCATTAAAGTTCTAAAACTCATGTTGTTGAAGAATATTTTATTGTGATTCAAGTTTGTCAAAACTCTTGTAATAGTTAGCTTATTTATGACTTTTTATAGTATTATTCCTTTTGTAATAAATAGGCTAGAAAAGGAATGAGTCCAAATATGTCTGGCCCATATTCCTAGGCGCTAGGCTTTTACCTAAACCTACATGCGGCTATATATATGCGCATAAGGTTTAGATTATTAAAAAAACATTGGTATAAGATCATATATCAATCTGTAGCTTTCTCAACATCATTAATAGAGAGTTTTCACTGTTCAATTTCTTCAATATCATGGTTTGAATCTCTTCTATTATCATGTGATGAACCATTCTGCTGAACGCTCATATTGGGACCAACACATGTAGAGCTAAATTTACAAAATATTACATGATAGGTACATTTTTTCATCAAAATTCTTTTGTAACCTCTAATTTTGTATACTTGAATATAAAAAAGAAGTTGAATCTGTGGTCATTCAATTCCTAATTTTGAGAGTATGGCTGATTTTAGCTCTTGTATTGCTAAATGTGAGATTTTAATATTCTAATTAATGGTGATTATCTAGCTTCCATTGTCGACAATTGTACAGAACAATCTTTTCTTAATCAATTATTATTATCTTTGGACAACGATTTTGATTATCACATTCGCATGAAATTTGGGAGTATAAATTTCTCATTGAACGAAAGGTAATTTTTTTCATATTGGTGCAAATACAACATTATTCGGTCATATTAGAAAAAATGATTTAAACAATTTATTTGTCCAATAATCAATAAATAAATGAATCAGGGTGGGGTGCCTTATTGCTTGCTCAATACGTAATACAGTAAAGAACCAATTTACGGAGTACTAACAACGAAGTAGAAAACCCTTGAGTGCGGCACATGACATAATTGTCCCATTCATGTGAAAATTGGGTGCGCATAGCACCTTTTAGGGTGCGCGGAGATGGACCGTTGGAGTTTTGAAAGTTAAAACGCTAAGATGGATACATAAATTAAAGCTAAATTTTGTTCTAAAAAGTTAGTTGTTCAGCAAACACTATTAGCACAACATCTCGTATTTTGATCAACTTCTTCAACAGAGGGGATTTCGTTGTATTTGTCTATTTAATTTGACACCACTCTATTGTATGGTTTTTCAATTTATGTATACTATGGATATTTTTTGAAATAATTTCCAATGTATGATTTGCGACTTTTAATATGAAATGTCCATAGTAACTTTGACTCACAGCAAATAGTTTTATAATTAATGTTACAATTAAGTGAAGTGTTTTTGGTAATAAGGTGACACCTTTTCTAATCACAACTTTCTTTTTCAATTTTTGTAGTCATGCAATTATCTTGGTTTTTAATTACCCAAAATAGGAGTAAATGAGGTTTAGAATTCCAAAACAGGACTCTTATGTTTTTCTTCCCGAAATATGAGTTGTTACTGTCATGTATGAAAAATACTGTCATAATTGAAAAATATTGTCATTAATTATAATTAATACTATCATGTTAGATGCACTGTACTGCAACTATTTGACAGTCACGTCAATAAGATGACAGTAAATACTGTCATGTTAGTCTTATTTCGGGAATAAAAACATAGTAGTCCTATTTTGGAATTCCAAACCCCATTTACTCCTATTTTGGGAAATCTCTCATGTTTTTGTTACAATTTGTGGAGGAGGCTGATTTTTTATATCAAAGTTAAAGTGGTGAAGAGTATGGAGGTCGTAAAGGTTAATATTGACTCTATTTTTCCCTTTGAATTATCATGATTATTTTATCTACTTCTACTAATTAAGGTAATTGTCTTAGAGTCTAATCGTAAAGTCTGTTTAGACCTTTGTGATAAGATTTAATTTGATGTTTTTTCATTATAAAAGACTTACTTTAAATCAATGTGACATGAGAATTTACAACCAAACAATTAGCTATGAAACAATCATTAGTCCTTGAATCACCCCTATAATTATTTATTTCATTCATCCCGAATTAAATTGCAATTTGTTGTTTTTAAGGTTGACTCATGGTAAAGTTAAATGATGTTGATAAATAAATTGACTTTGTGCAAATCATTTTAGACAGAGAGGAGAGTATATTTCATTCTTTACAAAAAATAGTACGTTTTTCATTCATAAACATTCAAATTAACATATGTACTTATATTGCATTGTAATTTGTATGTAAATGCATGTTTGTTTTGTATGAGTTTAAAATTTCATGTTATTATTTTAGAAATACTATTAATTTAAAACTTTTTTTTAATATTCGACATTAAGATATCAGTATATAACTCTCTTATGCTAAAGCACCTATAAGCTTTTAATTTCTCTCGATCCCAAGTACTACTCAATATAATACACAACTATAAACAAAAGTAAATCTAAATAACAAATGAATTAAAAAAGTTATTATTAATTAAATTAATGCCATGAAATAAATTAATATAATATGCTAAAAATAATTAAAATTAATGAAATATTTTGATATAAATTTAATTATAATAAGGGAAAATCGCATATATGGTCCCTCAGTTATCCATGAAATTAAAATCTCAGACCTGTATATTTGAGATTGTAAATGTCACCCCTCAATTGTCCAAAATGTTGTAAATGTGGTCCTTTTGAGGGGTGAAATATACAATGTGGGCGAGACCGCGAGAATATATTTCACCACTTAAAGGACCACATTTACAACAATTTGGACAATTGATGGATGACATTTACAATCTCAGAAATACAGATCTAAGATTTTAATTTCGTGGATATATAACTGAGGGACCATATATGCGAATTTCGTGGATAACTGAGGGACCTAAAAAATTAGTTCTTGGTTTTTTCAGAACATGTTAATATTCTTCGCCAAATGTAAAATTAGATTTTTGAAATGATCAAAATGCTTTTTCTCAAATTTAAAAAAAATCAATAGATTTATGATCGATATCCGCAAAACAATACCGATAAAGTTAATTTTTGATTTTTATAATATGTGGTCGTGTTTTATATTGTTGTATGGAATTAATTAATTTTATGTTATTTTTTATTGAAAAGGAGGGGATCGGAGTTCGAAATGATGTTTTCAAGTAATTACATTGAAGTTAAAAGTTGACACAAATGAGATGGTGCTTAAAATTGATTTTTATTTGTTTGATAACATTTTACTCAAATATCTTTAGCAAACATTTAAACTTCTACTTTTGTATTGAAATCATTTCTATTTATAAACATTCATTACTATCTTCTACTTTTGTATTGAAATCATTTCTATTTATAAACATTCATTACTATCTTTTACCACTGATATAATAAACACTTCTCGTATATAAAAACAAATACCAGTACTAAAATAAGCCATTTTCAAAAATTACGAGCAACATCACATCATTTTTATTAATTGCTTTTCCACATTTATTAACTGTCATTTTTAGAAATAATTTCAATTGCTGATAAATTAGTTTCATCATAAAATTAATTTATTGAAACACATAGTATATGGTGAGTTGGTGGCCGAGTGAACGTGAAATATGAACCCAATGCAAAAGGAATCAGACTTGGATATACATTTTATGTACACACTCTTACACACTCATGTTTGTGAAGCATTTTTTTATGTCTGTCCTAGACAAAACGTATTTGTCAAAACATAGGGTACACATAAAATAGTGAGTTGGTGGCCGAGTGAACGTGAAATCTGAGTTGGTGTCAAAACGTAGGTGTACATCACAAAACGTTTTTTATGTCTGCCCCATAAAATTAATTTATTGAAACACATAGTATATGGTGAGTTGGTGGCCGAGTGAACGTGAAATCTTAACCCAATGCAAAAGGAATAAGACTTGGGGTACAAACTTTGTGTACACTCTTACACACTCATGTTTGTGAACCGTTTTTAGTCTATCTCAGACAAAACGTATTTGTGAAAATGTAGACAAAAGTGTGCCTACATTCACTTTCTTGGTCATGGCGTATTAACTTCTTAATCAAAAAATGGAACTCAATTATGTTAAATATTTGTCTCACACGATAAAGCTATAAAATAATAAAACACTAAGTAGTATATAAGATTTTGAGTTACTTATCTTATCAGGTTGAACTTTTAGGATGAAATCTCAAGTCTTAACAATATTACATTCCCCTCACACTAATAATGTCTCATCTTTCCTTTTCGTTTCGTACCGTTATAGTTATCTCATATCAAATTTGATAAATTTTATCTGACTCGAAATCATTCCCACTTTTCTTAATAACTGCTTGCATTTCGTTATAATGTTATAAATGGGACGAAAGTAATAGCATTTTCCTACTAGCCATCATTCACGTAAGTATTACTCCTCCGTCCCATATTTATCTTCGTAGTTCGGTTTACGATGCTTGACTGACGATAAAGTAACTTGATCCCTGTTCACACTTAAATTATTTTTAGTAAATTAAATTTACATATTCAGAAACTACATTAAATCCGCTACAAAGGCTGATCAGGAAAATTTAAGTTTGATAAAATTTAATATATAAAGTAAAAGTTTAAGAGTAATTTGAGTTGACCGTGTGAATAGTAACTATGAAGATAATTTTGGGACGGAGGGAGTACATAAATACGTACACACGTACGTTATACTACCCCCGTTCTTAAATAAATGCAACACTTTGACTTTTACACTATTCACATGTTCTACTTTGACTACGTTTTATTTATTAATGTAATAATATTATTTTATGAAATTTTTTTTGTTAAACTTGTCTCATTGTAAATTTTCATAATCTAATTTTTTTTTAATTTTTATACTAATACAAAATATTTATATTAATGGTCAAAGTTGTGTCTCGGCAAGTGTGAAATGTTGACCGTTGCATTTATTTAAGAACGGAGGAAGTATATACATAGCTGATAGCTAGCTGATAGCTAGCTATATATAAGCCTATATATACATCTTGCCTATATATCTTTAGTCCTTTAATTCGGCATTTAACCATAACTCGTTTCCTTTATCGAGGATGTTGGGCAAAAAAGAGAATGGTTTCAGCACATTAAATCAAGAAGAGATAATTGAGGAATTTGAGTCGTTGACAAAGGATGCTGGGAGAGTACAAGAGGAGATTTTAAAGAGGATCCTTCAAGAGAACAAAGAGACTGAATATCTGCGACAGAAATGCGGTCTTAACGGAAGAACAGACCTTGAGAGCTTCAAGGTGTGTGTTCCTCTTGTCGTCCACAAAGATTTGGAGCCTTACATTCAGCGGATTGCTGATCATGGTTCCTCTCATATCCTCACCGCCAAACCCGTTATTGCCTTGTCTTTGAGGCATGTATCGTCTTTATATCCACCCTTCAGAGTCGTTCTAAATTATTTTTACTCTATATTTTGATGTTATAAGTCAAATTTTAACAATATGAATTCATTTTTCTTATTATAATCTTTATGAGATGAATACACTAGTTCTAACGAAATTATAATTAATAACGAGTAAATTAAAGTGCAGGTCATACACACAAAAAGCTTTTTTTTTTAATAAAATTCTGTTACATATAGATCAACATGAGCTTTAATTTTGTGACTTATTAGTTTCTCCTAAGATGAATAACTAATGAATTAATTTCATTCCTTTTTATGAATGCATGGGTTCATCCCTAAATAATCTATCTTATTCTAGTATTTAAATTTATTACTAGAATGGACACATTTCTTCAAATAAGACCATCCTTATTTGGTTTTATCAAAGTATGCATGACTCAATTCACTTTTAATTGAAAGAATAGTTTATCTGTTATTCTTTTGTTAAGACTACAAACAAGTCAACACATTTGATAAAACATAATTAGTCAATTATATACTTCATCCGCTCTTTTTTAATTGCAACATTTCACTTTTCAACATTTGACCATTAATATCTTTCATTCCTTATTAGTAAAAAAATAAAAAAAATCAGATTTTGAAAATTTACAATGAGAGGAATTTAAAAATATTTTTTTAAATTTAATTTACAATACATTAATAAATAAAATATAGTCAAAGTAGAATATGTGAATATTGTAAAAAGTCCAATGTTGCAATTAAAAGAGAACGGGGGTAGTATTAATATATTTAGTTTATGCTTTACTCTAATTTAATTTATTATGTTAAGCGTAAGGCTGGTATGTTATTGTTGTGGTTTTACTCTTAGCCTAGTATGTGCAACTCATTTTATAATTATTTATAGTATGGAAATTATTAGTTGGACTTAATTAATTAATATGGACTAATTTGGATTTCTGTGTTTCTGAAGCTCTGGAACAACACAGGGGAAGCAAAAGTTTGTACCATTCACTGATGACATGTTTCATCGTGCATTGTTCATATCTAAAGCCTCCTTTGCTTATAGAAACAGGTAATTTTTTCATTTTGTAATGCATTCGGTCCGTAAAATCTTAAAATAAGTATTCATGCATTTTGGAGAACTATATATTCAGTACGTATATATAAAAAATATTCATAATCATACTCCCGTCCCTTAAAACTTTGCCAACTTTCATTTTTTGGATTTTCCACTAACTTTGTCACTTCCCTTTTAAGTAAAGAATTTGTGGTTCAGTTAATTCTCTCTACTCTGCACAAACCTCAACCACACAGTTTTTACTTTATTAATCCCCGTGCCGGTCAAATTTGACAAAGTTTTAAGGGACGGATGCAGTATATACTCAGTAACAAAAAGAAAATGCAATGACGACATTTGATGATTGTTAATTGGTACTCTCTTCGTGATAAGTCTGATTTGACCAATCTTGACTTGCACGTAAAACTATGTGACTGGAATTTGTATAAAGGTGAGAGAAATATTACAAACAACAAATTTATTATTTTAAAAGAAGGTTTAAAAATGTTTTTAGTCCAGGAGAGGAGCCAGGGCACTGGGACGAATTGGACCGGTACAAAGAATATTTTCGGAAAAAAAATTCACACGGAACTTTTTACACTAAAAATTTAGACATTTTTTAAATTTGAGCTGGGTCAGGGCCAGGGCTGACCCTCCCCTAGCTACGCCCCTGGTTTTTACTCACTGCAAATTTACATTGTATTTTTTTAGTTCATTATCAATGACAACAACCCCCGTTTAACAACGAAACAATCCCGACCCGACTAGTAGCTAGGTTCCTTCTAATTTGTTGTCATGTTATTAAGAAGTATTTAATTTATTTATTATAAAAAAATTTAATACATATTTTAAAAATGTAAATAATTAAATTTACATTGTTTTAACCCTCATATTAGGCTCAAAAAATTTATACAAAGATAAATTTAAATTTTTCTAGTAGATTTATGCAACATAACCATTAATAACTTTTTTTCTAAGTAGAGTGATTTTGGAGTTAGAAATAAATTACAGACAAAATAGTGCGTACTAATATACAGGGATGATGAGAAATTGAAAAAAAAATGCAAGGATCCTAAATATATAAATTGTGTCATAATTACAGAGATCAAAGGCATATTTAAATCTTAATATAGTGACATGATTTATGATGTTATGAGTGTGCTTATATGTGAGGAGTGATAAAAAGAAATCTGTGAGCCACATTATGTAACAATTAAGAATAAGAATTTAAGAGTGGTTTTTAGTCTTCAGAAATCATGCTCAGGGAATTAATATGGGAAAGGTGGCGAGAATAATGGCTTACACAAACCAGGTTTGGTCTGATGTGGGACTGAAAACAGTCTAATATGTTGACACCTCCTAGGTTATTAAAATTGAATAGTGGTTCTGATAACATATTAAGAATCTAAATTCTACTACGTATAAAGTGAAGGAATAACTCAAAATTTTATGCGGAGTATTTTGATTTGTATTTTCATACTAGGTATGCATATGATTGGGATAACTCAATAGTGATAAAGAATTTCTTCTACTTTCGATCCCCGACTATTATGTCAGTCACATTTTTGGAGGACTTTTAATATTTTTCATTTTTAGTTCTCGATTATTGTGAGAGAGACTTTTAGTCATCGACTTTAAAGTTTTTCACATTTAATCCCTGAATATTATCAAATTGATGTTTTTAGTCCTTCCACTGTGATTTTGACATAATAAGCGGAGGACAAAAAATGTCACTATTATAATAGTTGAAGGATAAAAAATTTCACTTTTATGAAAGTCGAAGACCTTAATATGAAAAATTTCAAAGACCAGTACAAAAAATGTCTTTCACACAATAATCGAATGTCTAAAAGTGAAGAAAAAATCAAAGCTGATTGAGTATCAAAAGTATCAGCGATATAATAGTTGGAGGACTAAAAGTGGCAAAAGCTGTAGTGATAAATTATTTTGCTTAAATATTGTAAAAAGGATATAAAATAAGTATGTATCTCCACTCTCTTTTAATTCCTTTATGCGCTTAAAAGTGGTACTGATTTAGCTATATCTGTGATTTTTTACTTCTAGAAACATTTCTATGTATCTTTACTAGTATTCCTCCCGTGCGATGCACGTGAGAATAAAATTTGCAAATTAAGTAGAAGTTTTATATTATCATTATTTGTCATATAAACATGCATATTTTGTCATATAATTTGTGGATGAAAATTTTATAGTTTACAAATAATACACTCCGTATGTGTGAATGATATCTACAATTTCGAAACTCCTTATACACAATCGTCACAATTGCATTGTTGATCATCACAATTTTTTAAACATGAGTTTTTTAGAAATTTTATTGCGGCGTATAACTATTTATTTTTATTTTAGGAAATAATGAACACTTCTAATGATAATTTGTCATTAAATATTAAACATAACACATCTATAACATCATAGTTATCATCAATAACGTCATAATATTATATACTAATGAAAAGTGTTTCTTTAATATGCGTGAATTAGATTGTGTAATTATTGTCTAAATAATTGTGTCATTTTCAATGAGAACCTAAAGTCGGGAGGATGGTAGTACTAAATTAGATATTTAAATGTCAGAGGTAAATTATATATTAACCAAACGTTGTAATTATATTTAAAAAATCAAAGTTATATTCAATATTTTCCAATCACACATTAGAAAGATTGGAATGTGTACACTATTAATCTCATTGTTAGAGATTGTACAAAAAAAAGTCACTTTTATTTTTTTGCAAGAAACGATATCATCTATTAACAATTTTGTGAAATGAATCAACATGTAATAATACACAATAATGATAACATTAGATTGTAATCAACTTAAGTGTTAGAACTAATGTTTTGAACTTCTTGAAATCTGTGTTTATATAAAAAGTATAAACATGTAGCATAAGGTCTGTTCAATTGAATTTGGACTGGTTTTATTTGTGTTTATCTATGTGTAATTTTTAAATTAGCCTGTTTTCTATGTTATATCAGATCAAATCAAAATATTTCAGAATAGTTGTCAATTAAGTAGAATAGATCAGATCAGAACATAATACCATATTATACCAGACCAAACTTAGATAATATATAGTAATAAAATACGAAATACACATCATTAACACACTTTTATGATATCAAATTATATTTTTTTTGGGTCATGATATCAAATTATATTAGATTTAGAAATTCCTATAATTCCAACAATTAAAAGTCTAACTGATTGGCTATCCCAAAAAACAACATCATTAACACACTTTAATTTTATGATATCAATTTATATTAGATTTTGAAATTCTAATAATTCTAACAATTAAAAATCTAATCGATCGACTATCCCCAAAAACAACATCATTAACAAACTTTTATGATATCAAATTATATTAGATTTAAAAATTTCAATAATTCCAACAATTAAAAATCAAACTAATCGGCTCTCTCCCAATCTCCTTTGTATACCAGAGGAATGACCGAGACCGTCTATTCTGTGACATGTACTGCAAGGGATACCACCGCTCCACCGCACCAGGTCGCCTGAGCCGTGCATGCTCCAATCTCCACCCTGTCTCCGTTCACCGTTCACAGAGGAGGGCGCTTCCCTTTCCACCGTTTGAAACTTGAAAGGACAACTATTGCCGCCCCATCGCCATTCAATTAACCTGGGATGTCTCTTCCAAAGGAGTTCTATCAATTATTATTTTCGGTCAAATACCTTAAAGTGCTAGAGTATTTGGATCCATGATAATTTCCTCCCATTTTTCTGTCATTTTATTTAATCTAATACTCCCTTTGTCATGGGAAATTAATATGAAGTTTGGTTAAAATCTTTGAACATGAAAAGCCTCCTAGGGAAGTAATGAAGTTTGGTTAAAATCCTTGAACATGAAAAGCCTCCTAGGTGAAGCTTTTTAAAAACACAAATGAAGCAACACCAGAAACATAAGAAATAAATATTTTTTTAGCAATAATTACAATTACAATATATTTTTTAATATAGCGATTAATAATGAAATAATCATAATTACAATTGGTAACAATGAAATTGGCCGATTCTGCTGAAATTGACGAAGTTCTGGCTGAATTGACCGAATTTGCTTAATAATGAAATTATCATATTTAAAATATATTATTAATAAAATAAAGAAAAATATATATGGAAAATAGTTAAAATGTTCATCTATAGTAACTTCAGTAAAAAAAGTAACTCAAAGCTCATTTATTTTGATTACTACCTCCGTCCCGGAATTATCTCCTTATTTGACTGCGCACAGGTTTTAAGATAGTGGGAAATGTGTGGTGAAGAGTTGTGCAAAGGAAAGAGAAATATGTAAGAATGGTTGTGAACCACAAATTCTTTGCCAAAAAAGGAAAGAGAGATAAATTTGGGACGGATTGAAAAGGAAGGAACGAAGATAATTCCGGGACGGAGGGAGTATTATACAATTCAGTGAGTGGAATAAAAAGTTACGTCACGTGTTTGCTGAAAAAATGAATTACTCCCTCCGTCCCATATTTAACTCCGGTTTTGACCGGACATGAGTTTTAAGATAGTGGGATTTGTGTGGTGGAGAGTTATGCAGAGGAGAGAGAAATATGTAAGAATGTTTGTGAACCACATATTCTTTACCAAAAAGGGAAAAAGGAGATAAATTTGGGACGGACCGAAAAGGAAAGAATGAAGATAATTCCGGGACGGAGGGAGTATAAAACTAATAAGCCGAATAACGAGGTCAACAAATGGGTTCTAAAATCTCATAATTGTATAACGCAATTTCATTCTGCAATAAGCGAACATTTTATTTATTGACCGAAAGTGTCAATAGAGAATGCTCGTGACAATTATTTATTCTGTTGTTTTGATTTGATAATATAATCCCTCATCCCAGTTTAAGGTTCTCACGTGTCATTTTTCGATGTTTCAGCTAAATATTCTCATTTCTATTTTAGGAAATATCTAACAGTTTTAAATGACAACTCAATCACCAAATATTAAAAATAATACATCTATAACATTACAATTATCATCAATGACATCATTATATTATATACTCATCAAAACTATTTTTTAAAATATACATGAATTAACGGAAAGATTCATTTTATCACGGTAAAATTCTTAGTGTAAATATAATAAATACTTTTTTTAATTCATATGTTACATGCTATGATTTTTTAGTACCAATTAATATATATTTTTAAATTTGTGTCTTGACATCCCATTTTGATAAACTATTGCAGTGGCGGACCCACTAAGGGTCCCACGGGGTCCCGGGACCCCATGGACCTCCAAAAAAATACCTATATATATATATGTATATATTTTATATAAAATTAAGGAATAAGTATTTATACAATCAAAACTAGCAAAGAACACAAATACGGAGCTAGAGCAATGGTAGGAGGCCCAATTCCAAAACTAGCAAAGAACACAAATATGTGCTGAGGTTGAATGATCGATTCTCCCAGGCGTTCATTTTTTTGAAAATAAAATTATGGCCACTTTTTGTACGTGCGTACCTATTGTTATCCTATTGCTCAATTTTTTCCATAACAAATACTACTACTACAAAGCCAATATGTATCCCTGAATTTCAACTTATCTGTTTTATAAACTAATTTGGTAATGAAACACGTAATTCTTGAATTCACACACTAAATTTGTAATAATTAAAATAAGCAAGTTAGAAACATTTTTTCGGCGAGATGACTGAAGTTACCGTAAGAACATCATCTTAGCCACTTTTTCATATGACTTTTTTCATATCATATAACATATAATTTAAATATTATTCTTTCCTAATATAGCAGATTCAGTCGCTTGAGCCATAATCGCCTAATTTGGCTTGACGTGGTTTGATCTAAGACTAAAATCGGTCCAATAACAAATTAAAGTCCTTAAAGTTAAACAAATAAATTGGTAATGTAGAACAATATTATTATATGCACATTTACTTAATACTCATATGGTAAATTATTAATATTAATTGATAACAATTATTTTTGGACTATTATTAATTTATTGAAACATGGTAAAACATATGAAGGAGCAAGGGATACCCAATTTGATAAAAAGTAATTATTAAGGCAATCAATAAATATAGCTAGAACTCATCTTCAAATGACATGTGGCTATGCATTATAATAGAATGACATTTGGCAAATATTTCCTTCAATGTGACTCTCAATTGTATAATATATAGATTACTCTATTCTTTTGCAATATTGCCTATGCGCAGAGAATTCCCTATTGGAAATGGAAAAGTTTTGCAATTCTTATACAGTAGCAAGCAACTGAAGAGCACTAAGAGTGGGTTACCAGCTGCCCCAATGACAGCTCATGTGGTCAATAACCCACATTACAGCCAAATGTTACAGGGAATGAAGGCTCCCAGTTGCAGCCCAAGTGAAGTGATCTACAGCCCTGATTTTCACCAGTCACTATACTGTCACCTTCTTTGCGGACTCATTTTTCGTGACGAAATCCATTTCATAACCTCCGTGTTCGCTCACGGCATTGTTCTTGCCTTTCGAACCCTCGAACAAGTGTGGGAAGAGCTGTGCACCGACATCCAGGAAGGCATTCTTTCGAGCCGTATCATGATCCCCTCCGTTCGGGATGCCATGACATCGAAGGTCCTCGTCGCGCCTAACCCTGAGTTGGCGGGCACGATCTATGAGAAGTGCAAGGCACTGATGGAGAATGGGTGGTATGGACTGATCCCAGAGCTGTTTCCCAATGCAAAGTACATTAGTTCAATCTTCACAGGGACCATGCAGCCTTATGTGAAGAAGTTGAGGCATTATGGAGGGGACATGTTGCCTTTGATGAGCTCATATTATGGGGCTTCTGAAGGGTGGGTTGGGTTTAATGTGAACCCTAAAGATCCACCAGAGGCTGCTACCTTTGCGGTAGCCCCAAATTTAGGGTACTTTGAATTTATTCCTTTGAAGGATGGTTTGGAGTTGGAACCTGTTGGTGTGACCCAAGTCAAAGTTGGGGAGGAGTATGAAATTGTTCTCACAAATGGCACAGGTACACCTTAAATGCTTTTACTAACTATTTAATTAAGAGTTTATGGTTTATGAAATTGATCGAATCCATTTTATACTATTAATTAATCTGATAGTCATTTGATATAATTATATTTCTGATTTTATAATTGGAATCTCGTAAGAATAACAATTTTATTCTCTTAAGAAGTAGAGAAAATTCTTCAAGTAGGATTAAAATATAGACAAAATGCATAAATATGATCTCCACTGTTTTCTTTCTAACTAATATGGGACCCCTCACTTCTAACTAATTGAGAGAGTTTTATACTTTTAATATGATCAGGGGTAATTTGAGTATGAACCCCGTTTTTAAAACTCTTTGTTTTTGTGCTCCAACCCCATATGAAAAGACAAAAATGTCTCTCGATCAGAAATATGTTGAACGCCAACAGAAATGTTAATGGGGAGGCCTGACGAGCACTTTGTCACGGTGCGTCAAAATAAATTCAATACTAAACACCTATACGTAGTATAGCGTAGTAGAGTTCGTATCCACAGGGAAAGGAATAATTCTCTTTTTTTGATACTTAGTAAATAAAAGGGGGGATTTGGATTGAGTGATTTGATTTAATTAAGAACTAAGATGAACAACCTATATGTGTTTAATTCAAAGATAAAAAGGACTTGGCATTGCTACTTTCCACTTGTTGATACATTTTAGTCGATCATTGTTATATCTATAACTTATTCCCTCTCGAATACTCAATCGGGGAGTATATCCACTTCATCGAGGGTAGTTATTAACAACGACCGTTCATTAATAACCCTTACTATTAATCAAATATAGAATAACGCCTTATACCGATTTAATAGTAGCATTTAATCTTTCTAACTCCTTGATGAAATCAATTGAGATTGATAACCTCAACACAAGCGGTTTCGGTTTAACCAACAAAATTAATCCCTCTTAAGTTTATTAACCACGACCGTGCATTAATAAACCGAAGTTACTTACTTGTGAAACCATCAACGATTAACCATCGGTTCGTTGATCGTTTCTAGTAATAATTAATATATGAAACAAAACTAGTTGATCCTTTAAGTAATGTTCAAAATATTAATATGAAATAAGAGAAGGAATTAATTAATATTCAAGGAAGAATATTATTAAAGAAGATGAATCCTACTATAATTAATATCAAGATGTTAACTAATTGTCATCTTAGCAACACTCCCCAACATTAATATAGAGGAAGAAAATACCATTCTAACTAATGTCGAGATGTTAACTAATTGTCATCTTAGCAACACTCCCCAACATTAATATAGAGATGGTATTAAGGAAAGAACTATTAATTAATATTCAAGGAAAGAAGTTAAGAAAATAACTCACAACTTTAATAATCAACAAGCTTCAAGAGCAACACCAAGAATGGAAGTTTAGCCCCTCATTTGGAGACTAAACATAGCTAGAAAAATATAAAGAAATGCTATTCTAAACTGAGCTAAAGAGATTGGAAGAAGGGATGATTTTTTTGTGAAGAAAAAGTGTGCTATTTATAGGTGTTTTTCAACACCTTTGGCCGGGTACCCGACCGGGTCAAGTACTCACCCGACCGGGTCCATGTCAAAATCAAATATCCTCCACGTTCTGGCGATCTTCAACATGTTAAAGTGTCCGGGTCAAGTTAGACCCGACCGGGTGAGGTAGGGGACCCGACCGGGTGAGTGCACAAATTGGATATTCTTCACGTTCGGGTGATCTTTGCACACCGGGTTGTCCCCGGTCACTTCTCACCCGACCGGGTGAGGTAGTGGGCCCGACCGGGCGATGCAATTTCTTTGCATTTTCGTTTTTCACTTCTTACCCGACCGGGTCAAGTATTATACCCGGTCGGATATTTGCTCCTGGGCAGCCAAATCTTCTTTTTCTTCACTTCAAAGTCTTCCTTTCCAAACCATAAATCCTAACTAAACTTTACAACTGACAAAAATAGACTAAAATACAATTACAACTGAAATCACATAAATATTTACAAACTAAATAAAACGTCAAACAATTAACATAAATCAAACATAAAAACATGTAATTATGCACTACTAATTAGTGTGCATCAAACACCCCCACACTTAAACCTTTACTCGTCTCGAGTAAATCAAATCAAATCCAAGAAGTCCTAAATGACAAGAATATCAATACAAAACATCCAAGAGTGTTTTTACCACAATACAAAGCATCCCTAATAATAATTAAAGTAAACTGGGGTCTTCAACTTCATCTTTATCTCCATTTCTCTTTTGAACTTATCACCTTCAGGATCCTGCAAAATAGACATTTCTCTCATTCTCTCGTTTTGCCTAGGTGCCCTTTCAGGTTTTCATCCCAGCTTCCCTTATTTTTTTTTATTTCTCACAACCTCACTCTTTATTTTATTGCTTTAATTTTTGCTTGAGTTGCCCTTTGTGGGTTTTCAACTCAACAAGCTCTTTTTTTTTCATTTTTTTTAAATAAAATAAAATAAAACAAGTAGGATTGTGAGCATACCAGAACAATCTCTGCACCCCCACACTTAGGATCTGACACTGTCCCTAGTGTCCGCCTAGACCTCCACCTTGGTGTGCGTTCTCATCCATGTGATCCCCGCCATAACCACCATCGTAGCCTCCACCACCGGAGCTCGATCCTCCAAAGAAACCCCACTGAGAGGGGTCATACCATGATGGTGCAGGAGGTGGAGTGGTCATAGAGGAAAAGGAGCCCTGGTGTGCTATATATGAGTATATCGGACCAAAGGTTCTACGCTGATCCTCCTCAGATCTCCGCCTGTCTTCCTCATACCTACGCCAGTCTGCTTGCCGCTGCTCCTCCATCCTCACAATGCTCTGGTTGAGCGTGACCATGTTATCGAGCATTTGTTGCTCGAAAGGTGTGTAGTGGAATGCTTGAGGTTGTGGTTGTTCGGGTATGATTGGAGTTTCTTCATCATCTTCATCTTGGATGGGTTCTTCATAATGATCCGGGATTGCCCCGGGAAGATAATAGTGATGACCATCCCCGATTTGGTGATTGATGATATCCAGGGGGACGTCGGCTGAGGGTATCTGGAGGTAGATGGAAGTGCGTGGGAGAATGCGCCAATTATATATGTGTGCCCCAATTGGTGTTGTGTGCGAGGGGACCAAGTCTAGCGTCTTTTGTAAAAGCCATTCAGTGCAAATAAGGTGTCTTGAGGTGATGGGGCCGGGGTCTATAAAACCATATAAAGTGGCTAGATGTGTGATGAGGCCCCCCATAGCAATTGGTCCTGTTGATGTTGCCACGTTGTTGAAATGAGTCCATAAGATGGTGGCAACATCAACTTGATTTGGGCCCGGCAAAACAGCTTGTGCTAGAACACACACATCCCAGATACGTGTGTGATGATTATTCGGTCTTCCGAGGAAACAATTTGAGCAAAATTTTAAGAATAGTCGGAAGACCGGATGTTACACACGATTCACACTCAATTTAGATAGATCAACCACATTCTTGCCGGTCATTCTTCTCCACAATTCATACCCCACAAGAGAATCATATGTACGTGCTTCATCAAACCATGGGAGACCAAAATGTTGAACAAATTCTCGTTTGGTTAATGAACGATCCTCATTTAGTAAACGAAAGGTGATTATGTCATTTGCATGATCATTCACATCTTTTGTATACGCAAATGAGCTAAAAAATTCATACACCAAATGAGGATATGTCACATATTGCATTTCAAACATTCTAGATATTCCAATTCTTGCAAATATGTCACGCATCACAGTATCAATCCATAGTAGTGCTAAAGTAGTTAAGCACATAAAACGGGATTGTTTTACCTCCCTTTTTGCTTGGTTGATGAAGTTGTTCCGTTGAGCCTCCGTAGCAAACTCCACGCTCTCATAGCCCGCTACCGGTGGTATAACTCGATTTCCCCTTGAGGAAGAGGCTTTTGACTTTCTTGGAGCCATTGAAGTTCAAAAAAAATTTTTTGGTTTTTTTTTTGTGATTTTCGGACTTGGGTAGGGGGGGGGGTTTGGAACTTTGGGATTTTGGTGGGTCTTGGGTATTTTGGGTTTGTGAGAGTGGAGAGGATGATTATTAGGAGAAGAAATTGGGATTTCTTGGGATTTTTTGTAGAAAAATCAGAACTTTGGGGGATTGGGGGTTAGGGTTTCGGATTTTTGCAAATGGGGAAGAAAATGGGATTTTATGGGTATGGGTGTGTTGAGAAGGTTGAGGAGATGAAGATTATGGTGTTATTTAGTGGATTTGGTGGAGAAATGGTGTAGAATCAAATGTTTTGGTGTGTAAAAATGGAGGGATTTGATGTTTTTTTCGTGGGGAGGAAGAAGAAGTGGGAGGGGAAGGGGGTGAGCCCGACCTGGTAATGTGCTAATTTCCCGTTCACCCGGTCGGGTGAAGTCTTCCGCCCGGTCGGGCTGTACGGTGTTTTGTTATCCAGTAGCTACTGGAATGAGTACCCGGTCGGGTGCTTTAGGGTACCCGGTCGGGTCTTTCTGATTTTTTTAAAAAATAAATTCGTACCCGCCCGAGTTTCAGAAATACCCGATTGGGTATGCATTCCAGTGTGTTCGGAGCCCAAAAAAATGCGCAGCCCGGTCGGGTTTTGGAAGCCCCCGGTCGGGCATATGTTTTTTTTTTGTTTTTGTTAGCAACCCGGTGGCCGTGTTGCCCGGGTGTTCCTTTTTTATTAATAAACCCGACCGGGCTGTTTGAGATACCCGGCCGGGTTTCAGCCCAGGCTCATTTTTTTTTTCATTTTTTTTTGGGAAAAAAAATTATAACACACGAACTGAAAAAATATGAAATTAAAAATAAAAACTTGGGTTGCCTCCCAAGAAGCGCTTGATTTAATGTCGCGGCACGACGTTATTTTTATTTTATTTTTTATTTTTATGTGGGATCGTGAACATCCCTTGTTTCATTTTTCCTTTTCGGCCTTCTCCAGTAAGGCCGGGATTCCTTTTCTGGTATCACTTCCATCCCAGGTGGGATCCATTCTCTTTTTGAAAATTTGAATAATTCTTCTTTTTCAAAAAGTTTGATTTTCTCATTTTTTTTCTCAACAAAAATATTCGGGGTTTGTGGTTCACAAATATTTAGAGCATAAAGAGATTGGTCTTTAATTTGTTTTTTCGTAGAATCAAAAATGTTGAATTCTACCTTTTGATCATCAAACTCTAAAGTTAATGAACCATTAGCCACGTCTATTTTTGTTTTTGCGGTTTTCAGAAAAGGCCTACCCAAGAGGATGGGTGTAGTTTGGTTATCATCTCCTATTTCCAGAACATAAAAATCAACAGGGAAAATCAAATTTTTTACTTCTACTAGCACATCTTCTACTACACCCTTCGGGTAAGTATTAGACCGATCCGCTAGTTGAATCACTACACCAGTTTGATGTAGTGGGCCGAGTTGTAAGGATTTATATAAGGAATAAGGAATGACATTTATTGACGCTCCTAAATCCAACAAGGCCTTAGAAAATAAGGTATCCCCTATTTTGCAAGGAATAGTGAACATGCTTGGATCGCTACATTTCTCGGGAAGTTTCTTTTTAAAAATGGCCGAGACATGTTCACTCACTTCAACTTTTTGTTTCCCTTCCAGTTTATTTTTCTTTTTCATTGTGCATAGTTCCTTTAAAAACTTTGCATAACGGGGAACACTGTTGATTAGTTTGAAGAGTGGGATGTTTACCTCAGAATTGACGAATGTTTCGTAGATGTCCCGATCATTCTTCAGCTTCCTCGTGTCTTTCAATGCCTCAGGGAATGGAGGGAGTGGTTCATATGATGACAGTGGAGGAAATTTAGTCTTCGTTGGCTTCTCTTCTTCTTGTTGAAAGCCTTCTTCAAGATCAACCTCTTGCTTCTCCTCCTCAACTTCCCGTGGTTGCAATTCTTTACCGTTCCTCAACATGATGGCATTGACATGTTGTCTTGGGTTTTGCTCAGTTTGGGAGGGGAGCCTACCCGAATCTTTTGCTTCAAGTCGACTTACGGCATTTGAAATTTGGCTAACTTGAGTTTCCAAATTCTGAATGCTCGACTTGGTTTCATGTTGAAATTGCATCATGGTTTGTTGGAATTGCCCCATGCTTTGCTGCATTGTTCCCATATTAACGGCCAGCGCTCGAATCATGTCTTCGGTGGACATACTCGAGTTCGATGTTTGGCCTTGTGGTTTGTATTGTTGAGGAGGAGGATTTGTTTGAGAGTTTCCGTACCTTAAATTCGGATGATCCCTCCATCCCGGGTTGTAAGTATTTCCTTGAGGATCGTACCTCCTTTAACCTTGGAACCCCAAAGCATTGACTTGCTCGGAGTTCTCTTCTTGTAGTGTCGGGCAAGAATCTGTGGGATGCCCTTGCGTTGAACAGATGCCGCAGACCTTGACTTCTTGGGTTTTTGGATTTAAAAGGAAATCTTTAACCAAAGAAGTCAAGCCGGCTACTTGACTCTCCAACGAGTTGTTGGATTCTGCTGCCATGACTCGTTTCGATGATGACCTTCCGTTGTAATGTCTCGAGTTTTCAGCCAACTCCGAAATGAGGTCTCTTGCTTGAGAAGGGGTTTTGTTAACAATACCCCCTCCGCATGCCGCATTCACCATGCGTCTATCTTGATCAACAAGTCCATCATAGAAGTAGAGGATGAGATCTTGTTCTGAATACCCGTGATATGGGCAACTAGCACATAATTTTTTAAAGCGCTCCCAATATTCATATAAGGTCTCATTATCCGCTTGCTCAATGTTGCTGATTTGCTTCTTGAGACTTGAAGAGATAGATGCGGGATAGTACCTGTCAAGGAAGCTCTTTTTCATTTGAGCCCATGTGTTGATGCTCCCCGAGGGAAGATAGAATAGACAATTGATGGAGTATATGGGTCTGAGCTCCGGACCCACATACTCGGAAGAACAGAAAGCATAAGACACCGAGTGGCGCCCACGTCGGCCAAGGGACCCCCGTCGGCCGAGAAGGTGCCAACTCAGATTATGGTCCTGAGCCCAAGGAACCCGGGTGCCCTCGTCGGCCGCGCCCTCGTCGGCCGTGCCCTCGTCGGCCACGCCCTTGTCGGCCACGAAGACCTCACAGAACCGGATTTTATACTTACTCATTCGTACAGCCCATTAGTGGCTCTGTATTCGGCCCAGTAGCGGCCCAGTTGTAAATGGGCCTCCCAAGCCCAAGGCTGGGGAGCCCAGCCCATATTTTCTCTATATATACTCCCCTTGGGAGTAGTTATAGGGGTTACAAATTCATTCTATTGAAGCATATTATTGCACTTCTCTCTCTAGCTCTCACTTCTCTCTAGATATACTCTATCATTTGGTGCTTTCATTGAGAGCTAGAACAATCAAGTTAGCACCCTTCGTCGCTACCAAGCACAGCTAACCACTGATCATGGGAAGAACTAAATCAAACCGCAACCTCGTCAGCAAGGCCATCCCTGAGGACCAAGAGCCCAGGGAGCACGATGAGGACGCCACGGCCGACCAGGTCGGCGGAGGGGACGTCTTCCAGGAGGCCTTCAACCTCACTGCGGACCTCCGCAACCAACTCAACGGCGGAGCCCCTGACGCCCACATCGGCTTGGACAAGAAACGAGCTGAGAAGACGGACCACGCCCCAGCCCAGCCTATGGCCGCGGCCTCTCCGTCCGTGGATCCACAGGTCCAGGCCGCGCTGTCGGTCATCATCGCCAGCCTGGCTCAGAACCCCACCGTCCTCAGCGCACTCTTGCCAAGGACCGGGGGGAACGTCACTCCACCTCCTCAGCCTCAACCGTTGGCCGTACAGATAGGCAACGATGAGGGGGTGGTGGCCCAGGACACGGCGTCGTCCCACTCCCACCCTACTTCCCCTCTTCGGCCTGGGCAGGCCCCAGCGCGTGAAAAAGCCTCTGCCTTCAACAGGCTAGGCGACACGCGCCGTCGTCCGGTTTCGGAGAGGATGGCGGGACGGATTGGTGAGCCTCGTCCTGGCTCGCCGAGGGAAAGCTTGGGGTCTGTGTCCCGGACAGTGGACCAGCCCCGCCCGGACAAGGGCAAGGGGAAGTTGCACGAAGACGACATGCGCCACCGGATCAATGCGGCTCACGACGAGCGCATGAGGAACCAGCCGGGCACCGCTGCGGCCGCCAGGGACCCCCGGGATGAAGTCATCGTCGAGCTGGAAAGGAGGCTGGCTCAGATGGAGGCCAAGCAGTCGACCAACATCCCTACGGCCGGCGCCTCCAACGACCCTGGCCTCAACGCGCTCATGAACAAGGTTAGCGCCCTGGAGAGGGAGCTGGCCGAGGGGCGAGGTGACCCCATCATCCAGGTCAGGACCAGGACCCCTTTCACCAACAGGGTCCTCTCAGCCCCCATCCCGGAGAAGTACAGGGGAAACGCCATCAAGTTCTATGACGGCCGATCAGACCCCCAGGAACACTTCAACCGTTATCAGAACAACATGCTGATGGTGAATGCGTCAGACGAGTACCTCTGCCGTTGGTTCCTCTCTACTCTCGAGGGCCAGCGTACGAGTGGTTCAACGCGCTCCCCGAAGGGAGCATAGACTCATGGCAGGATCTCGCCCAACGCTTCCTCACTCACTTTGCCGGGAGGAAACGTGCGAAGAAGTATTTCACCCACCTCCTCTCCGTCAAGCAGCAGCACGAGGAGTCCCTCCGGTCATTCATTGATCGGTGGACGAGGGAAACCGATGAAGTCGAGGGGGCCGATGAGCGCACCCTCCTCGCCTTGTATCAGGGAGCCCTCCGTAGCTCTCCGTACGCAAGGAGCCTTATCACCGACCCTCCGAGGTCGTACGCCAAGGCGCTTCAGCGCGGAGGCTTGTACGCCGACGCCGACGAGCTCCACAATCACAAGAAAGAGGGGGGCCAGGGCCGTCACGGCTCTGGTGGACAGAGTAAGAAAGATCGCCACTGGCGGCCGAGGTTGGAACGGCCGGGGGTTACCCTCACTCACCCGGTCGGCATCATCCTCGACTATGCCGAGAAGCATGGCCTCATCGAGCAGGCCCCTCGGCCGGCCGAGGAGGTCCTTGCCATCCAGCAGGGCGGCACATACTGCCGGTTCCACAAGAACTCGTCGCACAACACCGACGATTGCATCACACTGAAGAAGGCCATCGAGCGCCTTATTCGCCAGGGGGAACTCTCCCAGTTTGTTAAAGGTAGCCCACGCAAAAACACCTGGGTAAACACTGGCAAACATGGGGGCGAACCCTCTGCGAAGAAGCGGGAGATTGGTAGGCTCAGCGACGACGAGGACTTCGAAGAGCCCCCGCCAAAGAAGAATCACATTCACCTCATCGTAGGTGGGAACACTAGGGGGGACTCCGCCACTCAGAGAAAGAAATGGGCCCAATCCCTCTACATTGGGGAGGTGTCCCACATCCCCCCCCCCATCCGAAGAAGCAGCGAACGGAGGCGATCACCTTCACCGACAAGGATTTGCCTCCGGGGACGGGATCACACAGGGACGCCCTCGTCATCCGGTGTGAGATCGGTGACTCCATCATCCACCGCACTTACGTCGATACGGGTAGCTCCGTCAACGTGATGTACCTGGATACCTTCCGGCAGCTGAAGCTAGACAGAGCTCTGTTAAGGCCGATCAAGACACCGTTATCCGGCTTCACCGGGGACTCTATCGACGCCGAGGGCATGATAGTCCTCCCCGTGGAGGTCGGTGACGGCCCCCACCACGCCAGGATTGACATAAAGTTCATGGTGGTCAACCTCCAATGCGCCCACAACCTGATCTTGGGCCGGCCAGCGCTGGAGGACTTGGAGGCCATCATCTCCATGAAGCACTTGTGCCTAAAGTTCCCCACCAATGACGGCATCGGCTACGCCAGAGGAAACCAGAGGATAGCCAGAGCGTGCTACCTCAAGCTAACAAGGCCGGCCGAGAGGGAAGGACAGAGGATAGACACCATCACGGCAGCCGTTGCCAAGGACGAGGAGAGGCCGCATGCTGAGCCGGCCGAGGAGGTCGAGGAAATCCCTCTGGATACCTCCCGGCCGGAGCGGGTTCTCAGAGTCGGGAAACAACTCCCTCAGGACCAACGAGACGCCATCCTCCTCGTCCTGCGGTCATACGCCGTTGTCTTCGCGTGGGGCCCGGACGACATGCCAGGCATCAGCCGCCAGGTGATTACTCACCGGCTGACCGTTGATCCGGCCTCCACGCCCGTCAAACAGAAGCGGCACTACTTGTCCGCCGACAGGCGGGACTTCGTCAAAGGGGAGGTCGCCATGCTCCTCTCAATCAAACACATTAAAGAGGTGAAGTACCCGACGTGGTTGGCCAACGTCGTCCTCGCCCAGAAACCGCCAACATTCAGGATGTGTGTTGATTACACTGACCTGAACAAGGCGTGCCCCATGGACCCGTTCCCTCTCCCCAACATTGATCAGCTGGTGGACGAGACGGCGGGGTGTGAGTTGATATCGTTCCTTGACGCTTTCAGAGGGTACCACCAAATCTCCATGCATGAAGATGACGCTGAGAAGACGGCATTCATGACCCCAGAGGGAATCTTTTGCTACCTCGTCATGGCCTTCGGACTCAAAAACTCCGGCGCCACCTATACTAGGATGGTGGCCAAGATCTTCAGGGCGGTCCTTGGCCGGACGATGGAGGCATACGTCGACGATATGATCGTCAAGAGCAGGCATGCCTCCTCCCACGCCGACGACCTCCGGGAAATCTTTGAAATCATGAAGGAGTTCAGGCTCCGCCTCAACCCCAAGAAGTGCGCCTTCGGCGTCCAGGGCGGCAAGTTCCTCGGCTACATGGTCAGCCGAAGAGGCATCGAGATAAACCCGGAGAAGACACAGGCTATCATCAATATGGAGCCGCCCCGCAACGTCAAGGAAGTACAGCGACTGACGGGGCGCCTGGCAGCCCTGAACCGGTTCCTCTCCAGGTCAGCCGAGAGAGCACTTCCCTTCTTTCAGATCATGCGTAAAGCCAACAGCTTCAAGTGGATGACGGAGTGCCAGGAAGAGTTCGAAGAGTTAAAGAGGTACCTATCGTCCCCGCCCGTGCTCTCCAAGCCCAAAGCCGGCGAGACCCTCTTCTTGTACTTAGGGGTGAGCACAACGGCCATCAGCTCCGTGCTCATCCGTGAGGACGAAGGGGTGCAAAAGGCCATCTTCTACATCAGCAAGACACTCAGGGAGGCCGAGCTCAGGTACTCCCCCATTGAGAAGACGGTGCTGGCCATCGTCCATACGGTGAAGAAGCTGGGACACTACTTCCAGGCCCACGCCGTCCATGTGCTGACCCAGCAGCCTCTCAGCGCACTCATGAGGAGCCCCACCAGCTCCTCTAGGATGGTGAAATGGGCAATTTTCCTCAGCCAATTTCAAATTGAGATCAAGCCAAGGCCATCTATCAAAGGGCAAGCCTTGGCCGACTTCGTCACTGAATGCACAGCAAGGGAGACGGCCGTCGCCAACCCCGGGCCGGAGCCGGACGATACATGGATCCTATTCACTGACGGCTCGTCGGCCGCGAAATCATGCGGTGGCGGCGTCGTCCTCATATCCCCCGAAGGATTCAGAGCTTACTATGCCATCCGCTTCAACTTCAGAGTATCCAACAATGAAGCCGAGTATGAGGCCCTCCTCAGCGGTCTCAGACTCACCGCCGGCCTCAAGGCCAAGCACCTCAAAATCAAGTGCGACTCCAAACTGGTGGTGGGCCAGGTGGAGGGATCGTACGAAGCAAAGGAGGGACGGATGCGGCAGTACAAACAGGAAGCAGAGGAGTTACTGAAAGCGTTTGAAACCCACGAGATCACTCAGATCCCAAGGGCCGAGAACGCCGAAGCCGACATCCTCTCCAAACTCAGCTCGGACACCCCGGAGCACATCTCCCAGTTGGCCAAGATCGAGGAGTTGAGCATGTCCAGCATCCATGCCAGCCCCGTCTTGTGCGTCCAACAGCGACCAGAGGACTGGATCTCTGACATCGTCACCTTCATCACGACGGGGGAGCTGCCCCCGGACGAGGAGAAGGCCAAACTTGCCAAACTTAGGGCCCCAAGCTACACCATTGAAGATGGCAAACTCTACAAACGATCCTATAATGGCACTCTCCTCCGATGCCTGCACCAGGAGGAGGCCGACCTGGCCATGGAAGAAGTTCATTGTGGCGTCTGCTCCTCGCACCAGGGCCCCTTCAGCATGTCCCGACGTCTCGTCGTCCAGGGCTTCTTCTGGCCGATGATGGCACGAGACTGTGCGGACCTGGCCAGGAAGTGTACCACGTGCCAGGTGCTCCAGAAGGCCCCTGGTCGGCCAGCCGTCAACTACGCCCTCGTCAGCACCGCAATTCCATTCTCCAGATGGGGGATTGACCTGGTCGGCCCCTTGCCCAGAGCCGCCGGGAATAACCGCTACATCATCGTCGCCATCGACTACTTCACCAAGTGGGTCGAGGCGGAACCCCTGGCCAGCATCACGGGGGCCAGATGCCAAAATTTTGTTTACAAGAACATCATCACACGCTTCGGCGTCCCCCAGGAGATTATATCAGACAACGGCACCCAATTCGAGGCAGCCCCTTTCCAGGAGCTCCTCTGGGAGTTTGGGGTGAAGCATCGTTTCTCCTCCGTTGCCTACCCTCAGGGCAACGGGCAGGTCGAGAACGCCAACAGAACAATCATGGAGGGGCTGAAGAAGAAACTCCAGGCCGCAGGAGGTAGTTGGGTCGACGAGCTCCCCAACATCCTGTGGTGCTACAGAACCACGCCGAGGAGGGCGATAGGTGAAACGCCTTTCGCCCTATGCTACGGCTTTGAGGCAAAGGCGCCCACGGAAGTTGCCATCCCCAGCCGATGGGTGGAACAATACGAGCCTGACGCCAACGAAGAAAACATGAAGATTGACCTGCACCTGGTCGACGAGAGGCGTGAGCAAGCTTACGTCCGAGTGGAGAACTACCGGCGTCAAGTGAAATCATACTATGACGCCAAGGTACGTTCCCGGGAATTTCAAGTGGGGGACTATGTCCTCCGTCGAAGGGAAGCAAGCCAGCCGACAGAGGGTGGCAAGCTAGCATTGAAGTACGAAGGGCCCTACATCGTCAGTGCCGTGGTCAAACCCGGCACCTACAAGCTTAAACGCCCGAATGGGTCCAATGTACCACGAACGTGGAATGTACACCATCTGGTGAACTTTTATCAGTAATCCGAAGGAGGTGCAGACGGCGAAGCCCTCACCCCTTAACGGGTTACTGATTGAATGCCACCCTCGGCCTCGAGCCACTTATGAATGAAATCATGTTCCTCTTGATTTTTTCTTTGGAATTTAAAGTAAAAACATTAGCAGGTGCCCTCATCGGCCACCTTAGAGCAAAAGGCTCAGGCATGGCCGACGGGGCCCTTTGCACTTGCAGCCTACGATCGACAAGATCAGGCGTTCCATTGTATTTTGTATCAGCGAAGGGCTCAGGCTTAGCTGAGAGAGCACATCGTCCTGGCCCCGTAAGCCTAGAAGTGAAACGCTCAGGTATGGCCGACGATGTCCCAGGACGAGGGGTCCGCAAACGGCCCACGTCTTGAAACGGGAAGCTCACCGCGTCGTCCATGCGCCAGATCGCAGGACGACAGGCCTGAAATCATGGCCGAGGTGACAAAATCCCAAAACTCAGGGATGGGCAACGACAGCCATTGGAAACCGACCAAAAGTCTAGCCCGCGTCATAAATAGGCGACGGGACCCGCCCTGAGATCACGGACGTTATAAACGAAGTCCGAACCGGCCGAAGGACGAGCACACCCTTCGGCCGAAGCCTGAAAGAAGGATACTCCCCGAAAAAGGGGACGGAAACAAAAAAAAAATATAAAGGAAAAAGAGGGAAGCCGACGGCCGTGCGCACTAGCCGGCCTCGAGCAATGAAAAAATAAAATCCCCACAATTCAGGCCCAACTAGGCCAAGTACATATCAGTTGAACACAAGTGTAGTACCACTAACAGGTGACACGGACGATACGACCACACACCACAAGGGAATGGTCAAGGCCGAAGCATACGCCTATAAAACCCTAACCGAATCGGTTGGGTGACACGCGAGAGGTAACCTTCATCGGCCACAGCCCTTTGAAGCACCAACGCTTGGTATGAAATGAAGAATCACAGTCCTGAGGATGACCAGGACGGAGCGGGCACTTATCACACCCGCGGAAGAATCAAGCAATCAGGAAACAATCCCTACTGGCCACAGCATCCCGGATGGCCGATACAGGCACTGAAACCCGGGCTGTTGGTCAGGCGAAAGTTCTTTGGGGATTTGCCCAAGTGTTTACCAAACACTTAGAGAAAATTCTGAGGAAAAAGGTTCCTCAAGAAGGAACCATGTCTTAGCCGATGAAGGTAGGGCCATCTCTTTGGGAAAGCAAGGGGCACCCTCATCGCCACAAGCCAGACCTTGGCCGATGAGGGTATGGCCATCTCTTAGCCGGCAGCGGTACCGCAAAGAAGGAACTATGTCTCGCATTTATACTTAGAAAAATCTCTAAGTACCTAGATGGAGAGACTCTAGACGAAGCGGGTACCTGTATACTCCAAGGCCGTTAGCTACCTACGCCTTGCATGTGTACTTAGAAAAAATTCTAAGTTCAAAAGGGTAAGTTCAAGGTGCCCTTATCGGCCACATCACAAGGATCCAGGCCGACCTTCCTGATCAGATCAAGAACAAAGGAACACGACGGCCATGAAAAACACTCGGCCGACCACAACGACATTGGTTCGGCACTTAGGGAATTTCCCAAATCATTGGTCAACACCGAGAGAGATTTAGTACCAGGACGATGAGAACACCCATCCACTTGAAGTTTGACACTTAGAAAAATTCTAACAAAAAAGAAGAATGGGACGACGCCAGGACGCAGCGGACACCCCATCTTGCCCGCCTCGGTCAGGACGGAAAGAAAGACACTAGGATATCCTATCTAAGTGGGTCTAAAACACTTAGAATTTTTTTGAATAAATTCCAAGTGTTACAACAGCAAAGAAAGACCGGACAAGCCGACCAGGCCACCAGACTGAATGGCCTACCTCACGGACGTAGCCGACACTCGCGGGTGACCTAAGTTGTAACTTTTACACTTAGACAAATTTCAGAATTGAAATGGCAAAAGGCAATAAACACACAAGAAATTCAAAGCCGAGCAGGACAACAAAATTTTCATTCATAAGCAATTCAGTACAATGGTGGGCGCTTCGGCCATTACATCAATTGGGCAAAAATAAAAAACTAATTACAAGGGAGCGGGGAGTAGCCGATCAAGCCTCTTGGGCGCCTCCATCCTCGGCTGGCTCTTCGACGTCTTCGGCTCCCTCCTCAGCCTCAGTCTCCTGGCCAGCGGCAGCCGCAGAACTGGTGGCATCGTCCAGGAAGTCAAACTCCGTGTAATCCGGCTCGCCGAGGCCGGAACTCTCGATGGGGGACTCCCGCTCCGACAGAGGAAGCTTGGCCTGCTCCTCGGGATCTTTCATCAGCTTGGGAAGCTTCAAGTTCCGTCTAGCCCACCCGGAGGTATAATTCATGGCCTTAAGAGCACGAGATAGCCGCCGACACAGGAGCCTCTGCATCCGCTCCTGGCCCATGTTATAGTACACGGCCATCTCCCTGCTAAAATACTCCTGGCCGGCGGGGGAGTTCATCCCCCAATCTTCAAGCTTAGCGGCCACCACCTCATAACACCAGGAGAGCCGCTCCTCGGCCTTCCACCCCTCGGCCAAGAACTGCTTAACGGCCTCGTCAGTGGCCTTCACAGCGGCAGCCTCGGCCTCAGCTTTTGCCTTCACGGCTTCATCGTTTTTGCGCCGCTCGGCCTCAAGCGCCCTTTGGCTCTCCTCGAGTTTGGCCAGGGCATCGTCCCTGGCTGCAGCGGCCTCGTCGGCCCTCTGTTGCAAGGCCTTGGCATCCTCCCGGAGCCGATCCAAGCAAGCTACCGCCTCATCGGCCGAGGCAGCTTTCTGCTCAAGCTCTTTCAGACGAGCTATCTCCCGGTACTGCCTCTTGTGGCTCTCCATGAGCATGAAGGCACCCTGCATAAAAAAGGCAAACAAAACTCAGGCAAATGATTCCACCCGGACGACGAGAAAAACGACAAACAAAAGGAAGGGAACTTACTTGGACGAGGAGGTCCATCCCGCCTTCGTATACCTTCACGTCCCCGAGCCTCTTCAGATAGGCCCTATCTTTGGCCGGCATGGCCTGGGCCAGCACATCGTGGCCGAGGACGACATCATCAAAAACACCCCCGCCGACGGGGTATTCCACCATCTTCTGGTAGGTAGCAGCGGCAATCTCCTTGCCGGCCCTCTTCGTCCGTGGCTCCTGGACGAGAGGGAGCGATTGGGCAGCATCGCTTGGAGCAGCAGTGAGGTCCACAACAGGACCACTATCGTCCACACTGGGGACAGTCAGAGTGCCGGCCTCAGTAGCCTGGGAAGGAGACGGTGCCCTCTTCGTCTTCTTAGTGACGTTCAGGCCGGCCTCGGTCAATTTCTTCTGGCCGTCAGTGGGAGGCCTCTTCTTTTTGGACTGAGCAGGCTTTGGGGCCGCACCAGCAGTAGCCCCGCCTCCCTCGGCCGCGGCACGTCTGCCCGCCTCGGCCGCCTTTGCAGCCAACTCCTCGGCCGCCTTGGCCTTGGCAATAGCCATGATTGAACGGCGATCCATGGCAAAATCTACACAAAGGAAAACGAACATATTAGAAAGGAAAAAGAACGAATAACAAAGGAAAAAAGCCGGAAAAAATAATTACCATCGGCCTCAGCAGGAATGCCCAAATCCGGGCCGTCGGCCTCTTCGAAGGTGGTGGTCATCCTCGGCCAGAGTTGGATATCGTCCTCCTTGTCGCCATATACATGGTATCTTAAGAAGCCGAGGGCGGTCATCTTGTACTCGGTGATATAGTCCTTCACGCTCCTCGGCCCCCCTTCCAGGAACGCCTCCACCTGAGCGTCCAGGATAGAACTCCTCGGCGGGTCGTGCAGATTGAACCTTCCGGTATGGCCGAGAGAGGGAAACTCAGTGCCATTCTCACCAAGGGACACAAAAACGAACTTGCTCTTCCACCCATGAATGGACGAAGGCAAGTCCGTGAAGCTCCTCTTCTTCGGCAGCGGTTGGATAGTAGCATAGGCCGCACAATTCTTGTGGCTTCCTCGGCCTATCTGATACAGATTCATGAACAGAGCCGTTGTCGGCCTGTAGCCCAGCTCCTCACAGCGGAGCAAAAACCCCACCATCAATGAGTAGCTGTTCGGCGTCAGCAAGGCCGGAGGGAGCCCCACCATGTCAAGGTATTCGGTGATGAAGGGATGAAGGGGAAACCTCAGCCCCTTGGCGAAACTCATCGGGTATACTCCAAAGTATCTCGGTGGCGGATGAAGAACATGGTCCGTCGGCCTGGGTGCCCTAACCCGCCCGAACGGCCCCACGTACATCTGGGCAACCAAGTAGTCGGCCGCGCTGCTCTCCGGCTTGATCAGGAAGATGTTTGTGAGATCCAGGTAGGAGACGCCCGGCCCACTCTTCGGCCTCCTTACTCTCTTCGGCTTATCTGCTCCCTTCACGGCAGACACCGGTCTCGGGCATGGAATAACAGCGGAAGTGGACGCCCCGTCCACCACTCGGGACGCACCTGCGTCCTCACCTTTTGAAGACGAGGCGGACTCCTCGTCCTCAACTTCGTCGTCCACCGGCTCTCCGGACTTGTAAGGACTCAAGTGTTGTATCTCCTCCTCGAACTCCTCAAGCACCTCATAGTCGAGTGACCTAGTGGAGGGCTGGTCGTCGTACGGATAGTAGTCTTCGTTCAAGCTCTTCATCATAACAACTACTACGAGCCTAAGGGGAATAACTTAGGATTTTAAGGGTGTTCAAGCGCCTAACACTAGATCACTAGCCTAGGAAGCAAAGTATGCAAAGTACAGAAGATTGCGATGAACACTAACCTTGAACACGAAGAACACGAAGAACAGAGCTTGGGAGTTTATCTCTCTAGAAATTTGGCCAGCACTTCGACAACTCAGATTGCAAATGAGGTTTCTCGTCGGAGGGGGAGGGGTATTTATAGAACCCTCCACCCAACGGTCACTACACGTGGCACCCTCCCAATGGCCACATCAACGGCCACCAATGGAAGGCCACCACGTCACCAACGGGCCAAGCCCAACCTACATATCAAGAGCCCACTGGCGAATCAGACTCTACGGCCTACACGCTGGCCGGCTTCACAAGTGCCAGCAAGCGCCCACAACGGCCTATTTGCTTGCCAAGTTCACAAATGCCAACAATAAGGAGATGACAACGGCCAGGAATGTCATGAACGCCCATCGGCTCCCCGTAACGACCCTTGATGATAACTCTCTACAAGCGATCTGCGCACAAGGGTTCTCCCACAGGGTTACCTTGGCCAGAAAATTGCCATGAGGGTTGGATTCAGGGGGACAACGGAGAGGCCGCTTCGGCCAGGGACTCAAGCAACTCCTTCACCCCTCATACTCTTCGGCCTGAAGCAGTGGGGGACTGGGGGACTACATCGGCCTCAACAAAACAAAAAGGAAAAATGAAAACAATGTAACCACAAAGCATCGCCACATCGGCCATATATCACACTGCGCCTCGTCGGCCAAAGGCACATAACGTCATCAGCAACGGCCAACTGGCCACCTAAGGCAAGGACACTCATCGTCCTCCGCCAACGGTTAATCATGATGGGCTCTTCGGCCAGGAACACGAAAGCCAGTCAGCTACGGCCAAAGGCAGTGCGCAAGCACCCTCACCGGCCACCCAAAGGAAAGGACACCATCGTCCTCGAAGCAAGGTTACACCTCGACGGCCTCATCGGCCCAAATGTAAACTCCAACCATCAACGTCCAAGAAAGGGAAAGCGCGCCTTCAACGGCCACCACTGAAGCAGGACACTCATCGTCCCCAAACGACCGCACCAAGGAAACAACGGCCTTCCCGTCCACAGCGAGGAACAAGTAACGACCAAGCACAGAACAGGATCACCAAAATGGAAGCAGCGCCAACGCCGCAACAGCTAACGGCCTGGGAATGCCCGCATTGGCCAAAAGCACCAAAGCACGGGAATCAACTCTCCTTCACTTCGTCTACGTCTCAGCTTAGAGAGTGGGGGACTCCTGATGGAGTATATGGGTCTGAGCCCCTGGACCCACATACTCGGAAGAACAGAAAGCACAAGACACCGAGTGGCGCCCACGTCGGCCAAGGGACCCCCGTCGGCCGAGAAGGTGCCAACTCAGATTATGGTCCTGAGCCCAAGGAACCCGGGTGCCCTCGTCGGCCGCGCCCTCGTCGGCCGTGCCCTCGTCGGCCACGCCCTTGTCGGTCACGAAGACCTCACAGAACCGGATTTTATACTTACTCATTCGTACAGCCCATTAGTGGCTCTGTATTCGGCCCAGTAGCGGCCCAATTGTAAATGGGCCTCCCAAGCCCAAGGCTGGGGAGCCCAGCCCGTATTTTCTCTATAAATACTCCCCTTGGGAGTAGTTATAGGGGTTACAAATTCATTCTATTGAAGCATATTATTGCACTTCTCTCTAGATATACTCTATCACCAATCTTTGGCGGTGTCTTTGAGGGAGAATGGGAAGGCTCTCAGCTTGATTTGCTCCTCGGACACGCCATTGGGGCACATGCTTGTGCACACAATATGGAACTCCGACAAGTGTTTATTTGGATCTTCCCCTCGTAGGCCATGGAAAGAGGGAAGTAGATGAATGAGCCCAGATTTTAGCTCGAATGTGACCCCCGTATCAAGAGTTGGAAAAGTGATACATAAGGGTTGTTGATTTAGATTCGGAGCCGTGAGCTCCCTCAACGTTCTTGTTTCAAGAGCCATATTGATTTGCTCTTCGGTGTCGCTAGAATGAGAACTAGCACTTGATGATTCCTCCGAAGAAGTATTCGAAAATAAATTCCTGAACCTCTCGAAGGCTTGTTCTGTTTCGGGCTTTGTTTGGTAGGTGATTTGGTTTATAGATCGGTGTTTAACCATATACTCAAACAAAGCTCAGCCAAACTAGAAATCTTTTAAATGTTTTTTTCTTTTTGATTTTTCTTGAAATAAAATAGAAAGAAAAATAATTGCCTTTCCCCGGCAACGGCGCCAAATTTGACGAGCACTTTGTCACGGTGCATCAAAATAAATTCAATACTAAACACCTATACGTAGTATAGCGTAGTAGAGTTCGTATCCACAGGGAAAGGAATAATTCTCTTTTTTTGATACTTAGTAAATAAAAGGGGGGATTTGGATTGAGTGATTTGATTTAATTAAGAACTAAGATGAACAACCTATATGTGTTTAATTCAAAGATAAAAAGGACTTGGCATTGCTACTTTCCACTTGTTGATACATTTTAGTCGATCATTGGTATATCTATAACTTATTCCCTCTCGAATACTCAATCGGGGAGTATATCCACTTCATCGAGGGTAGTTATTAACAACGACCGTTCATTAATAACCCTTACTATTAATCAAATATAGAATAACGCCTTATACCGATTTAATAGTAGCATTTAATCTTTCTAACTCCTTGATGAAATCAATTGAGATTGATAACCTCAACACAAGCGGTTTCGGTTTAACCAACAAAATTAATCCATCTTAAGTTTATTAACCACGATCGTGCATTAATAAACCGAAGTTACTTACTTGTGAAACCATCAACGATTAACCATCGGTTCGTTGATCGTTTCTAGTAATAATTAATATATGAAACAAAACTAGTTGATCCTTTAAGTAATGTTCAAAATATTAATATGAAATAAGAGAAGGAATTAATTAATATTCAAGGAAGAATATTATTAAAGAAGATGAATCCTACTATAATTAATATCAAGATGTTAACTAATTGTCATCTTAGCAACACTCCTCAACATTAATATAGAGGAAGAAAATACCATTCTAACTAATGTCGAGATGTTAACTAATTGTCATCTTAGCAACACTCCCCAACATTAATATAGAGATGGTATTAAGGAAAGAACTATTAATTAATATTCAAGGAAAGAAGTTAAGAAAATAACTCACAACTTTAATAATCAACAAGCTTCAAGAGCAACACCAAGAATGGAAGTTTAGCCCCTCATTTGGAGACTAAACATAGCTAGAAAAATATAAAGAAATGCTATTCTAAACTGAGCTAAAGAGATTGGAAGAATGGATGATTTTTTTGTGAAGAAAAAGTGTGCTATTTATAGGTGTTTTTCAACACCTTTGGCCGGGTACCCGACCGGGTCAAGTACTCACCCGACCGGGTCCATGTCAAAATCAAATATCCTCCACGTTCTGGCGATCTTCAGCATGTTAAAGTGTTCGGGTCAAGTCAGACCCGACCGGGTGGGGTAGGGGACCCGACCGGGTGAGTGCAAAAATTGGATATTCTTCACGTTCGGGTGATCTTTGCACATCGGGTTGTCCCCGGTCACTTCTCACCCGACCGGGTGAGGTAGTGGGCCCGACCGGGCCATGCATTTTCTTTGCATTTTCGTTTTTCACTTCTTACCCGACCGGGTCAAGTATTATACCCGGTCGGGTATTTGCTCCTGGGCAGCCAAATCTTCTTTTTCTTCACTTCAAAGTCTTCCTTTCCAAACCATAAACCCTAACTAAACTTTACAACTGACAAAAATAGACTAAAATACAATTACAACTGAAATCACATAAATGTTTACAAACTAAATAAAACGTCAAACAATTAACATAAATCAAACATAAAAACATGTAATTATGCACTACTAATTAGTGTGCATCAAGGCCTTTTTGTCTATTGCAAAGTCCAATTTGGACAATAAACTGAGTTGCAAACTAAAATAATCCTATTTTGAGAATAAAACATAAATATTACTTCTTGTGCATGTTGTCTATGTTTTAGTCCTATTTTGAGCATTTACCTTAAAATTATATTATATGTGGTACATGAACTTAAATATCATGAGAGAAATTGCTATAAATAAATAAGATGAGTAATTCACAAGAAAAATGTTTAAATAAGAGCAACACATTCTTATCATCCTTATTCCATGCTAGAAGTATGATTCATTTAGTCACAACAGACTGCTAAACGTAGTCAAAACGTCTTTCGATAGTGAAGAAGTGTTGTTTTGATGAGCAAAAACAATGTTTTATTCGGTGGAGGAAATCCGTTATACTACGTATTTCATTTTTGGACACTTTCTATTTATTTCTTAGACAAGATTTCTAAATAGGACCAAAGTGTAGTGTAATACAGTTTAAGTTATCATATAAGAATATCAGTGATTTATTTCAAAATATGACTATTTCTCTCATAAAAGAAAAAACTTTGTTTTTATTTATTTTTTCATCAGTCCGTTTTGGAATGAAAGCATATATAATCCTACTTTATAATTTTGTTAATGTTTTACTCATATTTTGAATAGATAAGTCTTAATTATCTATTCATGTTTTACTCCTACTATAGGTGTTGGTAGAAAATAACCCGAATAGAGAAAGCGACAACACTTCAGTATAGTAGAAATAACGTAGTGAATACATGGGGTGATGGCCTATTTATAGGCATCCACCACAAGTCCAAAAAATAATGCTATGTGGGCTTGGCCCAATTTAATAACTAGTCCCGATGGTAACGGGCCAGCAAGCCCAATAAATGAATAAACAAGCCTGGGCCAATTTCCGCTAGTCGAGCTGTGTCCTGGGGCCTGGTCGGGCCTAGGCTCGGGTGCAACGGGCTGATAGTACTGGACCCAACCCATTATCCCAACAATAGGTAATATCTTTTTGGGAAAATTCCCGAAATAGGACTAAAAAAGTTTGAAAATTCCAAAACAGGACTGTCATGTTTTTATTCCCAAAATATGACTAATTACTGCCAAGTTTAGAAAATACTATCATGTTTAAAGTCTGGTACTGCCAAAACATGACAGTAATTAGTCCTATTTTGAGAATAAAAACACATGATAGTCCTATTTTGGAATACACAAACGTTTTTAATCCTATTTTGCGTAATTTCTCTTTTTATTACTTTTCCCACCGTACAAATTAAAGATACATCATGCTTGACCTTTTTATCAACCATTTTGAATTTTGACCAATTATATATGTGCGAAAAATTACAACGTATTAATAATATGAATACACATTGTTTGTGGTAAAAAATACTCTCATTTATAAAATTCACCGAAACATACATTCAGGGCATACTAGTCTCTGATGAGTCTGATCATCCCAGATTTGTACCAACCCAACCCATTATACTCTCTTGGCTACCCGGACACAAACATTGACCAAAGTTTCAGACCAAATAATTTACGAAGAAATAAAAACTGAAATGACAAACTTGATGGCAGGGAAAGAGTATATAATGTACTGCAAGTACATAATGCATTAATTATCTAATCCTAGTGCAAATATGCATGCATGCAGGAATGTATCGGTATCGCCTGGGAGATATAGTGAAGGTGAAAGGCTTCCATAACTGCACCCCACTGCTCCAATTCGTTGGCAGGAAAAGTCTTATCCTCAGTATCGACATTGACAAGAACACAGAGGAAGATCTCATACTCTCTGTGGAAACAGCTGCAAAAATCTTAAGCAGCAACCCATCATCCAAGATTGAGTTACTTGACTTCACAAGCCATGTCAACACATCATCATATCCAGGCCATTACATTATCATCTGGGAATTGAGTGGGGAGGCAATTGATCATCAAGTTCTGCAAGAATGCTGCAACTGCTTGGACCTTTCTTTTGCAGATGTTGGGTATATTGTCTCTAGAAGAGTCAAGACCATTGGTCCGCTGGAGATTCGCGTGGTGAGGAAAGGGACGTTCAACAAGGTTCTTAATCACTTTGTAGGTCTGGGAGCTACTCCAAACCAGTTCAAGGCTCCAAAATATATCCCAGAAACTAATGAGGCAGTTATTGGGATATTAAGAGACAATGTGGCTGTGGCTTTCTTTAGTACCGCATATCCTTGAAGTTGTAATAGCCAGTGTCCGTGCTTGTCTCTGTAGAATCTAGGAGCAATAATAATAAAATGAAAGAGAAAAACGAAGCAGTTGCGAGAGGTAGGAGTTACATAAAAATACTATAGACTATTATCTTGCATGCTAAGTCTTAGACTCACGTAGAATACTAAACAAAAACATTAAATAATTCATATATGTTGGGTCTTAATTTACAAAGGCAATAAGGGCATATATATAGCCAAACATACCGGTGAGAAAGTGGGAAGTAACCACCCACTTAACCATACACCCACTAACATAATTAATTGTTCAAACTAAGTAAATAAATAAAACATAATTAATAAATTAACACATAAATTAATACTTCTTTTGACCGATTAAAACCCAACAATCACCCCCTTAATCGGTCACTCCATACTGCTTGTTCACAGCAGTGCCGGTTCATCTTCAATCAAGTATGCCGCTTGCTTCTCCCACTTAGGACATTCATTGTTATAGTGACCAAGTTCCCCGCACTTGTAACATGTAATGTTGCTCTTGTCCCGGATACGTTCATTACCGTCACGACTATTCCCGAACCCACGACCTCTTCCTCGTCCACGTCCGAAGCCACCCTGACTTGAACCTCCATGGCCGCAATGTTTACAACCATGCAACTTTTCTTCACTTGCCAACAACAAACCATCTTGAGTGTCTTCTATCTTCTCAGTTCCTTTTATACGTTCCTCGTACGCCTTGAATCTTCCAACGGCCTCATCAAATAGCATCGAATCTAGCTCAAAACATTGCTCAATTGAAGCCACGAGTTGGAGAAAAGACTTCGGCATTGAATCAAGTAGCCTTTTCACCAAATCCACTTCTTCAAGCTCATATCCAAGGCTCCTTGCCGTTGAAGCTAAACCGGTCAACTTTGCCACAAAGTCATCAACGGTCTCGCCTTCCTTCATACGCAAACCTTCGAGCTCCCTCTTTAGAGTTGCAAGCCGAGCCAATCTCACCCGATTCACTCCCAAATACCGCGTTTTTAGAGCATCCCATACCTGCTTTGGGTCGGTGTAACTCGCCATTTGTAACACCATGTTTTCGGGTATTGCTTGAAACAAGAATGCAAAAGCTTGTTTCGACTTCTTTGGGTCCGATCGTTCACCTAGTGCCCTTGGTTCGACCGTCTCCCATAACCCATATGCATCCATAATCATCCTTACCTTGATAGCCCACACCGGATAATTAGTCGGGGTCAAGGCCGGAACTTGAAACGTCACTGAGCCTCCTTCTTTTGGTAAAAACGCCATTGATTTTTTTGTTGGACGGTCCCTACCTTTTTTTGATCAAGCTTGTTCCGAGAGCACTTTTCTACCAATCAAGAAAACACGGTCACAACCACCGTTACCGTTTTCCGTCACCCGCGAAACGAACTGAATCACAACAACTTGTTATGATATCTTTCTGTTCGTTTATCCCGCACCCGGTTGCACTCTCACCAACGATGGATCAAACTCGATCAATTAAAGTAGGGCTTCACAAACTCTTCAAACGGATCTTTGGGGGCTCTGATACCAAATGTAGAATTTAGGAGCAATAATGATAAAATGAAAGAAAGAAAAACGAAGCAGTTGCGAGAGGTAGGAGTTGCGTAAAAATATTATAGACTCAAGGCAGTCAAAAGCACGCGCCTTGTCGCTTAAGCGCACCAGGCACAACGAGCAGGGGCTCCAGCGCTTGGGAGAAGGGGAGGCGCACACAGATGGTTAGGCGCAGCTTAAGCGCAGAAGCGCATGAAGCACTGAAGCGAAATAAGTCGCACGCTTGGGTCGCCTGCTGCGAATAAGGCTGACAGCCTTTCGTTTTCTTTAAAACTTTCAAAAATAATTAGCTATATATGTAATAACACTCAGCCCATCTAAATAATAGGGTAAAACAAGTAAAACCTACATATAACCCCTCAAGTCACGTATGAAAAGATGTAAAAGCGAGCGTAAACAACCAAGTTTTCTCGCTAAACCTCAAGTCACTAAACATCGCTATTTAGTCTACTCACTCTCCTCAGTTTCTTCATCTTCTCAAGCAACCTCAAATTCCTCACAGCTCTAAATAAGGTATGTGTTCTTTTTATGCAGTCCACTTCATCCAATATTTTAGACTCATATAGACATATAGTCTTATACTCTTATACTCATACTACACTAGCATCTAAATACTATTGTCTAAATGTATAATAAACTAATAATACTAGTATACTACTAATTTAGTTATTGGTATATACGTATATTACTAGCATTTCCATCATTTGCAATGGAGCCAAAGATTCATTATTTTTTGGCTTGAGATTATGATGAAATAAAGCAAAATGGCTTACTAAACTGTCTGCACTTCTTTGTTATGAAGCAGCAGTCAGTCCATGCAATTTTGGATGGGATGTTCATTATGGGTCATCCGGAAACAGTCTCTCTGTGCTTTAGTACAGGGGTAAGACTGCGTACATCCAACCCCCCTTACCCCACCGTAGGTGGGAGCCTTTGCGACACTGGGGTAAATGAAAATGATGAAATGATGAAGTATATTACTAGCATACTATGTGTATCATACTGATGGAGTATATAGCCCAGGGACCCCCGGCCCACATACTTCCTCTACTACAATCAGGCCCAACAGGCCCAAATGGGCCAAGCCCAGCAAAATGGAGCTCTAAGCAGCCCACAATACTCAAATGGGTGCCTTCGGCCCCATGGCCGAAGGCTACCAGTGACGGAATCGAGCTCAGACACATCACATGAGAACAAGGCTTGAAAACCAAGCCTTCGGCAACTGCAGCCCTCGGCAGGTAGGAGCCCTCGGTTAGAAGAGACATCACAGGAGAACAAGGCTTGAAAACCAAGCCTTCGGCACCTGCAGCCCTCGACAGGTAGGAGCCCTCGGTTAGAAGAGCCTTCGGCCCAGCACCCTTCAGCCGAAGGCATCCACCTCGACAGAATATCCTCTTCACATGCACCTGGATCACCGTACCAAGTACAAACGTCACATCCAACCACCGCATTTAATGCGGCCACATGCGAGTGCCAGTGCCACCCCGGTCGAGGTGACCCCTCGACCACCAGAAAACTGACACGTGTCCTTATCTAGCATTTATTACTACTATAAATAGCACTCCTTTCCCCCATTGTAAACCACGCTTAATACATATCGAATATACACTCTCTCTCTTACTTATTTGCTCTAACTTCTCTCTAGTTATTCTCCGCAATAACCCCTCGGATAAGCTACCCCCGGGTAGACTATCCATCATTTGGTGCTCTCGTTGAGAGGTCGAACAATCAAGTAAGAAACCCTCCCCCTCGGAAAAACACAAAACACCTATCAAAATGGTGAGAGCAACTCGTGCCCAATCCAAGACTCATGAGGACAGGAACCTGACCCTCGGCGACGTCGACGCCTCCGAAGCCTCTAACAGGGCTCCCGAGGGCGGCGCCCTCACTGGGTTGGAACAGACGGCTGTCGACCCGCGCCTTCAGCTCCAACGGAATGCCCCCGATGCCCGCCTCGGCATCGAGGCCAAAAAGAAGGACCGGAGCAAAAACCAAGTGAGCTCTCCGGTCCTCACTACCGACGTGCAGTCGGCATTCTCCGCCTTCATCCAAACACTCACCCAAAATCCAGGTGCCTTCGACACTCTGGTGCCCCTTCAACCACAGGTCGGGGAGAACACTATACCTCTCTCGCATCCACCCCCCTTCGTGAACCCTACCCCTCGGGTTTGGAACGACGAAGGGGTCGTGGCTCAAGACACCGCCTCCCAGGAAGTCCAATCCTGGGACTGTCGTGGCGCAAACAAGGAAAGGCCCAGGACCCCCGTCCTCGAACGGCTCGGAGGGGCCAAGACCACCGAGGGGTCCAAGACCGCCTCGGTGGAACAGCGTTCCAAAGACCCCAAGAGAGTGGGGGTCCGTTTCAAGGGCAGACGAAAGACGTCTCCCGCGGGACAAAGGCAAGGGACTACTCCACGCTAACGACGCCAGACATCAAATCAACCAGGCCCACTCCGCTCGGGTACGCTCGCAGGGGGCGGAGGCCCTCCCGAGGGATCCCAGAGACGAAGTGATTGAGGCCCTCCAGCGCCGCCTTGATGAAATGGAGGCCCGCCAGGCGCACACTACAGCTTCCGCCTCACAGGCGGACCCCAAATACACCGCCATGCTAGCAAAGATGGAGGAGATGCAAAGGAAATTTGCCGAAGGCTCCGGGTAACCCGTCATGCAACTTCGAACTCGGACGCCATTTACCCCAAGGGTATTGGCAGCCCAAATTCCACGGAAGTACCGAGGGCAACCCATCAAGAACTATGAAGGAAAAACTAACCCCCAGGAGCACTACAGCAGGTATCAAAACAACATGATGATGATGGGAGCATCGGATGAATATTTATGTCGTTGGTTCCTTTCCACCTTGGAGGGACCAACATACGAATGGTTCAACCGATTGCCCGAGGGCAGCATTGACTCTTGGCAAGATCTTGCCCAACGCTTCCTCACCCATTTCGCAGGAAGGAAGCGCGCGAGAAAGCACTTCTCCCACCTCCTCTCCGTCAAGCAATAGCCTGACGAAACACTTCGGTCCTTCATTGACCGGTGGATGAAGGAGACAGACGAGGTCGAGGGCGCCGACGAGCGTACCCTCCTCGTCCTCTTCCAGGGGGTTCTCCGCAGCAGCCCCTACGCACGGAGCCTCATCACCGACCCCCCAAGATCATACCTCAGAGCACTCCAGTGGGGGAGCTTATACGCCGACGACCTCCACTCCTTCAAGAAGAACGAAGGCCAACTCTCGAAGAAGGCAAACAACACGCCGATCCCAAATGCGCCCTCGGCTGGGGGTTGGGACCTTGGAGGCCACACCCAGCAGGGCCGGAACGACCGCCAATGGCGCCCTCGGCTGGACATGCCGAGGACTCCCCTCACGCACCCGGTAAGCACTATCCTCAACTATGCGGAAGAGCAGGACCCTTTCCCCAAGGACCCTCGGTCAGCGAGGGAGATCTACGCCATCCACCAAGGCGGCACTTATTGCCGTTACCACAAAACCACCTCCCACAATACAGACGATTGTGTCTCGTTAAAGAAGGCTATTGAACTCTTAATTCAACGGGGTGAGCTCCACCAATTCATCAAAAATGCCCCAAGGAAAAACGCCGGGGAGAACACCGATAAAAAAGAAGGGGACATCGCAACGAAGAAACATGAAATCGGGAGGTTCAGCGACGACGAGGAGTTCGAGGAGCCCCAGCCGAAGAAGCGCCACCTCCGCTAATCATGTTCCTCGCCTTCAGCGTCAGTCTCAGCCTTGGGCCCTCGCCTCGGGGCACATTATCATCCCCTCGGCCTAGAGCCCTCGGCCTTGAGCGGTGTATCTTAACAAAGCCATTGTCAAACAACGCACCCCTTGTATTCCGCTTATTTCTATGAATTTAAGTAAACTACAACACAATCCAGACATCGTATCGGCCCCTTCGAGGCCAAATGCTCAGGTATGGCCGATGGTGTCTAAAGACGAGGGGCCTGCAAAAGGCCCGCGTTTTTGGAGCGGGACGCTCACCGCGTCGCCGGCGTGCAATGCACGGCGACAGGCCTGAAAGAATGGCTGAGGTGACGAAATCCCCAAACTTGGGGGTGAAACGGCAGTTGTCGGAAACTGACCAAGCCTAGCCCGCGCCGTAAATAGACGACGGGACCCCCCAAGGTCAAGGGACGGTTCAGCGTTGGGGGACTAACAGACGAACCCCCAGACGGATCACTTGGACCCCCTTCCGGCCGAGGCGGGGAAGCCACCCCCTCGGCCGAAGCCTGAAAGAAGGAACACACATCAGGAGGACTAACATACGACCTCCTGGAACAATCAAGGGACGGCCCAGCGCCGGGGGACTAACAGACGAACCCCCGGACGGATCACTTGGACCCCCTTTCGGCCGAGGCGGGGAATCAACCCCCTCGGTCGATGAATGAAAGAAGGAACATACACCCGAAGGACTCCCAGAACTATCAAGGAAAGGCCCTCGACCTCAATTTGTTTCTACATTACCAATGGCCCTCGGCCTCAGCGTGATTCCAGATCACATAGGCCTTCGGCCTCAACATCAGAACGACCCTCGGCCTCGGCATGACTCTACGTCACAACGGTTTTGGCCTTAGCATGATCTCACATCACCAACGGCCCTCGACCTCAACGTGATTCCACATCACAAAGGCCCTCGGCCTCAACATTAGAACGGCCCTCAGCCTCCACATCACAAAGGCCCTCAGCCTCAACATCAGAACGGCCCTCGGCCTCAGCATGACTCTACGTCACAACGGCCGTCTGCCTCAACATCAGAATGGCCCTCGGCCTCCACATCACCAACGGCCCTCGGCCTCAACATCAGAATGGCCCTCGGCCTTAGCGTGACTCTACATCACAACGGTTTTTGCATTAGCATGATTTCACACCACCAAAGGCCCTCGGCCTCAACGTGATTCTACATCAACAACGGCCCTCGGCCTCAGCATGGTTCCACATCACAACGGCCCTCGGCACCAGAATGGCCCTCGGCCTTAGCGTGACTCTACGTAGAACTGTTTTTGCCTTAGCGTGATTTCACATCACCAAAGGCCCTCGGCCTCAACGTGATTCTACGTCCCAACGACCGTCTACCTCAACATTAGAACGGCCCTCGGCCTCCACGTCACAAAGGCCCTCGGCCTCAACATCAGAACGGCCCTCGGCCTCAGCATGACTCTACGTCACAACAGCCCTCTGCCTCAACATCAGAATGGCCCTCGACCTCCACATCACCAACGGCCCTCAGCCTCAACATCAAAATGGCCCTCGGCCTTAGCGTGACTCTAAGTCACAACGGTTTTTGCCTTAACGTGATTTCACATCACCAAAGGCCCTCGGCCTCAACGTGATTCTACATCAACAACGGCCCTCGGCCTCAGCGTGATTCCACATCACAACGGCCCTCGGCACTAGAATGGCCCTCGGCCTCAGCGTGACTCTACGTCACAACAGTTTTGGCCTTAGCGTGATTTCACATCACCAAAGGCCCTCGGTCTCAGCGTGATTCAACATCACAACGGCCCTCGGCCTCAACATGACTCTATGTCATAACGGTGTTGGCCTTAGCGTGATTTCACATCTTTATTTGATGTCGGGGGCCATCACACAGGTCCCTCGGCCTTCATCCCTCCGGCATCTTTATTTGATGCCAGGGGCTATCATACAGGCCCCTCGGCCTAGCCTTCATCCCTCCGGAATCTTTATTTGATGCAAGGGGCTATCATACAGGCCCTCGGCCTTCCTCCCTCCGGCATCTTTATTTGATGTCGGGGGCAATCACACAGGTCCCTCGACCTTCATCCCTCCGGCATCTTTATTTGATGCCAGGGGCTGTCATACAGGCCCCTCAGCCTAGCTTTCATCCCTTCGGCATCTTTATTTGATGTCAGGGGCTATCATACAGGCCCTCGGCCTTCATCCCTCTGGCATATTTATTTGATGTCGGGGGCAATCACACAGGCCCCTCGGTCTCCATCCCTCCGGCATCTGTATTTGATGTCAGGGGCTCTCACACAGGCCCACATGGCCTTGCACCCCTCCATCACCTTTATTTGATAACGGGGGTCCTTACAAGCTCCTCAGCTTTTTCATGCAGGATCTAAGGCTAGTCTTGGATATCCCCTCAGTAGACGGACACAACCACCGCTCAAAAATCTAGGTCGAAGGGTGCATTCCTTTTGCTTCATTCTGGGGGCATCCGGTGTACTCTTTTTCCCTCATTAGGATTTTTTTCCCACAGGGTTTTTTCCTAATGAGGTTTTTAACGAGGCATCTCCCCATTGTGGAACAAAAGGCGTCACCCCTCGGCGGCTCCTGCTGAAGGCATGCATCACTCTACTCCTGTTTCCCTCGAGAAACTCTCGGCAAAAGGAGTGGGGGACTGGGGGACTCCCCTCGGCAAAACACGCAAATGTTAAAAATTTTCTATTTCTCAGCTACAGCAAGCTGAGGCAAGATCACAACGGCAATCTACTCCCCTCGACATGATGCCTTCGGCTTACAGAATGCCTCCGGCCACACAATGCCTTCGGCCACATGATGCCACCGGCCACACAATGCCTTCAGCCACATGATGCTTTCGGCCACATGATGCCTCCGGCCACATGATGCCTTCGGCCACACAATGCCTTCGGCCACATGATGCCTTCGGCCAGATGATGCCTTCAGCCACACAAAGCCTTCAGTCAACAAATGCCCTCGGCAAAGCACACAAATGCAGATCTCTCATTACTTTACAAACTACAACAAAGAAACACATACGAGCAACACACTTACACTCCCTTCAGGAAGCTCTCAGCCGACGACATATGGGGGAATTGAGAAAATAAGGCACCCAACAGAACAGGGAAGCCTTCGGGGCAATCACCACAGCTACTCCTTTTCCCTCAAGTACCTTTCGGCAAAAGGAGTGGGGGACTCCTGATGGAGTATATGGCCCAGGGACCCCCGGCCCACATACTTCCTCTACTACAATCAGGCCCAACAGGCCCAAACGGGCCAAGCCCAGCAAAATGGAGCTCTAAGCAGCCCACAATACGCAAAGGGTGCCTTCGGCCCCATGGCCGAAGGCTACCAGTGACGGAATCGAGCTCAGAAACATCACATGAGAACAAGGCTTGAAAATCAAGCCTTCGGCAACTGCAGCCCTCGACAGGTAGGAGCCCTCGGTTAGAAGAGGCATCACAGGAGAACAAGGCTTGAAAACCAAGCCTTCGGCACCTGCAGCCCTCGACAGGTAGGAGCCCTCGGTTAGAAGAGCCTTCGGCCCAGCACCCTTCAGCCGAAGGCATCCACCTCGACAGAATATCCTCTTCACATGCGCCTGGATCACCGTACCAAGTACAAACGTCACACCCAATCACCGCATTTAATGCGGCCACATGCGAGTGCCAGTGCCACCCCGGTCTAGGTGACCCCTCGACCACCAGAAAACTGACACGTGTCCTTATCTAGCATTTATTACTACTATAAATAGCACCCCTTTCCCCCATTGTAAACCACGCTTAATACATATCGAATATACACTCTCTCTCTTACTTATTTGCTCTAACTTCTCTCTAGTTATTCTCCGCAATAACCCCTCGGATAAGCTACCCCCGGGTAGACTATCCATCACATACTAATCGTAATATAGTAGTAGTACACTATAATGTGTATATAATACTCTGCTTGGTGCTTTTCCAAAGATGTAATCCCAGGTTTTCATATTTCATCGCAAGTCACACCAAACACACAAACATTTATCAGTTTTTTTGTCTGAAATTTCTGATTTTACGTCACTAGGTTGATCACTAGATAGTATCATGTGTTTGAAAAACTATCACTATAATCTAAATAAAATACTCAGCTTTGTTCTATGCATTTGGTTCAATATGATGTTACATACATCATATTTGGTAATTATAGAATAGTATATGTGATATTTTCTAAGTAATGCGCTTCACCCGAGTCAGGTGAGCGCTTTAATTGCGCCTTGCGCCTCGGGCGCTGGAAGGCCCCTAGCGCTTCAAGTGCGCCTTTTGACTTTGACTACCTTGTATAGACTATTATCTTGCATGCTAAGTCTTAGACTCACGTAGAATACTAAACAAAAACATTAAATAATTCATATATGTTGGGTCTTAATTTACAAAGGCAATAAGGGCATATATATAGCCAAACATACGAGTGAGAAAGTGGGAAGTAACCACCCACTTAACCATACACCCACTAACATAACTAATTGTTCAAACTAAGTAAATAAATAAAACATAATTAATAAATTAACACATAAATTAATACTTCTTTTGACCGATTAAAACCCAACAGTCTCAAAATAAAACACAAAACATGGGAGTGCTACCTTTTTGTGGGACATAAGTTTTAAAGTTTACTATTCCTATAGTCAATGGAGCATAATTTATTCTTAATACTTCTTATATACTATGATAATTGAGCATTTATAATGTTAATTCATCTTTGAAGATATCTAAACTAGTACTGATAATTTAATTCACGTATTCATAAATGACAATAAGATTAACGTTCAATTAAAACTGAATTTGAACTCATGACATAAAACTCCTACTCCGTATAAAACAACATACTAGAAGAAAGCTAAACTGCACGCTAACTAATATTTCATGGTGCTCTAGTTTATGTGTGTATAACTTGTTTAATACTGGTCTGGTTATGTCTAAAATATCATATTTTGTATAATTTCTTCGTAGTTAATGTTAGTTTGCCTGATCAAGTGGAGCCTGGTTGGGAACAGTTTGGTATGTTTCAGATCTTGCATAATCTGGTTTGCATGTACTCTTCAACCTGATCAATTTAGTTAGAGAAAAGAGTCAAATAAGGCCTTCTACTTTATGATAGTCACATAAGGCCATGTACTCAATAAAGTGTCATATAAGTACCTCTACTTGTAAAAAACAATCAAATGAGTCCTAATGGCCTATTTAACACCTCTTAATCCCGGTTTCAACGTACTTCTGACCATCTTTTTAGAATACATTATACGACATATGTCGAATATTTAACTAAGATTGGTTGAAATACAAGTCAAAAAAATAGACATGTAAGCTAAAATCGGGATTACGAGGTGTTAAATAAGCCGTCAGGACTCATTTGATTGCTTTATACAAGTAGAGGTACTTATATGACACTTTATTGAGTACATGACCTTATGTGACTATTTCATAATAGTAGAAGGTCTTATTTGACCCTTTTCTCATTTAGTTATTCAAAGATGAAATAGTGGTGAAGAAAAGAACACAAGATATACATACTGCCTGTCATGAAGTTGCAGTACATTGTCCCATTAACCAAACATTCCTAAAAGAATACCATTGTAAGTTAATAAATTTAACATTATCATCCCTGACCGCACAAAGTAAACATGTCCATATAGACAATCATATACTAATGATAACAACTAGAGATGCACCTGAAAACAGTGTAAACTATATTGGTCCAACTTTCACATTCATGATGACTTCGGCACCAAAATTTCAGTTGGATTGAGGCATCCTCGGAGTGTGTCTTGTCCGAGTTGGGCTCTTTCATTATCACCAAAACCAAAGAGTTGTCCCCAATTGGTGATTACTATGGTGTGGTACAGTGCGGTGCTAATCTGAGATATGCGGTGGGACCGCAGGCCATTATCTACCACTACAAAAGTCTTTCTCTTACTTGGACAAACCTATCATGTAAACCAAAGCAATTTTAGAGTCCATTTCGAGCATCAAAATGCTACGAAAACATCGTAGATAGAAAGTTATAGAAGAAACTTGGTGAGAAGGAAAATAATGAGAAAAGTAATGTATTGGTTCAAATTCAATAATTTTATGTTTGCTATTTGTTTACTTTCATTTTTAAAATTATTTCTTATATATAAATACAAAGAAATCTAAATGTGTAACAATTGAAAAACATTGATCATACTTCATTTTCCTTCAGATTTCAGATTTCCGAGGTAAAACCATATCACTTTCTTTTCCATATCAATTTCCAGGATCCAAACTTAAACTTAGGGTGGCCTAGTGATGCACAACGGGAAGCTGGAAGTTCATGCTAAATGTGGTTTGATGACAGAAATAATGAGAAGACAGCTATTGATGAGTCTAACTAATATTTTCTTTTATTTAAAGTGAGATATATTAAGATTTGAAAAGAAATAAGGGAAATTTATTTTCTTTTATTAGATATATTATGATTTGAAACCTTTTATTACTCACTCCATAACCATAAAAAATAAGATATAAGTCAAATAATGAGATCAACCATGTGGTGCAAATTCTGACACAGATCAATAACATTGGGGATCAAATGTTTAAAATCATGTGACTCAAAGCAATAATCCCATCATGTCCGAAAGATAAATCAAGTAACATCTACTTTGAGAAATTACATAGCATCTCCCAAAAAATTATGGTTTCCAGATTACCAACTAAACATTCCTTTAAGAAACAGCCATCTCGGTTTTGGAAGTACGAAGCAGATAATACTGAGATGATAGAGCTTAATCTTCTAATGTAGTTGAAATTTGTATGAAAAATTAAGAAGAGTTTAATGGTTTATACTAGAGATAGTACCTTCAGATCTCAATGAATAACCAAGCAGTATATCTGGCACATGAATGGTGCTTAGAGTTAATAAGGCCTAGAAAGAAGTGAAAGTGAAATAAAATTCAAAAACCTGGATGGCAAGGTGACTCTTAAGGCTGTCCACAAGTTCTGGGGTAGTCTTATCAGTCTCATTCCCATGCCCAAGTGCACCACAGTAACCTTTTCCCCAGGTTCTGGGGTAGTCTTATCAGTCTCATTCCCATGCCCAAGGGCACCACAGTAACCTTTTCCCCAGGTGTACACCTGCAGTGACCAATCAAATCAGAGACCATACGGGTTACATAAGGGAAGTGATTCTTGGTGTTTTGAATGTGGTGGCTGATGCTACTAGAGGTAGATGTTGATAGGGAGTAAAGAGGCAAGGGGACAAATAATCTAGCTTGACATTTATAAAACAAACATCAAATCTCTCAATGCTTCCTATGCTAAAGGAAGCCAGTATTTATAACCTATGAAATATTTAAGGCAGATATAATTAATAATCAATTATTCATGATACATTTATATCATGATCTATTGCTAGAATCTTTCATATAGGCAAATCTGATTTACTACGATGGTTTGATTAATTCTCTGATTTCTTTTCTTCCGTGGAGGTTTCCTTGATTTCCTCTACCTCTACCTGCTCTATGAGATGTAGAAGAGAATAATGCGAACAGAACACAAAGAGCTATTTTAGAATGAAGCACTTCTCTTAAAAAACTTTAGATCGTATTAGCTCTAGCAATTTAGGTTGATTTACAAATGTGACCAAGCAGGGCCCTGTTTATAGGTTTAGGATGAGCTCTCTATATCAGATACTAAACCGATAAGAACAGATAAAGGCCACAAGTGGTCTAGCAAGCACATGGGGAAACAGAAATCCAATCCTTCTATGATGATTACTCACATATCCATTCGAATCGAGTGCTACAACATGTTCATCACCAGCAGACACACGAAGAAGATGAATGCCCTTCCTCTTGAATGACAGGATTGCCCTTGGGTGGAATTCATTGAGCTGCTCCCCATGGCCAAGGCAGAAATTGGAGCCCGATCCAAAAGTGTAAAGTGACCCATCCAAAGCCACAGCAAGGGCGTAGCTTGGTCCCGCAGCAATTTGAACAGTAGAAAGGAATGCAAGCAGTTCTACACATGACCATGAACGTTGGATCCACATGTGTAGACGCGTCCATCTCTTGCAAAGGCTTATTTGGACGGAGTGTTTGGAAGAGTTAAGTAATAGAAGTGTTAGTAAGGGTTAGTAAGGGCCCACAAGGGAGGAGAAGTGTAAATGTTAAACATAATTTTACCTTGTTTGGGAGAGTCAAATGAATGAATTGTTAATAACGGAAGTGTTAATAATTTTACTTTGAACCAGAAGAAACGAGTAAGGAGAAGAGATGAAAAAGGCAGACCATCAGACCTGCGTTAAAAAGATTCGAAGTGAGTTGTCGAAACATTTTATGTTTTTAGGGTAAATGAGAAGGGTAATAATTATCCAACACCTCAAAACACTCCAAATTGGGGTGTTAAAAAAGTGGACAATTGAGGTGTTGGAAAAGTTATTATTAACACTTCCTAACCTTTACTAACAATTCTTAACATTTCTTAATTTTTCTCCCAAACAAGTGTTAGTATCAACACTTACTAACACTTCCATTACTAACACTCCCTAACAATCAATCCAAACGAGTCATAAGAAACATGGTGAAAGTAAGACCAGCCGCAACCTGAACTATATAGCAAAACCTGGACTGGTATGCGAAACAGATATTAATTGCAATTCTATCTATATTGATGAATAAAAAATAAACTCATCCAACATTTATAGTAAATTTGAATTACAAGATTACTTTTTCTCATATATAAGAATTGTTTCTCTCATATATAGTTTTTTTAAGTATAAGATAAGCCGGTTTACATTTCAGTTGAAGAACTTCTCTCTCATACATAGTACTTTTAGATATAAAGTAAGGTAGCTAGCATGCAATTGAGTGGGATAATTTTCTTCTAAAAAACTCATATTAGGACTTACCAAGTTTTCTCTCGTTGATAGGACTTATACGGTCCTATCTTACGTTTTACTACTTTAGGAAATATCCTAAATACCCCTGTTCGAAGTTGGCTGAGATCGTTTACAGGCACCTAAAATTTACCGGCCTTTTTCGGTTATCCAGTTTGAAGCGGTTAAGAGTTTCCGTTTTCTTGTTAGTTTCCTTATCCGAGTAGTTTCCTTGTTCGTCAATTCTGCATCTTTTTCCTGCATTCGTCCATTCTGAGTACGAGTTCATAGCTGCCTGTGTTTCGTTCTTTTCAGGGTATGTTCACTTCAAATTTAAAGCTTTCATAATACTGGCCGTGATTCTGTTTCCGTTCGTCAATTGAGCATTTTTTTTCTGCATTCGTCAATCCTTCTGTGATTCGCTTTTTTCTGCATTCTTTTTCCTGCATTCCTCAATCCTTCTGTTTTTTCCTTCCAGCTCTGTTTTTTTCTTCAATTTCATATTATCGATCCTTTCATCATATGATCGCTTTCAAATTCGTTATAATCAACCATTTATTTCGTATGTCGTTGTACTCTGTTTTATTTCATTAAATTTCATCCGCTAGTTTAGATATCAGTTTGTTTCTACAATTTATTTTGTTTTTGTTAAATTCTCTATTCGTCTACCTAAATTATGCCCTTCGAACTGTCATTTTGTTTGTTCGAACTGTCATGTATATGCATTTTTTGATTACTCCTTTTTATGTTCTGTAATTGTATATAATTGGTACACATTCTTATAAACTGTCATATTGTTAACACAATTGTCATAATTTTGTCCAAACTGTCATTTAGTTTGTGCTACGTTCCTACCTGTATATGCATTTTTTGATTTCGCCTTTTTATGTTCTGTCATTCAATGGTACACATCCTTATAAACTGTCATATTGTTAACAAAACTGTCATTATTTTGTCCGAAGTGTCTTTTTTCATACTGAAATATTTCTTTTGCTGCATTTTTTTAGGAACCTTTTTACCACAATGGATCCTATTTTACTTGTTATGGTCAAGGTTGACGGTTTTTGGGATTCTAACAATGTGTTCAACAATGTCCACACATGTGGCCTTCATGTTAACTATAATGTTCAATATGCTTCTTTTATTAACTCTTTGAGTGACATCCTTTCTCAGTACAAAGCTAATCATAATTTCAGGCTTTCTTATATGCGAGATGGATTTCCTCCTCCTGTTACTATAAATGATCAATCTACCTTAACATTTTATCTTTATATCAAGTCTCTTCAACCAGATTTTTCATTGTATCCACTTTGTGTTGAGTTTTATCCTGTTTCATCTTCTCCTGCATTTTCTATTGATGTTGGACCATCTGCTTCTCCTTGGTCTGAAAATGTTGTCATTTCTTCACAACAACATACCCCTTATGATGAGAATGTTGTTGTTTCTTCTTCCCATGCTTCACAACAACATACCACTTATGAGAATGTTGTTGTTTCTTCTGCCCAACAACATTCCTCCTCACCTACACTTTCTTTTGATGATGGCCCACCATTTGGTCAATATGAAAATGTTATGCTATCTGGGGTAAGTTGTGGCCAATCCGAAGATATTGTTTCTTGTGGTAACACTGTGTCTGCAACTGTAGAAAATGAATCATCTGAAGACAGTGATGACATGTCAGATGATATGTCAGATGGCCTTTTAACTAAATCATCTGACTCATTCTCATTTCTCCAAAATTTTGAAATCATCACACAGTCCCATCCTACTTGTCTTCTTCTCCATGCTATTTACAAAAATAAAAAAGAACTTATCCACCATCTGAAGATGTATGCTATCACAAACCACTTCCAATACAGAACTAAGACATCCAAGAAAATATGTTTGCATGTTATTTGCTTAGATCCAAAATGTTGTTGGAGTGTTCGAGCTGTAAAACTACATGGCGTAACAATGTTTCAAATCAGAAGGTAACTTCAATTTTCCTTCTTTAATTCACTTCATTGTAAATTCTGGTTTATAAGAATGTCATGTTGTGTTGCCATTCTTATACAGGACTGTCAACTTCATATTATGTATTTGTATACTAATGTCATTTTTCTTTTCAGATTCCGGCCAGTTCACACATGCTCTATTGATTACAGACAAGGCAAACATAGACAGGCGTCTGCTAGTGTGATAGCAAATATTATTGCACACAAATACCTTGATGCTTCCAATAAACCATACCCCCCAAAGCAAATTCGTGAGGACATGAGTATGCAGTATGGAATTTCCATGTCTTACAACAAAGCTTGGAAAGCACAGAAGAAAGCAATGCAGCTGCAATTTGGTTCTGATCTTGAATCCTATCAGCTTTTGCCTTCAATGGCTTATGTGCTTGAGAAAACAAATCCTGGCTCTATGTTTAATCTAGTCACAGGGAAGGATGATGCATTTTCTACCTTTTTTATGTCATTCAAACCATGGATAGAAGCTTGGCCCTACTGCAGACCTGTTCTTATATTGGATGGTTCTTTCATGAAGGCTTACTATAAAGGCACTCTCCTTACAGCTTGTTGCCAAGATGCCAATGATCACATAGTTCCTATTGCATTTGGTATTTGTGGTTCTGAAACTAAAGCTTCTTGGAAATGGTTCTTATCCAAAGTTTGTCAATCAATAAAGTACAGACATGACCTGTACGTAGTATCTGATAGGCATAAAGGGCTTATCAAGGCCGTTTCTGAACTCTTGCCACATGCTAGCCACGGTTTTTGTGTTGCTCATCTTGGTCGTAACATAACATCAAAATTCAGAGGATCTGCAGCTGGTTTGGGATGGAAGTTCAAAGCTGCCTATATGGCAGCAACTATGAAAGAATATGATGACTACTTATCCATGTTGGATTCTGAAGACCCCAGGATAAGGACTTGGCTAGACAAATTAGGTGCTAACACATGGTCAAAAGTAATGTTTGGCCCAAAGAGATATAATATTATGACATCAAATTGTGCTGAGTCTATGAACAAAGTCAATGTCTGTGCTAGAGAGTATTCTGTGTCTAAACTTGTTGATTTCTTGCGTGAAAGGATGCAGCAATGGTTCACAGAGAGGAAAGATAAAGCTGAGAAAACAAGTACTATACTCACAAAGAAATGTGAGAAACGCCTGGTAGCTTTGCAAGCTGAATCCACACGTATGAAGGTATGTCAAAGCTTATTTTTTGACTTTGAATACCATTAGCCCGTTTTCATTTTTTCATCTCCTTTTATAATTCCACTTTGTTTGTTAATATGTCATTTTGTCTTTATAATTTTGTCATTTTTTGTACTTCATATTCAAATAGTCTTATTATCTTTTTTATTTATCATTTCTCTTCTACTTAATATTCATATATAAGTTGACATTTTACATACTTCATAACCACATATTACTGCTATATTCTTTTGCTAATTCTCTCTTTTATCTACTTTCATATTCTTATTTTTTTTATTTCACAGGTTAAACCATCATGTGCATATGAATTTGAAGTTGTTGACAGTAGATGCAAGTCCTTTGTGGTAAACCTCAACTCTAGAAGTTGTACATGCGGCCACTTTCAATTAGATCAATTTGTGTGTGTTCATGTTGTGGCTGCAATCGGTATACGCCCACACCTTTCATGTTATACGTACATATCTCCATATTACACAACAGATGCTTGGCTTGCTACATGGTCTGGTATCATGCATCCTATTGCTGATCCTGACAGTTGGTCAATTCCTGCTACTATTCAAAACCAGAGATGCAAGCCACCAAGTTGTTTGAAGTGTCCTCCTGGTCGCCCTAAGAAATGCAGGATTCCATCCATTGGAGAATATAGAGGTTCTAAACGTCAAAAATGTTCTAGATGCCATGTGTTTGGGCATAATAAGAAAACTTGTAGAAATCCAATTCCAATTAATACCCAGTGATGTAGATTTGTCCACTCATTTTATGTTGTCTTCTGTTTTTTTTGTACTTTTAACAATTCTACTATGTGGTTTGGACTTGGTTATCATTTCGTTGAACGTTTAAGGTTTTGTGCTTTAGCCATTCTTGGCATTTAAGTGTTTATGACTTGTGCTTTATCCAAATGTTTTATCCCAAATGTCATCTCACTAATGTAATGTCATTTTGTTTATGTATAAATGACATATGTGACATTTTATGGCATTTTGTATTCCACAAAATGTCATGTTACTTGTCAATTTGTTGTCATTTATTTACTACATGTAAATGACATTCAATCCTAGTATCCATCTACATGTTACTATAAAAAATGCTCTAGATAAACTTGCCAAGGGGACGTACGTCCCTTTAACAGATAGATTTTTTGAACGTAATTTAATAAAATGCATTGTCACAATGCATTGTCATAAAACATATTTCATACGCTTTAGCCATTCTTGGCATTTAAGTGTTTATGACTTGTGCTTTATCCAAATGTTTTATCCCAAATGTCATCTCACTAATGTAATGTCATTTTGTTTATGTATAAATGACATATGTGACATTTTATGGCATTTTGTATTCCACAAAATGTCATGTTACTTGTCAATTTGTTGTCATTTATTTACTACATGTAAATGACATTCAATCCTAGTATCCATGTACATGTTACTATAAAAAATGCTCTAGATAAACTGGGCAAGGGGACGTACGTCCCTCTAACAGATAAATTTCAAAGTTGATGTCATTTTGTTTTCTAAAAACTGTCATCCAAATGTCATTTATCACGGATTTTCTTCATGTAAAAATCCGTGCTTACATAAATATAAGTACCCTGTGTAATGCATTAACACAAAGTCATCTTTAATGTAAAAATCAAACAGATTTTTTGAACATAATTCAATAAAATGCATTGTCACAATGCATTGTCATAAAGCATATTTCATACATTCAAAACACAATGAAAGTTGCTTTAACCAAGTTTTTCAAAACGAATGTACTAGATGTCTAGATGTCGTGACATGATATTAAAAGTACTAGTAAATATAACAGTCTTCCAAAACAAACATAATTGTTTCATCCTACAATCCCATTTCTTTATAGCTTCATTTCATTCTCTCTCACCCTGCCTCCTCTTGCTATATAGGACCAGTTCAGTTGCCATTTTTTCCCTAAACAAAGGTATTGCTTCAGGATATATGCCATCCATGTCCATCCCCACCATTAGAAATTCAGCCATCTTGAGCATGAACATTCCACAATTTCCCCTGATGCATAACACCAAAAATTAAAAGAAATATTTTTTAAAATAAAAAAGTACACTATTATACAATCTGATTAAGCAAATTTATATCCTCTTACCCATCATCTTGCTGTGGACATCCTTCTACAGGCTCAACTTCCAAAAACCTTTCACCCATAGGATCCTCACCCATCTGTTCGTACACTTTGTGATAGTCCATTATTTTGGGCAGGAGGACTGTTATGCATGCAACATAGGACCTGATATCCCTTAGTGAATCACCTCTTCTAGCATTGGAGTTGTACACTCTTACCTTTCTTTGCTTGATATCTAGTACTACCAAAACCCAATGGTTGCCAGTATTCAGAGGGAAGTACACGAAGTCTGCTTTGCTCCAGTGTAGGCTATAGTTGTTCGCACCTATTATGTCACGAACAATATTTTCTTCTTGTGCTGACTTGTGGTATGTATAGTGCCCCTTTGATATAGTGTCAAGCTCCCGCTTCAGTATTTGCAAGAAAAAAGGCCCAGTTGTGGTGTAGTTTTGTGGCAGTTTGTAATGCACCCGTTTCATGCCCAAATAGTACATTACTACCTCAACATGCTGTAAAAAATAAAACACACATTTAACAATTACAAACTAATTCAACTGACTTTGAATGGCATTCTATACAAACAAACATACATATAAATGTACACTTGGGAGTTAGACTGACAAAACTATAACATTTTTGAATTTACCTTGTCAGTGATCCATTCATGATTCGTAAACATGTCATATAACCATGTTTTTGATTCAACTTTCATAGTGTCTAGCAAGAACGGTTTGTGAACCATTTTTCTTCTTTCACTTTGTACCTTCTGCCATTTTTGTTTTTTTGAAAATTCTTCAACAATCCAACTTGGAGGTATGCTCTCACCCTCTCTATTTCATGATCTGGTGGGCTCTCTGTTGGATCTTCTGTGAAAGGTCCAACTATTTCCTTCAGTGGAGGCAAAAATTCATTGTCAGCTCTTTTCTTACCCTTTTCTCTCTTCCTCCTCTTTGGCGAATGCTCAGATGGAGTGTACTTCACTGGTGACCTAGCAAAACGCTTTTGTTTGGGAAGATCCTCTTGTTCCTGTGGCATTTCCATAATATATATTATTTATTATACTTTTTTATATTTATTGAAAATGTATAAATACACTCAATGTCATACTAAAAAATAATCATAAAAATATAAGCATTATAATCAATTTGTAAAATATTTTGTCATTCAAGTCAAGACAATATTACATAAAATGTTTTGAGATTCATAAAAATCATATATACAATGGTGATATGTACTACAGAAGTCACCAATTTGTCAGTTTCATAAATTCACATAAACTGTATATCACATAACTTTACTAATTTGTCATTAATACTTCGAATGTCACTTTTATGTCAGTTTCATACCTTCCAAATGCTACTTGAATGTCATTTTATTTTTTTTTAGTTACCTGATTAGGCTTCACTATGATTGCTGTACATGGATTGGAAGAATAGCTCTCAAAAGCCTTTTTCGCCACTTCATCTGCAGTTTTGCAAATCTCTTTGACAAATTGACTATTGTCCTGTGACCCCACCCCCCAACAAGATTCAGCAGTTTTGTCCATCTCTTGAGACTGACTCAATATGTTAAACGTAGGCATGTCACAAACTACATCTTCATTGTGCTCGGTCTCTACAACATCTTTATCTAGAACAGCATCCTCATTTTTTGCACCACCATCCCCAATATGTAAAATATCATCCTCAGTCTGTGCAGCAATGTACTCAGTCTCCTCTTGCACATGAATGTCAGCAGTATCATCATCCTTTAGCCTAGGTTCCTCATCATTCTCGTAATCTTGCCCAGTCATGTCATCATCTTCTTTTTTATTAACATTTTCTTCTTTTTCTGGACTTTCATTCTTTTCAACTTTCTCTGTTCTTTCTCTTGTGTCCTCATCTTCACCTTTATCACTGCCTTGTGACATATGTTTGACAATAAGTAGAACTTCTTTTAAAAGATCTTCCTGCTTTTTTTGAGTTTGCTTAATGTTTTTCATTTCTGCCACTAGTCTGGCAGTCTCCTTAGCTTGTTTCCTCATGCTTTTTTGCATACTGTTACTATGTTTGCTCATGAACATAATATATTTCTCTGCTTTTCTTCCACTATCACTTGAATCATCTTCTTCATCCTCACTCTCAGTGCCTTCATCACTCTGTTTTTCCTCATCACTTTCAAATTCCATCTCAATCTTCTTTCTTCTTTTAGAAGTTCCCTCGCCAGATTTACCTTTTCCCTTCATTACTTTTCTTGTTTTCCTTTTCATGCTTCTGGTCTGTATTGCCTTTTTTTTGCCTTTTTCTGCAATAGCTTTCATCTTTTCAGCATCTAGCCTCCCCACATTTGGAATAACAATGTCCATTCCATGTCCACCTCTGTCATTGTTTCCTCCAATCATGGCAATCTCTTCTTCTGTTGGTACGATCTATGTCCACTCAAACTAAACAAGTACACTTTGTTAGTAAAAAAATTGTAATATTATAATCTAGATATATTTAGACTATTAACACTAATACCTTGTCATTCTTGAATATTATTTGGGAAAGCACCTCCAGTGTAGGTTTTTTCTTGAATTCCCACTTCAGTGTCCTTGGTAAGATGTTTTCTCTGCCCTTTATTAGCTTGCACAAACCACCTTTTGCAAGTCCTGAGAATGTCTCAAATGCCCACCATTGTAAAGCCACCATGTACCCAGGGAATGTAACTCTGTCCCCTTTGCCTTTATCTAATGCCTCACAACTTTGTTTTATTTTGTCAACCAACTCGTTCCAAACATCATCACCCCATGGGTAAGCATTGAATGCATCCAAATCGTTTACCAGGTTTATGTAGTATGCTTTCATAGGCCTGGCAGTTTGATTCCCAAACAAACAATGGGACAATATGTGTAGTAGAGCCAGCTTCACTCCATCCTTTGTCATTCTTCCTTCATCAGTGCTCTCATATCTCTTCAATGCATTTTGGATATCTGCACGGGACACTGTAGCCTTGTTCCCAAAATATCTTCTCCATATATCTCCCTCAGGCTCCTCTGAAATATTTGGCTTCAGACTCCCAAATTTTAAACCACACATTGTTGCCATATCAGCCTTTTGAAAACTGATTACACTGTTTTGAATATGAAATCTGATGACACTGTCATCTGCATTTCCATTAACTTCAGTGACATAGTTTCCAACAAATCCTAACAGTAGTTGTCCACTATTCCAAGACATATCTTCAATTTTTAACATCCAACCAAATATGGTGTTACTGAAATCAGTCAGTTCCTCAGTGCTAAGACATGTCCTTATTCTTTTAAGAACTTCAGCAACATTGCAGTAAGAATTGACACACAAGTTTTCCAAGTCCACTAACACTGACTTCTTGAAAGCTCTTGTTATTGTCTGTCAAGTTCACACAAATATAGGCATTATAATCAATTTGTAAAATATTTTGTCATTCAAGTCAAGATATTCATAAATAACATGGTAATATTAACTACTTAAGTCATTAGTTTGCCAGTTTCATACTTTCCCATAAATTGTGATAATTCTTGCAATTTCACTTTTCATTCAGAATGCCACCATATTCTTCTCTATTTTGCATTATGTTGTTTTATAACAACATCACAAACTACCAATGATCTGCAAAATTCTCACTAAAATGTCACTATTCCAAGCAAACTGTCATCACAGTAATGATACATACTTACAACCCCACTACATAACCACATATTAGTGGAATGTCACTTTTCATACAAAATGCCACCATATACTTCTTTATTTTGCACTATTTTGTTGTATAACAACATCACAAACTACAAATGATCTGCTAAATTCTCACTAAAATGTCATTTATGTGTCAGACTTTCAATTGCCAATTCAATGTTGTGTTAATTTCTGTTCAATCTAAGACATATTCATAAAATGTCACTATTTCAAGCAAACTGTCATCACAGTAATGATACATACTTACAACCCCACTACATAACCACATATTAGTGGAATGTCACTTTTCATACAAAATGCCACCATATACTTCTTTATTTTGCACTATTTTGTTGTATAACAACATCACAAACTACAAATGATCTGCTAAATTCTCACTAAAATGTCATTTATGTGTCAGACTTTCAATTGCCATTTCAATGTTGTGTTAATTTCTGTTCAATCTAAGACATATTCATAAAATGTCACTATTTCAAGCAAACTGTCATCACAGTAATGATACATACTTACAACCCCACTACATAACCACATATTAGTGGAATGTCACTTTTCATACAAAATGCCACCATATACTTCTTTATTTTGCACTATTTTGTTGTATAACAACATCACAAACTACAAATGATCTGCTAAATTCTCACTAAAATGTCATTTATGTGTCAGACTTTCAATTGCCATTTCAATGTTGTGTTAATTTCTGTTCAATCTAAGACATATTCATAAAATGTCACTATTTCAAGCAAACTGTCATCACAGTAATGATACATACTTACAACCCCACTACATAACCACATATTAGTGGAATGTCACTTTTCATACAAAATGTCACCATATACTTCTTTATTTTGCACTATTTTGTTGTATAACAACATCACAAACTACAAATGATCTGCTAAATTCTCACTAAAATGTCATTTATGTGTCAGACTTTCAATTGCCAATTCAATGTTGTGTTAATTTCTGTTCAATCTAAGACATATTCATAAAATGTCACTATTTCAAGCAAACTGTCATCACAGTAATGATACATACTTACAACCCCACTACATAACCACATATTAGTGGAATGTCACTTTTCATACAAAATGCCACCATATACTTCTTTATTTTGCACTATTTTGTTGTATAACAACATCACAAACTACAAATGATCTGCTAAATTCTCACTAAAATGTCATTTATGTGTCAGACTTTCAATTGCCATTTCAATGTTGTGTTAATTTCTGTTCAATCTAAGACATATTCATAAAATGTCACTATTTCAAGCAAACTGTCATCACAGTAATGATACATACTTACAACCCCACTACATAACCACATATTAGTGGAATGTCACTTTTCATACAAAATGCCACCATATACTTCTTTATTTTGCACTATTTTGTTGTATAACAACATCACAAACTATAAATGATCTCCTAAATTCTCACTAAAATGTCATTTATGTGTCAGACTTTCAATTGCCATTTCAATGTTGTGTTAATTTCTGTTCAATCTAAGACATATTCATAAAATGTCACTATTTCAAGCAAACTGTCATCACAGTAATGTTACATACTTACAACCCCACTACATAACCACATATTAGTGGAATGTCACTTTTCATACAAAATGCCACCATATACTTCTTTATTTTGCACTATTTTGTTGTATAACAACATCACAAACTACAAATGATCTGCTAAATTCTCACTAAAATGTCATTTATGTGTCAGACTTTCAATTGCCATTTCAATGTTGTGTTAATTTCTGTTCAATCTAAGACATATTCATAAAATGTCACTATTTCAAGCAAACTGTCATCACAGTAATGATACATACTTACAACCCCACTACATAACCACATATTAGTGGAATGTCACTTTTCATACAAAATGTAACCATAGTCTTCATACACACTTAAAATGCCACCATATAAGAACATGATGCAATGAAATGTTTTTACATTCAAACGATTTAAACTTTCTAAACTCCTTTAACTGTCAAACTTTTGTCAATTTCAGACATTCCTCTACTCAACGAAATTAGTACTTACTATTTCGGAATTGATTCTGACGGAAACTTTGTTTGACAAATCCATAGCTCTGTCCATCAACTCTGCTCAACGATTCTACTCTCCTCAAATTTGAGGGTCGTCTAAGACGAAAGTTTACTACCTCTGTGCTTTGAAGTTTTGAATCGAAGTGCACGTTTGATACTCGTAGAATGACTGGTCTCTTCAATCGCAGCTCTCAACCGTTCCGATACATGTTCATTTAATTTTGAATCTCTTTTTCGGCGGCCATGATCATAATGGATGCTTGGAAACCGGGAATAGCCGGGGGGAAGAAGTAACCGTCAAATAAGGGAAGAGTACGTGTGTATCGTTTAATGAGGTCATTTTTGGCAATTCAGCGCATATTTGGTCCTATGCGAGTCGGGGGAAAAGTGGATGTCCTGTTTTTGAAATTTTGATAAGTAATAGTCCTATTTTGTAAAATTTCTCATAGTTTTTTTAAGTATAAGATAAGCCGGTTTACATTTCAGTTGAAGAACTTCTCTCTCATACATAGTACTTTTAGATATAAAGTAAGGTAGCTAGCATGCAATTGAGTGGGATAATTTTCTTCTTATAAGCTCTCATTGATCTTTGGAGTGTTCGTGTGGCTAAAATTGATTTACCTTTTTCTTACTCAACCACAATCTCATTTTTTCACTTTCTTCTCACTTTCTTAGAGCCCGTTTAGTAATGCCAAAATCGACTGAATCGGCTGATTCTGCTGAAATTTATGAAGTTCTGGCATAAGTGGCCGGAGTGATTGATTCTATTGATTTATGAAAATGAAGAGAAACTTATATAAAAATAGCTAAAATGGTCCACTGCGTTAACTTAAGCCAATAACTCAGAAAAGTAACTCCAACCTTACTTTTTGTTATTATTACACAATTGAGTACGTGAAATCAAAAAATACGTCTTTGATGAAAAATTGGCCGATAAGCCTGATAAGCCAAAAAACAGGATTACCAAACGGACTCTAAACTCTGATTCAATTCAAACAGGGAATAATTTTATGGGACGAGAGAGTATTACTATATATTATTATTATTCTAGGTGAATCAAATCACCTTGAAAAGTAAAAAGAATGAGAATCTTAAAAAATCACATTTCATTAAAAATATAAATATACTTGAATTTGAATTTGGTTATTATTGTGGACTTTCAATTTTGTACATACAAGTTAGATAGACTTACGAAAGAGTTTCAAATGATTCCTAATCTAGCATCTGGAAGAATATTTGAACAAAAAAATGCACATCTCTTAGTATGTAACGGACCATGAAAGAAACACTATAGTAGATTACCAACTAGAATAAGAAGTCAAATCAAACCTGAAGAAACATCAAAATAAACTTGTGAATCAATACTCACACTTTTTTTCCCTCCCGGAAGGTAGAATCAATACTCACACTATTCATAATAATGAGTGGGAGAATTTCTCTGTCTCATATTTAGAGTAATTTAAAGTATGAGATAAGACGACTAACAATTGAGCGAAAGAATTTCTCTCTCTCTCATATATATAGAGTACATTTAGGTATAAGGTAAGCCGGCTAACAATTAAGCAGAAGAACTTTAGGTATAATTAAGAAGATAAACTTGCTAATAATTGAGTGGGAGAATTTTCTCTCACATATATAGGTATGTCTTTAGTTATTATAAGATAAGCTTGCTAACAATTTAGCGGGGAGATTGAGGGCGAGAATTTGCTCTCTCATATGTAGTGCTTTTAAAGTATTAGAATATAAGCTTACTAACAATTGAGTGAGATAACTTTTTCTCTGATATGTAGTTCTTTTAAGTATAAGAAGATAAGTCGACTAACAATTGAGCGGAATAATTTTATCTCTTATTTGTATTGCTTTTAGGTATAAGAAGCTAAGAAGATAAGTTTGCTAACAATTAAGCAAGAGAATTTTCTCTCTCATATGCAGTGTTTTTTAGGATAAGGTAAGATAAGCCAACTAACAATTGAGCGGAAGAACTTTCTATATCATAAATAATTCTTTTAAGTATAAGATAAGTTGGCTACAATAGGGCAGAACAGTTTCTCTCTTTATGTACTGTTACACTCGAGATTAATTTTGTGGTTGTTTGTGAGGATAGTACTAGAGGTTTGGAGTAACTAACTCGGGTCCTACGGGGCGGGGTGTTACAGGTAGAGCTTTTAGGTATAAGGTAAGCCGATTAATAATTGAGCGGGAGAAATTTCTCTCTTATATGTAAGAGTTTTACGTACAAGAAGATAATAATGCTAATAATAGAGCGGGAGAATTTTCTTTCTCATATGTAGTGTTTTTAGGTATAAGCTAATCCGATTAACAATTGATCGAGTGGGACAATTTTCTATCATATGTAGTTCTTTTAGGCATAAGAGAAACTGGTTGAGAATTTAGCAGAATAATTTTCTCTCTCATATGTTAATTCTTATTTAAGTGATGAGTATCAACTTCTTTTTCAACAAACACTATTCATTAATTTTAATAAGGGGTTATTTGAGTTTAAACCCCATATTATTGTTTAAATTGGACTTCGCACCCCGTTTTTAAAAATCTTTGTTTTTGCATCCCAACCACATATGAAAAGACTAAAATGCCCCTCCATTAACAATTCTATTGACCTTCAACATATTCATGATTGAGGGCATTTTTGTCTTTTCATATGGGGATGTGGTGCAAAAACAAAGATTTTTAAAAACGGGGTGCAAAGTCCAATTTACACAATAATATGGAGTGCAAACTCAAATTACCCCTTTTAATAATTATTCTACTCACTTAAACGTTATGTCACTCACCTATTGTTCTCACTTTTTCAGAATATCATTTAATTTTAAATTTAATGTAATCATGAAAACTTATAAGTAGTAAATTCTAATGAATGGTGTCAATTGATTTTTCCTAATATACTCTTCATTGAAAATGTATTTAATGGGCTTATATTTTATGGTATTAGCTTATTGTACTTTTATTTTTCAAAAGTGTTGAATTCTACAAAGTATTTTTATTTTAATATTTAATTAAATTGTGAGTAAAAATATAGCAACAAATCCTCTTTCCCGTGCGTATGCACGGGTACTATACTAGTTGATGAATAAAAAATAAACTCATCCAACATTTATAGTAAATTTGAATTACAAGATTATTTTTTAGTTCATTTCAAAAAAAAATCAAGACATACTCCCTCCGTTCCCAAAAATACTTCTCACTTTCCTTTTTGGGCTGTTTCCAAAAATACTTCTCACTTTCCCATTTTAGACAATTTGTGTGGCTCACAGTCATTTTACCTTTTTCTTACACAATCACAACCATACATTTCCACTTTATTCCACTTTCTTAATAAGCGTGCCAAGTAAAACCGGAAAGAATTTTTAGGAACGGAGGGAGTATGATTTAAGCAGCAACTTAGGGAAATCCCATCATGAGTATATGTACTTGTTTGCAGGGGATGTGCTTCAGTGACTCTACAAGCTGGGGCCTTAAAATAGTGCGACTTCTGTGCCCGCAAAATTTTCCTAAATTTATTACTCAAATTAAATTATGGTCACTAATGCCTAAAGTGGAACATAATCATAGTCACTAAATTTTACTAGCATGGTCATTTTATATAAACGTTACTTTTTATCCATTATCCTTGTTTTAGTCATATAGTAGTCATTATTTCAAATTTTCCCCATCTCTTTTGTTTAAAATATTTGCATACATAGTAAGGTGAATAGTATAATTAGAAAAAGGATCTAACTCAATTAAAAGAAACTAATCAAAATAGGAGTAAAAGATGGATGAAGTTCACTAATACATCCCATGTATTTTAATTTATTTCCATAATATGAATTACTCCGTATTATTTAGTCCTGATAACAAAGTGAAAGTAGTTAATGTTCTTTTTTGTAAAAGTGATGGAATGAGTCCCATGCTGGAAAAATAAAACACGTCTAAAAGATAAAAATGATAAGTTATGTCCTATAATCCATTAAAGAGAAAGTTGGTCAACAAAAGTGAAAAATACCCCACCAATTAAATTCATATATAAAGAGAAGCAAATTTTTAAAGAGAAGCAACGAAGCAAATTTTATATATGGTGTGTATGTATATATATATTAATTAAGGGAAAAATAATAAAAATACCCCAAACTTTGAAGGGGTGTGAAGTAAATACCTCAAACTTGCATATGTAATTTAAATACCCTAAACTTTAAATAAAAAGTTATTTTTGCACCATTGTCATGTATTATTTCTTTCAAAAATGTAAATTTATGAGGTTAATTGAATAATTTAAAATAGAAAATTAAAAATGTTGCAATTATATAGATTGGGGGTAACATTATTTATTTTCTAATGCAAGCTTAAAATGTTAATTGTGTCTTTATGGATTCTAAAATATTTTAAATCATGCAATTAATACTATAAATTTTACATTTTTGAAACAAATAATAGTTATTATGGTTTTAAAATAACTTTTTATATAAAGTTTGGGGTATTTAAATTACATATGCAAGTTTGAGGTTTTAATTTCACACTCATTCAAAGTTTGGGATATTTTAATTATTTTCCCCATTAATTAATACATGGAGTTACATTTTGAGTTTGTTTATTTTGATTCTTGAAGTTACATTTAATAATATATCATGAAATTACATCTTCTTCTATGCAAGTTAATTACATCTTAATGAGTTGATGTACGTGAGTTACATCTTAATATACGTGAGGTACATCTTAATGTATGCGAGTTACACCACGGAATAAACTCCAGCTCTATCATTTTTATTGCCCTAATATTAAAAATAAAACATATTCACTATTTATAAAAGAATAATTAAGCTATAAGGATCAATTTTTCATTGTTTACATTGAAATATATCTTAAACACACAAAAAAAAAATCATTGTTCAATATTCCAACGAGTTACATTCTGTATACACTCAAGTTACATTTGCCATCAATGCGAGTTACATTAAAAAATCAACCCCTGCTATTGAAACAAAACAAATGATTTTTCCTAAAAAATTATTTTTTATGGCCATGATATTAAAAACAAAACATATTCACGATTTAAGTAAAGTAATTGTGGATTTAGACTTTTTTTTATTCTTTACATTTTTCATAATGCGAGTTACACCACAATGAGTTACATTTGAATGCACTCTATTTACATTTAAAAGTAGTGCGAGTTACATACCAAAAAAAAAGATTTACATCACGAAAAAAATTGAGACAAATGCAAGGGTACTGTTCACGTGAATTTTATCCTTGGGAGTACGGTGCTCACCATAACCGGTTGCACGGTATACGGACTGGTTCACACGATTTTTTTTAAAAATTGTGTAATATTACGTTGTTTTTTGGAGTGGAGTATCATGCTCAAGGTGCGCCGGTTGCACCGTATACAAACTGGTTTGACAATAGATATTGGCTGTTGACTGATTGTGTTAACTGATTGATAACAGGCACAGCAGATTTAGTTGGCTGTTTTGATTAACTGGTAATATTAGCAGTTTATAAAATGATGTGCGGTTAAATGATTGTTTACAATCAACTGATAACTTATTAAATGATTATTAAGGACATTAATATATTTTTAGTTCATGTAATTAATACAATTGCCTAAATCGTTTTTTATTTAAAAATGTAAAATTTATTTTACATCCTTCAAGTAACAATCTGTCCTAGCCTTTCTCAAAATGTATATAAACTATTGTTATTGTTGTTATTATTATAACATATATAAAAATGTACCTAGTATACTCCGTAAATGTTGTTAAATACACAAATCTTCCTAAACCCTTTCAAATAACTCTCTGCCATAAAAAGCTAAAGAAAGAATCTTGCTCTTTTTCTACTGTTGCTATTTTTCTGTTCGACGGAATATTAATTAGATTGTTGAATGGTTTTTGTGTGTGGGAAGGTAGATACGGAAAAGGAGGCCTGAGCAGTAAAGGAAATTAGGAAAAATCAAATAAACAACCACTCCTAAACACTAGGTTCCATAGCATTTCACATTTTGGTTGTTTGTGACAAAATGCCAAATGAAATAGCCATTTAACCAAACACCTTATTAGCTTGTTGGTTTGGTCCAGAAGCTAAGTATTGATCAAACCACCCAAAAAATGGTTGATAGGCTCTTAACCAAACACCCCTATTGAACATGAGGAGCAAAGATTGAGATAACTATGCCTCTCTAAAATTAATGGCGATGAACAAATACTTGGCAAAGCATCGCGGGTGTGGTCTTAGATTGTACATAAAGAAAAGGATCAATACAGTGCAAACGATTCAATGAAAGCTTTAGTAGAAGATTTGTCAATGATGAATTAAAAAGAGATAAAAAGGAGATTCAATGAAAGCTTTAGTAGAAGATTTGTCAATGATGAATTAAAAAGAGATAAAAAGGAGAGTTGTCTCAACATAGTGAGTTTACACCAATGGAGACAATAACATTTACAATGTTGCCCAGCCATATATCTACAGGCATTAAGTTCATTAAAGAAAGCCATGAGTCAGAAAATCCTCAGTCTTTTCATCAAGCAAACATCCCATATATCTTTCCCTGATCGTTTTGATTGCAACAGACAACTTTCGTCAAATCCCAACAGCAAAAATTCCCATTTGTTTGAGGTCATTAGGAATGAGTAGAGGCAGAGTTTCTTAATCCACCTCGTGGATATCAAACAGCTTTGCGTATTTCCCAAACCCAATCTCCTCAAGTCATTCCCATACACTACACTAATTGTCTATAATATAATATATAATCATAAGGTCTAACCTTGTCCAAAATTTCCCTTTATCTTTAACAAAACATGTTTAGAATTCGCTACCGAAATGAAGCTATAATAAGGTAACATTGAACATGTAATGCTCGTAATCATACTCCTCATCAATCTTTTTATGCAAGGAATAGTATGATTCAGACTATGTTCTTCCATACAATCAAAAGCTTCTACAACAACTTTAGTCTAAACTTAAAATCAGGAAGTCCTTTAATCTAATTCATTATTTGTTGAGAATCAAAGGTAAATGACTAAAATTTGTAAAATGATAGTGAAAAAGTGCAGTATATTCACCACTTTGATCTAATTCTCCTATTTTCCTTTATATTGCACTTCCAGTCCACCATTGCAAGAATTAAAAAACAGTACTCCGAGTCTCCGATCCATTTCTTAGAAGCATTTATACAACTTGTAAATGAATTTCATACTCAAAATGCAATAATAAAAAATCATAAGCAGATAATAAGCAACCAAATGTCCAAAACTAAATAATCAGAATTGAGGGCAAAATAGCCATATAATCACAAGTGACAAAAGAAAAATGAGTTAAAATTTTAAAAAAGAAAATAAATGCAAAGATTTATACTCACTCAGGCGCAGTCAGTTGGCGATCACTATACGCTGGCAATGAATTCCTTGTAGCACAGCTCTCTGCTAGAGTTAACAGTTAAAATCAACCTCGCCGCAACTTTAACCTTGTCAAGGACCTTGAAGGCGGTGCAGAGGTAGAGATTGAAACTACTCAAGTTTGAATTGCTTGAACAATATTTAAAAAAAAAAAATTCATAAAATAATAGCGTAAAATGTAGTCAAAGTAGAGAATGTGAATAGTGTAAAATTCAGCATGTTGCGATTAAAACGGAAGGGAGGATAGTAAATGAAATGGGGCTTTATAAAGTAGACTACACGGGTAATTACCACAACTACCAACCTAACAAATAACTTAACACAATCACTAGCCCTTAGTTCATATGAAGAGTTGATCACCCCTATATATAATCATGTATATCTCATTATTTACAAAATATTAGTACGTTTTCCATTCATAAACATTCAAATCAATATATGTAATTATATTGCATTGTATGTAAATACATGTTTATTTTGTATGAGTTTAAAATATCATGTTTTTATTTTTTAGTAACTAAAATAAAAACTTTATTCTAATATTTTACATTATGAAATCAATATATAAATAAGTATAAGGACATAAAAATCCAAATAATAAATAAATTTAAAAAGTTAATATTAATTAAGTTGAAGCTATGAAATAAATTATTATAATATAAAAAAATAAGATTAATGAATTATTTTGATATAAATTTAATAATAATAATAAAGCATCGTTTTCTCACTCTATGGAAATTAGTTTTTGGTTTTTTCATAATTGGACTTTTGAAAGTTAAAACGCTAAGATGGATACATAAATTACAGCTAAATTTTGTTCTAAAAAGTTAGTTGTTCAACAAACACTATTAGCAGAGCATCTCGTATTTTGATAATTTTCTTCAACAGATGGGATTTCGTTGTATTTGTCTATTTGACACCACTCTATTGTATGATTTTTCAATTTATGTATTGCATGTATACTATGGATATTTTTGGAAATAATTTCCAATATATGATTTAATTTGCTACTCTTAATTTGCTACTCACAGGCCACAGCAATCAGTTTTATAATTAATGTTACAATCAAGCGAAGTGGTTTTGGTAATAAGGTGACACTTTTTCTAATCACAACCTTCTTTTTAAATTTTTGTAGTCATGCATTTATCTTTGTTTTTTAGTAAATGTTTTTGTTACCATTTGTGCAGGAGGCTGATTTTTTATATCAAAGTTAAAGTGGTGAAGAGTATGGAGGTCGTAAAGGTTAATATTGACTCTATTTTTCCCTTTGAATTATCATGGCTATTTTATCTACTTCTACAAATTAAGGTAGTTGTCTTAGAGTCTAATCGTAAAGTCTATTTGGACATGAGATTTAATTTGATGTTTTTCTTTGTAAAAAACTTACTTTAAATCAATGTGTGACATGAGAATTTACAACCAAACAATTAGCTATGAAACAATCACTAGTCCTTGGATCATATGAAAGCTAATCACCCCTATAATTAATTACTTCGTTCGTCTCAAATGAAATTGCAATTTGCTGTTTTTAAGGTTGATTCATGGTAAAGTTAAGAAAAAATTCCAAATATATAATCAAAATAAAAGTAGCTGACAAGAATGTGACCCAATAACTTTTAGTGACTATAATTCTGTTGAAATTTCACATCATAGCCACTATAAATTTTACTTATAATAACTTATAGTCACATTTTTCTTCATATATTCTTTTATTAGTAATACTCTAGGAAAAACCTATAAAGTTAAACCATCCTTGCAGGTTAAGTCAGTTTTAATAATTCAAATTTAAATATTCAGAAAAACTATTGAAAGTTCTATAAAGTCACAAAATCCAAATTAAAATATAATTAAAAATTGATTTACTAAATATGTAATTAAAGTGAAATGATGCTGATAAATAAATTGACTTTGCGCAAATCATTTGAGAAAGAGAGGAGAGTATATTCACTACAAAAAAACTCACGTTTTGTCACGGATTTTTGTCACGGATTACGACCGTGACAAAGTTGTCACGGACTTTGTCACGGAATATTGGGATTTGTCACGAAAATGTGTTGTCACGGATTGGTCCGTGACAAAATCCGTGACATCGTATTGTCACGGATTTGGTCCGTGACATATTTGCTCCGGCGACCGGTTTTTTACTCCGGCGAAAACTTTTTTTGCTCCCGGGCATTTGTCACGGACAGATCCGTGACAAATCCGTGACAGATTTCAAAAAAACTTGATCCGTGACAAAATCCGTGACAAACCTCAATTATTGATTTTCCAACGGTAACCTTTAATAATACAGTACGAAAAAGGGGTTGTCACGGATAAATCCGTGACAAATTTTTTTATATATCCCAACCCCATCGTCCATTACAATTGCAAGAACAACACTTATCCCTTATCGGTTCAAAAATCCGTAGATTCGAGTGATGTAGTATCGGTTTAAAGATTGAATGATGTAATTTGTCAGTTCATCATTTTTCCTGTTTATGCAGATAAGGTATGTCATTTTAACTAATTTCTTTTAATTATGTAATAAATTATTAGCTTAGTGAGGTTAGTTGTTCATCATTTATTTAAACAGTTAACGTAATTTTAGCGTAATTTAGTGAGGTCATGTTAATTTTCATATTATTAACAATTTAAAGGACGGAGGTAGTATTAAACTATTAACGTAATTTAGTTAAATTTAAATATAAATATTAATTAGTTAATTGAAATGAGTTTATATCACCAATGATTAGGCCGGTTTGTTTATTAGCAATTATTGTTATTAATGCATAATTTAGGATTTGTAGTGATTTAAGTTAGCTAGCTTAATTATAATTATTATAGCTTAATTAGTGACTTGTAGTGATTTAAGTTAAATTAGCTAGCTTAGGTTATTAATTATCACCAATTATTGTTTATTAGCAATTATTGTTAATGCATAATATAGGATTGAAACTTTATTAATTAGTTTAGTGTGAATTATTATTGTGAATTAATGAGATAATATTTAACAATAATATTAGTTAAATGTAAATTAATTAACTAAGTTAAAACATTGAACTTTAGTGAAATGGGTTTAGAATTTGAGTGATAATATTAGTTAGATTTAAATATTAGTTAATTGAAATGGGTTTATAACCAATGATGATTAGGTTTGTTTATTAGCAATAATTATTGTTAATGCATAATTTAGGATTTGTAGTGATTTAAGTTAGGATTCAAACTTTATTAGTTAAGTGTGAATTATATATTATTGTGAATTAATGATATTTAACAATATTAGTTAAATGGAAATTAACTAATTAATAAGTTAAATTAGTTAACTTTAGTATTGTGAATAAATGCCATTAACGTAATAACTTTAATTAGTATTATATGTTAGTTAATTGTTTAATGTGTACTATTAGATTTTCATAATTTTAGTATTGTGAATAAATGCCATTAACGTAATAGTTTAGTGTGTTTGGTGCATAAATTCTAATATTGTGAATTAGTTAATAATTGAAACGATTAATGCCATTAACATATTACTATTAGTTAATTAGTAATTTTAATCGAACGTTAGTTAATTTTAGTGAACTTTAATGAAATTTAATATATTAATGTTACTTGCTTGAAATATAAAATAGTCTAAGTTCACTAAGTTCAACCGAGCTAGCTTAGGTTGTATTCATTTTAGTGAACATTATATTAGTAAATTATTAATTTCGGTCATTAACATATTTATTTTAGTTAATTAATAATATTAATAGTGAACTTGAGTGAAATTTAACATATTAATGTTTCTAAATATGAATTAGTCATGATTGAAAAGTTAGATAATTCAAATTATTAATGCCACAAATGTACTGCTTTTAGTTAATCAATAATATTAATTGAACGTTACTTAATGTACTTATATAATATTTTGATTATAATATACATGCATAATGTATAGACAAAACAGAAGTTGGATGTACCAAAAACATCGTGATAACTATGGAATACACAGTGAATTTTTTAATGGTGTTGAAGATTTTATTAAATTTGCACAAGAACGGAAGAATTATATGGATGGCGATAAAATCAGATGTCCATGTACAAAGTGTAAAAATCTTCAATTTAAAGATGTCGGCCAAGTTGTGTGGGATTTGTACGAAAAAGGTTTCGTTGCCAATTATTATAATTGGACTTCTCATGGCGAACCTTTCCATCCATCACTTTTACCACAAACAGTAGGTTCATCTCGTAACGTCCCTACCGAGATGAGTGGATGGGGAGACTATGATCAAATGACGTGGGATCAAAGAATGGCATATGATGTATACGGTGCTTCAACGATTCAGTTTAACCCCCCACAGCCATTTAACGATCTTCCCGAAGCTTCGACCTCGTATCAACCCGATGCGAATGAAGATCCGACCTTTTATCAGCCTGATGCGGATGAGTATCTGAATTCTCATGTTCCTCATATTGAAGACTTAGCTGAAAGATTTCAAGATGTTTTAAAAGCTGTCGATCAGCCTGTGTGTGCTGATTGTGAGGGATACTCTCAGCTATCCGCCGTTACAGAGTTGATGAACATTAAATCTGAATACACTCTCCCTGAATCTTGCATGTCTAGGTTATTGCACTCATTTGGAGGAATGTTACCGCGTGTTGGGATAATGGGCCAGGTCCAATACTATCGACCCAATATGCCTGGGCTCGGGCGCGAACCAGGCCCAGCACACGGTCCGACTAGATAATATGGTCCTTGGATTGATTAGTTTAACTCTGGGCCCGACCAGCCCATTGGCCTGGGATCAGGCTTCTTGTTTTAGTTGTTTAATTGGGCCAAGCCCATTAGTATTCAAGAAACCTCTTGTAAGCGCCTATAAATAGGCCGCCCCTCTTTTTGTATTGGATAAGTCACTTTTACTGTACTGAATTGCTGCCGAATTTTCTACTCAACACATTTTCTACCAACATTGGTGCTTTCATTGAGAGCTGAGTTGTTCTCTCAGTTTTCGGTAGAATCTTTGAGGAGGAAAATGGCAGGATCATCAAGGCAAGAGCGAGTTTCCGTTCACACCGAGCATTCAGAACAACCCAATGGCCATCGTGTGAGAAGCCAGGTGGTGAGACCGATAGGAGATCTCCGGAGCCATTTGTCGGGCTCAGGGGACCTGAGGGGTTCGCTAAGCCGTAGTCATGACAGACAATCCCTTCGTGATCGGATTGGAGGTCGCCGTCGTCGGGCTCCGCGCACGAACCGACTTGACGCTGGAGTGCGGGCGCTACAGGAGGCCACGCGTGCCATTGGGGCTTTGGCTCAGAATTTCCTGGGGATGATGCCGCAGAGAGCTAATCATGAAACTCCGAGGCACGCCGCCCCTGAAGACATCGAGACTTCCTCTGGGAGATATGAAGGGCGACATACTAGTTTGGACGAATCACGAAGGGAATCCTTGCCCCGGAGGGAGCATATGTCCCGACGGGTCGAGCAGCCTCGACGACCCGAAAGAGGAGGGCCCCACCGAGACTCGTCATTGGAGGGCGGGGATGACTTCTCTCATCACCCCCGTCGTCTGAGCGGTCGAACCGGTTCCATAGAAGGCCCCCGTGGTGGCCGTCAACCTCACGCGCGTGAAAGAGTCGCAGAATCCTATGTGCGGGTCCAGCCCCGTGCTGGACGCGTGCCAGAGGAACCGGCGCCGGAAGCTGTGGAGGATCTCAGACTAAGGTTGGACGAGCTAAGGAGGAGGGTTGTTGGGGGAGAGACATACGTGGCCGACCTCCATATCCCGGAGCCCTTCACTCGTGCCATAATGGAGGCTCCGTTGCCAAGGGGCTACAAACCTTGCAATGTGGATACTTACAAGGGCACTTCAGACCCGCAACACCACATATCACGTTACCTGTCATATATGGTCATGATGGGGTACGAAGATGCCATACGATGCAGAGGATTCGCGGCTACTCTAGATGGCCCGGCTCGTGAATGGTATGACACACTGCCCGATGGGAGCATCGGGAACTTCAGGGAGTTGGCTAGGCACTTCCTCTTGAGGTTCGCCGGCTCACGAGATGTGAAGAAGAATTTCAGCCACCTGTTTAGCCTGAAGCAAGGAAAGAAAGAGGCCCTGTCCACTTTCCTGGAAAGATGGAGGGTCGAGTCGGTCAAGGTTCAGGGCCTTGACGACAGGACCAGAGTGGCAATGCTGACAAATTCTATCCGATCAGGAGAACTTTACAAGGATTTTGTTAGGAAACCAAACCCTGCTCCTCGGCATAGTCGAGGACCGTCCCGACCGGTTGAGCCAAAGGTGTCAGAAGTTTGGTAGGTAGGAGCGGACCGTTCGTGACGTCCGTCCTTCCCTTGTTCTTATTCTTCTTACCTTTGAACCGGCCGCCCTTTCCGCCAGATTTCCTATCGGTATCTTCATCATCTGGGTCACCACGTCTTCCCTTGTCCTTCGTATCTTCTTTCTTTCCATCCTCTTCATCTCTTTTCCTCTGTTCAGCGTCCTCTGCCTCAGCCTGACGGTCAGCCCGCCTCAGGGCTTCCTCGTATAAAGCGGGTGGATTCCTAACAAAAAGAGGGGCGGCCTATTTATAGGCGCTTACAAGAGGTTTCTTGAATACTAATGGGCTTGGCCCAATTAAACAACTAAAACAAGAAGCCTGATCCCAGGCCAATGGGCTGGTCGGGCCCAGAGTTAAACTAATCAATCCAAGGACCATATTATCTAGTCGGACCGTGTGCTGGGCCTGGTTCGCGCCCGAGCCCAGGCATATTGGGTCGATAGTATTGGACCTGGCCCATTATCCCAACACGAGTCCCCCACTCCCCTAGTCGAGTAGCAGACTCGGCTAGAAGGGAGTAGTCAAGTTGATCAACGATCGGTTCGTCTATCGGATCGGCTGGCTAGTCGCACCTCCATTGTAGCAGTCTGGGGTGCTCGTCAACGTAATCGTTGGCCCGTAGGGGGGCCATACTTTGCAGGCCTTGATCGGCCCCTTTGCTTTGCTCCCTACTGCTTGCGAAAGGACGGGGGTCTCGCTGCCCGGTCAAATTATATATACTCCGTATTGTTTTGCGGATATCGATCATAAATCTATTCGTTTTTTTAAATTTGAGAAAAAGCATTTTGATCATTTCAAAAATCTAATTTTACATTTGGCGAAGAATATTACGTAGTAACATGTTCTGAAAAAACCAAGAACTAATTTTTCATATATAGAGCGAGAAAACGGTGCTTTATTATAATTAAATTTATATCAAAATATTTCATTAATTTTAAATATTTTTAGCATATTATATTAATTTATTTCATGGCATTAATGTAATTAATAATAACTTTTTAGATTCATTTATTATTTAGATTTACTTTTGTTTATAGTTGTGTATTATATTGAGTACTTGGGATCGAGAGAAATTAAAAGCTTTTAGGTGCTTTAGCATAAGAGAGTTATATACTGCATGATATCTTAATGTCGAATATTAAAAAAAGTTTTAAATTAATAGTATTTTTAAAATAATAACATGAAATTTTAAACTCGTACAAAATAAACATGCATTTACATACAATGCAATATAAGTACATATGTTAATTTGAATGTTTATGAATGAAAAACGTACTACTTTTTGTAAAGAATTAAATCACTACAAAAAAATACCGGCTTTGTCACGGATTTTGTCACGGACCCTAGTTCAAAAAATCCGTGACAAATGATTTTTGTCACAGATTTTGTCACGGACCAAATCCGTGACACCAGAGACGTGATAACGTTTTTGTCACGGACAGTAATCCGTGTGAGAGTTTGTCACGGATTTGTCACGGCCACCGTCAATATTGCTGAAAAGCATCAAAGTCAATATCCTTGTGTTGAGCCTGTGTTACAATTTTGCTCGGACGGATATTAAAGGCACACACTCAAGGATTCCGTGTGCGCCTCGTTGAAGGATACTCTGCATAATAAACCTGGGCTGCTTGTTGAGCGAGTATAAAAGGCTCATTTTTCTGATACACAAGAGAGTGATTGACGTCAATTATATTATACTTTGAATTTTTTATCACACCACGTGTAGGGTCGACCCATGTGCAGCGAAACAACATGCATGTTAATTCTTGCAAACCAGAAGGCATTTGAAGTTCGAGAATCTCATGCAAGAAACCAAAAAAATTGGTTTCCGAGTTATCAGAACCGATGGTCGGGACACATAACCCGCTGTTCATTGTTGGTCGACCTTCTCCATATTCGACTGTGTGATACGTATAACCGTTTATCACATATGAATGCCAAACCTTTGCATAGGAAGAAGGGCCCCACGATAATGATACTAACAAAGGGTCGTTAATTTCACTGCAGGAAGCATCTCTTTCAGTGCAATCGGCAGAAGTCGTTGCATGATTACATGAGCATCATGAGTTTTCATGTTCGACGTCATTGTTTGTTTGTCCAGGTCCACGCATCTTGACAGGTTAGAGCAATAGCCATCTGGAAAGTTTAGAGAAACAAGCCACTCTAATATTGATTCCCTTTGTGGGGCTGTGAGTTGGTAGACTGCTCTTGGAATTTTTTTACCCACATATTCTAGATCGACGACGAGTTCGGGTTTGTCGCACCAAATTGTCATGTCTTTTCTAGATGCAAGACGGTCTTTGGTTTTGTGGGTAAAATCCATAACCGTGTTAAATATATTGTCAAAGACGTTCTTCTCAATGTGCATGACATCTAAATTGTTACGAATGAGAAGATCTTTCCAATATGGCAACTCCCAAAATATACTCCTCTTTGTCCACTTATGGGTATCACAATACCCATTTGGCTCCCCGTAGGGTTGCTGCACAACCGTAGGAAAACGTTGAACCCGATTAAAAACTTGTTCACCTGTAAGTCTTGGAGGAGGGGGATCTTGTACCACTCTTCCGGCAATAAAAGACTTCTTGTCCTTTCGATATCGATGGTTCATAGGCAGAAACTTGCGGTGACAATCAAAGTAACTTGGTTTCCCGCTAAATTTGAGCCAATTGGCATCTGATTTCTCCATACATATCGGATATTCCATAAGACCGTGTGTGCTCCATCCTGAAAGCATACCATAAGCAGGGAAGTCGTTAATGGTCCAAATGATGACAACTTTCATGATAAACATTTCATCTCTTGAAACATCATAAGTTGGTGTCCTAATGGCCCAAAGTCTTTTCATCTCCTCGATCAGGGGTTGGAGATAGATGTCTATCCTTTTTTAGGACCCGAGGGACCTGGACAAATTAAAGTTAAAAAGATGAAATGACTTTTCATGCACATGTCGGGAGGAAGATTATAAGGAGTTAGCATGACTGGCCAACATGAAAATTTCTCCCAAACTTTCCAAAAGCAGCAAATCCGTCTAAACACAATCCCAGTCGCACATTCCGTGGCTCCATTGCAAAATGAGGATGACAACGATCAAATTGTCTCCAAGCTTCACAGTCGGAAGGGTGAGACATCAAACCCTCTTTGGTTTCATGCTCAACATGCCACGTCATGTGTTTCGCAATAGCATTTGGAGCATACATCCTCTTCAGGCGTGGAGCTAGAGGGAGGTAAAACAATTTAGACAATGCAAACCTTTTTCGTGGTTTTTTTCGTCTATGAGGAACAAACTTGTATCTCTCTCCACCATAGAAGTTGCAGCTCTCAAGTGCCACATCATCCTTCCAGAACAACATACATCCTTCTGGGCACGCATCAATTTCTATACAAGGAAGCCCCAACTGAGACATTAATTGTTTCATTTTGTAATATGAATCAGGAAGATTATGGTCACGCGGTGTTGGTAGAAAATGTGTTGAGTAGAAAATTCGGCAGCAATTCAGTACAGTAAAAGTGACTTATCCAATACAAAAAGAGGGGCGGCCTATTTATAGGCGCTTACAAGAGGTTTCTTGAATACTAATGGGCTTGGCCCAATTAAACAACTAAAACAAGAAGCCTGATCCCAGGCCAATGGGCTGGTCGGGCCCAGAGTTAAACTAATCAATCCAAGGACCATATTATCTAGTCGGACTGTGTGCTGGGCCTGGTTCGCGCCCGAGCCCAGGCATATTGGGTCGATAGTATTGGACCTGGCCCATTATCCCAACACGAGTCCCCCACTCCCCTAGTCGAGTAGCAGACTCGGCTAGAAGGGAGTAGTCAAGTTGATCAACGATCGGTTCGTCTATCGGATCGGCTGGCTAGTCGCACCTCCATTGTAGCAGTCTGGGGTGCTCGTCAACGTAATCGTTGGCCCGTAGGGGGGCCATACTTTGCAGGCCTTGATCGGCCCCTTTGCTTTGCTCCCTACTGCTTGCGAAAGGACGGGGGTCTCGCTGCCCGGTCAAATTATATATACTCCGTATTGTTTTGCGGATATCGATCATAAATCTATTCGTTTTTTTAAATTTGAGAAAAAGCATTTTGATCATTTCAAAAATCTAATTTTACATTTGGCGAAGAATATTACGTAGTAACATGTTCTGAAAAAACCAAGAACTAATTTTTCATATATAGAGCGAGAAAACGGTGCTTTATTATAATTAAATTTATATCAAAATATTTCATTAATTTTAAATATTTTTAGCATATTATATTAATTTATTTCATGGCATTAATGTAATTAATAATAACTTTTTAGATTCATTTATTATTTAGATTTACTTTTGTTTATAGTTGTGTATTATATTGAGTACTTGGGATCGAGAGAAATTAAAAGCTTTTAGGTGCTTTAGCATAAGAGAGTTATATACTGCATGATATCTTAATGTCGAATATTAAAAAAAGTTTTAAATTAATAGTATTTTTAAAATAATAACATGAAATTTTAAACTCGTACAAAATAAACATGCATTTACATACAATGCAATATAAGTACATATGTTAATTTGAATGTTTATGAATGAAAAACGTACTACTTTTTGTAAAGAATTAAATCACTACAAAAAAATACCGGCTTTGTCACGGATTTTGTCACGGACCCTAGTTCAAAAAATCCGTGACAAATGATTTTTGTCACAGATTTTGTCACGGACCAAATCCGTGACACCAGAGACGTGATAACGTTTTTGTCACGGACAGTAATCCGTGTGAGAGTTTGTCACGGATTTGTCACGGCCACCGTCAATATTGCTGAAAAGCATCAAAGTCAATATCCTTGTGTTGAGCCTGTGTTACAATTTTGCTCGGACGGATATTAAAGGCACACACCCAAGGATTCCGTGTGCGCCTCGTTGAAGGATACTCTGCATAATAAACCCGGGCTGCTTGTTGAGCGAGTATAAAAGGCTCATTTTTCTGATACACAAGAGAGTGATTGACGTCAATTATATTATACTTTGAATTTTTTATCACACCACGTGTAGGGTCGACCCATGTGCAGTGAAACAACATGCATGTTAATTCTTGCAAACCAGAAGGCATTTGAAGTTCGAGAATCTCATGCAAGAAACCAAAAAAATTGGTTTCCGAGTTATCAGAACCGATGGTCGGGACACATAACCCGCTGTTCATTGTTGGTCGACCTTCTCCATATTCGACTGTGTGATACGTATAACCGTTTATCACATATGAATGCCAAACCTTTGCATAGGAAGAAGGGCCCCACGATAATGATACTAACAAAGGGTCGTTAATTTCACTGCAGGAAGCATCTCTTTCAGTGCAATCGGCAGAAGTCGTTGCATGATTACATGAGCATCATGAGTTTTCATGTTCGACGTCATTTTTTGTTTGTCCAGGTCCACGCATCTTGACAGGTTAGAGAAATAGCCATCTGGAAAGTTTAGAGAAACAAGCCACTCTAATATTGATTCCCTTTGTGGGGCTGTGAGTTGGTAGACTGCTCTTGGAATTTTTTTACCCACATATTCTAGATCGACGACGAGTTCGGGTTTGTCGCACCAAATTGTCATGTCTTTTCTAGATGCAAGACGGTCTTTGGTTTTGTGGGTAAAATCCATAACCGTGTTAAATATATTGTCAAAGACGTTCTTCTCAATGTGCATGACATCTAAATTGTTACGAATGAGAAGATCTTTCCAATATGGCAACTCCCAAAATATACTCCTCTTTGTCCACTTATGGGTATCACAATACCCATTTGGCTCCCCGTAGGGTTGCTGCACAACCGTAGGAAAACGTTGAACCCGATTAAAAACTTGTTCACCTGTAAGTCTTGGAGGAGGGGGATCTTGTACCACTCTTCCGGCAATAAAAGACTTCTTGTCCTTTCGATATCGATGGTTCATAGGCAGAAACTTGCGGTGACAATCAAAATAACTTGGTTTCCCGCTAAATTTGAGCCAATTGGCATCTGATTTCTCCATACATATCGGATATCCCATAAGACCGTGTGTGCTCCATCCTGAAAGCATACCATAAGCAGGGAAGTCGTTAATGGTCCAAATGATTACAGCTTTCATGATAAACATTTCATCTCTTGAAACATCATAAGTTGGTGTCCTAATGGCCCAAAGTCTTTTCATCTCCTCGATCAGGGGTTGGAGATAGATGTCTATCCTTTTTTAGGACCCGAGGGACCTGGACAAATTAAAGTTAAAAAGATGAAATGACTTTTCATGCACATGTCGGGAGGAAGATTATAAGGAGTTAGCATGACTGGCCAACATGAAAATTTCTCCCAAACTTTCCAAAAGCAGCAAATCCGTCTAAACACAATCCCAGTCGCACATTCCGTGACTCCATTGCAAAATGAGGATGACAACGATCAAAGTGTCTCCAAGCTTCACAGTCGGAAGGGTGAGACATCAAACCCTCTTTGGTTTCATGCTCAACATGCCACGTCATGTGTTTCGCAATAGCATTTGGAGCATACATCCTCTTCAGGCGTGGAGCTAGAGGGAGGTAAAACAATTTAGACAATGCAAACCTTTTTCGTGGTTTTTTTCGTCTATGAGGAACAGACTTGTATCTCTCTCCACCACAGAACTTGCAGCTCTCAAGTGCCACATCATCCTTCCAGAACAACATACATCCTTCTGGGCACGCATCAATTTCTATACAAGGAAGCCCCAACTGAGACATTAATTGTTTCATTTTGTAATATGAATCAGGAAGATTATGGTCACGCGGTGTTGGTAGAAAATGTGTTGAGTAGAAAATTCGGCAGCAATTCAGTACATTAAAAGTGACTTATCCAATACAAAAAGAGGGGCGGCCTATTTATAGGCGCTTACAAGAGGTTTCTTGAATACTAATGGGCTTGGCCCAATTAAACAACTAAAACAAGAAGCCTGATCCTAGGCCAATGGGCTGGTCGGGCCCAGAGTTAAACTAATCAATCCAAGGACCATATTATCTAGTCGGACCGTGTGCTGGGCCTGGTTCGCGCCCGAGCCCAGGCATATTGGGTCGATAGTATTGGACCTGGCCCATTATCCCAACACGAGTCCCCCACTCCCCTAGTCGAGTAGCAGACTCGGCTAGAAGGGAGTAGTCAAGTTGATCAACGATCGGTTCGTCTATCGGATCGGCTGGCTAGTCGCACCTCCATTGTAGCAGTCTGGGGTGCTCGTCAACGTAATCGTTGGCCCGTAGGGGGGCCATACTTTGCAGGCCTTGATCGGCCCCTTTGCTTTGCTCCCTACTGCTTGCGAAAGGACGGGGGTCTCGCTGCCCGGTCAAATTATATATACTCCGTATTGTTTTGCGGATATCGATCATAAATCTATTCGTTTTTTTAAATTTGAGAAAAAGCATTTTGATCATTTCAAAAATCTAATTTTACATTTGGCGAAGAATATTACGTAGTAACATGTTCTGAAAAAACCAAGAACTAATTTTTCATATATAGAGCGAGAAAACGGTGCTTTATTATAATTAAATTTATATCAAAATATTTCATTAATTTTAAATATTTTTAGCATATTATATTAATTTATTTCATGGCATTAATGTAATTAATAATAACTTTTTAGATTCATTTATTATTTAGATTTACTTTTGTTTATAGTTGTGTATTATATTGAGTACTTGGGATCGAGAGAAATTAAAAGCTTTTAGGTGCTTTAGCATAAGAGAGTTATATACTGCATGATATCTTAATGTCGAATATTAAAAAAAGTTTTAAATTAATAGTATTTTTAAAATAATAACATGAAATTTTAAACTCGTACAAAATAAACATGCATTTACATACAATGCAATATAAGTACATATGTTAATTTGAATGTTTATGAATGAAAAACGTACTACTTTTTGTAAAGAATTAAATCACTACAAAAAAATACCGGCTTTGTCACGGATTTTGTCACGGACCCTAGTTCAAAAAATCCGTGACAAATGATTTTTGTCACAGATTTTGTCACGGACCAAATCCGTGACACCAGAGACGTGATAACGTTTTTGTCACGGACAGTAATCCGTGTGAGAGTTTGTCACGGATTTGTCACGGCCACCGTCAATATTGCTGAAAAGCATCAAAGTCAATATCCTTGTGTTGAGCCTGTGTTACAATTTTGCTCGGACGGATATTAAAGGCACACACCCAAGGATTCCGTGTGCGCCTCGTTGAAGGATACTCTGCATAATAAACCTGGGCTGCTTGTTGAGCGAGTATAAAAGGCTCATTTTTCTGATACACAAGAGAGTGATTGACGTCAATTATATTATACTTTGAATTTTTTATCACACCACGTGTAGGGTCGACCCATGTGCAGCGAAACAACATGCATGTTAATTCTTGCAAACCAGAAGGCATTTGAAGTTCGAGAATCTCATGCAAGAAACCAAAAAAATTGGTTTCCGAGTTATCAGAACCGATGGTCGGGACACATAACCCGCTGTTCATTGTTGGTCGACCTTCTCCATATTCGACTGTGTGATACGTATAACCGTTTATCACATATGAATGCCAAACCTTTGCATAGGAAGAAGGGCCCCACGATAATGATACTAACAAAGGGTCGTTAATTTCACTGCAGGAAGCATCTCTTTCAGTGCAATCGGCAGAAGTCGTTGCATGATTACATGAGCATCATGAGTTTTCATGTTCGACGTCATTGTTTGTTTGTCCAGGTCCACGCATCTTGACAGGTTAGAGCAATAGCCATCTGGAAAGTTTAGAGAAACAAGCCACTCTAATATTGATTCCCTTTGTGGGGCTGTGAGTTGGTAGACTGCTCTTGGAATTTTTTTACCCACATATTCTAGATCGACGACGAGTTCGGGTTTGTCGCACCAAATTGTCATGTCTTTTCTAGATGCAAGACGGTCTTTGGTTTTGTGGGTAAAATCCATAACCGTGTTAAATATATTGTCAAAGACGTTCTTCTCAATGTGCATGACATCTAAATTGTTACGAATGAGAAGATCTTTCCAATATGGCAACTCCCAAAATATACTCCTCTTTGTCCACTTATGGGTATCACAATACCCATTTGGCTCCCCGTAGGGTTGCTGCACAACCGTAGGAAAACGTTGAACCCGATTAAAAACTTGTTCACTTGTAAGTCTTGGAGGAGGGGGATCTTGTACCACTCTTCCGGCAATAAAAGACTTCTTGTCCTTTCGATATCGATGGTTCATAGGCAGAAACTTGCGGTGACAATCAAAGTAACTTGGTTTCCCGCTAAATTTGAGCCAATTGGCATCTGATTTCTCCATACATATCGGATATCCCATAAGACCGTGTGTGCTCCATCCTGAAAGCATACCATAAGCAGGGAAGTCGTTAATGGTCCAAATGATGACAGCTTTCATGATAAACATTTCATCTCTTGAAACATCATAAGTTGGTGTCCTAATGGCCCAAAGTCTTTTCATCTCCTCGATCAGGGGTTGGAGATAGATGTCTATCCTTTTTTAGGACCCGAGGGACCTGGACAAATTAAAGTTAAAAAGATGAAATGACTTTTCATGCACATGTCGGGAGGAAGATTATAAGGAGTTAGCATGACTGGCCAACATGAAAATTTCTCCCAAACTTTCCAAAAGCAGCAAATCCGTCTAAACACAATCCCAGTCGCACATTCCGTGGCTCCATTGCAAAATGAGGATGACAACGATCAAAGTGTCTCCAAGCTTCACAGTCGGAAGGGTGAGACATCAAACCCTCTTTGGTTTCATGCTCAACATGCCACGTCATGTGTTTCGCAATAGCATTTGGAGCATACATCCTCTTCAGGCGTGGAGCTAGAGGGAGGTAAAACAATTTAGACAATGCAAACCTTTTTCGTGGTTTTTTTCGTCTATGAGGAACAGACTTGTATCTCTCTCCACCACAGAACTTGCAGCTCTCAAGTGCCACATCATCCTTCCAGAACAACATACATCCTTCTGGGCACGCATCAATTTCTATACAAGGAAGCCCCAACTGAGACATTAATTGTTTCATTTTGTAATATGAATCAGGAAGATTATGGTCACGCGGTGTTGGTAGAAAATGTGTTGAGTAGAAAATTCGGCAGCAATTCAGTACAGTAAAAGTGACTTATCCAATACAAAAAGAGGGGCGGCCTATTTATAGGCGCTTACAAGAGGTTTCTTGAATACTAATGGGCTTGGCCCAATTAAACAACTAAAACAAGAAGCCTGATCCCAGGCCAATGGGCTGGTCGGGCCCAGAGTTAAACTAATCAATCCAAGGACCATATTATCTAGTCGGACCGTGTGCTGGGCCTGGTTCGCGCCCGAGCCCAGGCATATTGGGTCGATAGTATTGGACCTGGCCCATTATCCCAACACGAGTCCCCCACTCCCCTAGTCGAGTAGCAGACTCGGCTAGAAGGGAGTAGTCAAGTTGATCAACGATCGGTTCGTCTATCGGATCGGCTGGCTAGTCGCACCTCCATTGTAGCAGTCTGGGGTGCTCGTCAACGTAATCGTTGGCCCGTAGGGGGGCCATACTTTGCAGGCCTTGATCGGCCCCTTTGCTTTGCTCCCTACTGCTTGCGAAAGGACGGGGGTCTCGCTGCCCGGTCAAATTATATATACTCCGTATTGTTTTGCGGATATCGATCATAAATCTATTCGTTTTTTTAAATTTGAGAAAAAGCATTTTGATCATTTCAAAAATCTAATTTTACATTTGGCGAAGAATATTACGTAGTAACATGTTCTGAAAAAACCAAGAACTAATTTTTCATATATAGAGCGAGAAACCGGTGCTTTATTATAATTAAATTTATATCAAAATATTTCATTAATTTTAAATATTTTTAGCATATTATATTAATTTATTTCATGGCATTAATGTAATTAATAATAACTTTTTAGATTCATTTATTATTTAGATTTACTTTTGTTTATAGTTGTGTATTATATTGAGTACTTGGGATCGAGAGAAATTAAAAGCTTTTAGGTGCTTTAGCATAAGAGAGTTATATACTGCATGATATCTTAATGTCGAATATTAAAAAAAGTTTTAAATTAATAGTATTTTTAAAATAATAACATGAAATTTTAAACTCGTACAAAATAAACATGCATTTACATACAATGCAATATAAGTACATATGTTAATTTGAATGTTTATGAATGAAAAACGTACTACTTTTTGTAAAGAATTAAATCACTACAAAAAAATACCGGCTTTGTCACGGATTTTGTCACGGACCCTAGTTCAAAAAATCCGTGACAAATGATTTTTGTCACAGATTTTGTCACGGACCAAATTCGTGACACCAGAGACGTGATAACGTTTTTGTCACGGACAGTAATCCGTGTGAGAGTTTGTCACGGATTTGTCACGGCCACCGTCAATATTGCTGAAAAGCATCAAAGTCAATATCCTTGTGTTGAGCCTGTGTTACAATTTTGCTCGGACGGATATTAAAGGCACACACCCAAGGATTCCGTGTGCGCCTCGTTGAAGGATACTCTGCATAATAAACCTGGGCTGCTTGTTGAGCGAGTATAAAAGGCTCATTTTTCTGATACACAAGAGAGTGATTGACGTCAATTATATTATACTTTGAATTTTTTATCACACCACGTGTAGGGTCGACCCATGTGCAGCGAAACAACATGCATGTTAATTCTTGCAAACCCCCGGCCCGACGGTATGCAACGTTTCCCATCAGCTTCAATAATTTGGGCCTGAAATTCCAAAATACGAGCCTTGTTTTTCTGTAGCCGTATATTGACCATGCGACGGATATACATGGGCTTTAGCCGCACACCCGACCAATAAAGAACCCCGCAGTCAGGGTTGGAATCTCGTCCAAGCCTTCGCGTTTTGTCACAGAAACCCCAGGCCAGCTTCCTAAAATAACCCGGAGCTATTCCAATTAATAATTTCCTTCCTTTTTTTCTTCTTTCCATATTCTTTTAATTTCCTTGAATCCGAGTGTGGCCTAGCCTTAACACCCTCGATCATCCACGCGTAATTCAGCCATGCAGGTCCCCTCAGCTTCAGCCGTTCCAGCCGCAGCCACGGCATCGCCGCGTCGCTCCATCCCCAGTCGGCGAAGGAAACGCAGCGGCTCCCCTTCTCCGTCGCGCCGGAGGGAGGGTCATTCACGACGTTGTTCGCCGTCGCGATCTCGTAGCCCAGGCGGTCGGAAAAAACCCAGCGATTCAAAGTCATCATCGCCGCCTGTTCCAAGCCTACGCACAGGTTCTCAACACAGTTCACGACACGGAGCTCATCAGAGTGCCCTCTCCACCCGTGAACGTCGTCCGTCTGTCAAACAATCCCAGAAACCTCCAGCGGGTCAAATATCATCTATGCGAGACCCCCCGGGCGAGGCGAACGCACTGCCACAGTCTGGGAACTTGGTTGCACGAGCCCATCGTGGCGAGGTGGGGAAAGAGTCCGTGCGTGGAGGCTCGGTTAAACAAATTCAAGCCAGCGGGGTGAATGCAACGTCTCAACTCGAATTCGGGGCATCAGGGAAAAATCAAGGGGTCTCCGATAATTTTTCGATGCATGAAAAGGTCACCACCTCCTCGCGGTTGGACAGACCCGCTACGCGGATTGTGATCGTTAAGGGACATCTCCGGCCTGCTCCGGGGGGGCCACATGACCAGTCTGTGCCATCCTCCAACAACGTCACCCCTGTAGTGGACATTGCCTCACAGTCGGATAGCTCCCCCAAATCAAATGGCGAATCGGATAGCGTCGAAGATCCTAACGCTTGGAGGGAACGTTTGCGTTCCACCAGTACGGAGGCAGATTTGAAGTTGGCGAAAAGTTTGGTCGATAGCAATTGCACCCTCATGTTGCCAGATCCCGAGAGTAGCCTCACCAGCCCTCCTCCAGATTCGTTCTTCGGGCTTCACATTGCATCTATCGCGCGGGGCATGCGGGTGCCTTTATGTCCATTCTTGGTGGCACTCCTTGCCCATATCGGGGTATCGCCGTGCCAGATGACCCCAACCGCACATATGTTTACGGCTGCTTTTGTCGCACGTTGTAGTGGCGTTGGTATCCGGCCATCCATACCGTTGTTCCGTGCATGCTTTAGGTGGAACCGCCCTAACAATAAGACAGATGACGGCGGGTTCGTGTCACTTTGCCAATTACCGCACCGCAAGCTTTTTGATCAGTATCCAGATCCACCTAGGAAGTGGTCGAATAAATGGGTATGGGCATCCGCTCCCCGCTCGCTCCCCGTCACGTCCACCTGGGGTATTTCAATGCGCGAGTACAAGCCTGCCTCTCTCACCCCTGACCTTGAGGAGAAGGTCGAGGCCTTGCTCCAAGGGGGCCCTTTTCCGATTAATTCGTATACAGGTAAATCTTCTGTCCCAGCAGGTCACAGATGCCATATGAGATCATCCCTTAATTTGCTAATATTTTCAGATGTGGCAAGCAACAGACACGAAGTTGCTGCCCCCAATGTGTCATTGGGGACCATGCTCCCACCTCCTGCGCCTGGTGCGAATTTATGTCCGCCCAATCTTGGGGAGAAGCGCGGGGCCTCCCCGTTCCGCGAAGAGCAGGTTGCCATGGACGGAAAAGGTGTGAACTCCACTCTAATTCAAGAGGAGAAAGACCCGGCTGAAATAACTCCACCACCCTCTTGTTTATTTTTATTATTTATTCCTTCTTCTTCTTTTTTTTCAAGCAGGCCTAGTTACGGCGCAGGGTGTTGCCCCCCAGTCCGTGGTACCTGATGCAAGTAGGAGCGTGTCCGACGCCACCATGCCCGAGGTAGACGCCGGGGTGAAGAGCGGGCAGGGTGTTGCCCCCCAGTCCGTGGTACCCGTTGCAAGTAGGGGCATGCCCGACGCCACCATGCCCGAGGTAGACGTCGGGGTGAAGAGCGGGGTTCCCCCACCTCATGGGGAACAAGCCGGTAAGAAGAAGAAAGGTGTGAATCCTCCTCTTTGATTCGGGAGCGGAGAAATAGTTCAACCGGTACTAATCCATTTTACTCTGTTTATTTCTTGCAGGGGTTGCTGGTATGCGGGGCAGGCTCGCTGCTCTGGCCGCAGAGGAGGACGCCAGGTTCCGGCCTTCGAGGACTGAAGTCATTCCCTTCATCGTGGAAAAACAACACGGGGCCCCTCTTGTTAACCAACCAGCTCCTACCCTCAGTGCTTCATCGATTTTGGATATGGCGCGCTCTATCAAATCTTACAGTGCGGTATGCCGTAATTTGACGTTTCACTCTTCCTTTTTTATTATCATTGTCACTATAATCCTCACTAATTCTACGTCTCCTGCAGGGGCTGATGGACACAGCCGTCGCGCTTCAAACAATAGGTCGTCGTCGCGATGAGCTCCAGCACCAAGCTGACGAGGCTCACTGTCACTCGGTTGCCGTTCAGCGTCGGGCGGACGAAGCAACAGCTGTTCTGTCCGAGCTCCAGTCAAAATATGACTTCCTACAATCGAAGTATGATCGACTGCAAGCATCGTTCACGGATGCGGGGCGTCAGGCAGTTGCGGCATTTCAAACATCCCCGGAATTTTCAAAAATCATCGCTTCGAAGCTGGAGGCTCACCGCTCAGAGCAGGTCCAAGCATGGTTGAAAACCGAGGAGGGTCAACTTTGGCGGGATAAGGAAATTCTCATGTCCTTCAGGTGTGGCCGATACGACATGCAGACCACGTTGTACAATAGGCTGGCAGAGTTCTATCCCGACTTTGATCCCGAAAAATTTGGTTTGCCCGAAATCATGCCAGATCCTGACGGGGCCAACGAGCAAGCGAACGATTTGTCCCTTTTGCACTTGGATATTCCAGATGACTTGGAAGATGCCGTTCATGGCTTTGATTTTGAGACTATCCTCAATGGTGTTCCTGAGAACATGCCTGATCCTTAGATCGTAGATATGGATCTCTTATATTGTCGTCTTTATTCTCATTTTTGTTGGACATTCCGCTTTACATTCTGCACTTGTGTTTTTATTTATTCTCACACTTAGCCATATAAGCTTTCCTCTTTGCGCAACTTTGCACTCGTGTCATGGTTCATCTTTTCCATTCATTTAACCATTTTTGATTCGAGACCACTTGGGGAACTAGTCGGGGATCTGGCTCCCCACCTAAACCACGAGGGGCGGAAGGTCGGCTGGGCCAACCTTGACCGCGCCCCGCTTGGTAAGGCGAGGCTGACCCGCACACCATCGGTCTAGGACCAACTGGTGAGCAAGCTGTTTGGCCGTGATCAGACGACGGATGTGCGAGGAGGGGTCGGAGCACGACTCCTCGCATACCTCCGGCCCGGAGGCCGGTCCTGCACCTTGACTTGTACAACTTGTTTCATACTTAAGAAAATCTGATTTCCTTTTCTGAGAGTCGAACGGAAGTCAGCCAAACATAAGGGCAAGGCCCTCAAGGTCAGACCAGAACGGACCCGCACCATTGATCATAGTAAACGAGTACACATGCTATTAAGCCTAGCAACGTCAGACAACGGACTTGCGAGAAGGACTCGGAGTATGACTTCTCGCATATCTTCGGCCCAGGGCCGGTCATATAGTTGGTGTACCGTCGATTAGATCAAATGAGTGGACGGGCTGTTTAGACAGCAACGTCGGACAACGGATGTACGAGAGCGGCTCGGGGCGCAATCTCTCGCTTACCTTTTCGACCCGAGGGCCGGTCTAACGGTCGCCCTGACCGAGTAGCTAGTCCTTGACTTGGAAAATAGTTTGATCATTTCCTTTTCCGAGGATCTAGCAGTGATGGACTAAACACCGAGAGTAGGGCGTGATTTTTTTTTTTTTTTTTTTTTTTTTTTTTGTTTTCGTTTTTTTTTTTTTTTTTTGCCCCTGTCCGTTCATTCCCAAGTGAGGTCGGACCTCAGTCAATTCAATGATAAATAGAGAACAACAAACGAACTTTTATTAAAGCAACCGTGTCAAAGCAATGGAAGGATTAATTATTAAACATCACTACTGATAAAACTTAAGTAAATGCTCCGCGTTCCATGCACGTTCAATGAGTTTTCCCTTCGTAGTCTTCAATTTGTAAGTCCCTGGTCCAATCACGCCTTCGACGACATAGGGGCCTTCCCACTTGATGGAAAGCTTCCCCCCTTCCGTGGGTTTGCTTGCCTTCCTCCGCCTTAGCACGTAATCTCCCACGTCAAAGCTCTGTGGCACGGCCCTGCTATCTTGGTACGCCTTCACTTGCCTGCGGTAATTCTCAGCCCTGATGAATGCCCGGTCTCTTCTTTCTTCTATGAGGTGGAGTTCAGCTCTGAGCCTCTCCTCGTTGCTGGTTGGCTCGAATTCCTCCACCCGACGACTGGGAATCACCGCCTCAAACGGGGCCCTTGCCTCAAAGCCATAGCATAGAGCGAAAGGGGTTTCGCCTGTCGCCTTCCTGGGGGTAGTTCGGAATGTCCACAACACGTTACTCAGCTCTTCAACCCACACTGTCCCGAGAGCTTCCAATTTCTTTTGGAGGCCATCTACAATCGTGCGATTGGTATTCTCCACTTGCCCGTTCGCCTGGGGATAGCAAACGGACACCCGGCTTGACTCCACGCCCCATTCGGCGCAGAATTGCTTGAATGGTTCGCAATCGAACTGCCTTCCATTATCGGAAATAATTTGCAAAGGAACTCCAAATCGACAAAAGATATTCTTCCATATAAACTTTTTGCATTGCAGATGTGTTATGCTAGCGAGCGGCTCTGCTTCCACCCATTTCGTGAAGTAATCCACGGCCACGATGACAAACCTTCTATTTCCGGACCCATTTGGTAAGGGACCAACCAAATCTATACCCCATCGAGTGAATGGTAGAGCAGTGCTAACAGGCGTGTACATCGTCGCCGGCCTTCCGGGGCTCTTCTGAAACTTTTGGCATGTGCCGCACCTCCTTGCGTAATCGGCACAATCCTTCATAATTGTGGGCCAGAAATACCCTTGGAGGACAACTTTCCTGGCCAAGGTGCATGCACCTTGATGGGCCGAACAAACACCGCCATGGAGCTCCGCGACAATCATCTCGGCTTCGTCTGGTCGTAGACACTTCAACAATGCCCCGTTGTAAGACCGTTTATACAGCTTACCGTCCAGGACGACATAGCTCGGGGCCCGTCGCTGGACGAGCTTCGCTTCCTGTTCCTTTTCGGGTAAGGTCCCGTCAGCTATGTAACGTAACAAATCGTCCACCCAGCTCCAATTTACTTCTTGTAGAGGAAGGACGGTTACCGAAGGGGAAGCTGTTATGCTTGAAGTTATCATTTCTTCAACCCGTGCAATCTTGGATATGTGTTCGGGTACTCCTTGGGACAAACGTGATAAGAGGTCGGCATCCCCGTTCTGGCTCCGCGGCACACAAACCAGCTCAGCTCGCCTAAACAATCCGAGTAATTCCCGAACAGCATCCCTGTACTTCGCCATCCTTTCTTCCTTTGCCTCGAAATCGCCCTTCACCTGGGATATGACTAATCGAGAATCACACTTCACCGTTATGCATTCCGCTCGCATGGCCGCAGCTATCCGTAGCCCCGACAACAGGGCTTCATACTCAACTTCATTATTGGACACTTTGAACAGGTACCGGTAAGCGTAGTACGCTCGAAACCCTTCAGGCGAGATCAAGACGATCCCGCCCCCGCAACCTTTCGTCCCGGACGATCCATCGGTCGCTAGGGTCCACCACTGTTCTTCACTATCTCTTTGTCTTTCCGTAACTTCCCTCGCCGTGCATTCCACAATGAAATCCGCAAGTGCCTGCCCTTTGATGGATGATCGGGGCTGAAATTCGACCTCGTACTGACTGAGAAGCATCGACCACTTCACGACCCGCGTCGTTCCCGGGGTTCTCAATGCTGCGCCCAGGGGTTGATCCGACAGGATTCTGATCGGGTGTGCTTGAAAGTAATGGGTCAACTTCTTCGCCGTGATGTAAGCGGCATAGATGGTCTTCTCGAGCGGGGTGTACCGCAGCTCCGCATTCTGTAAGGTTTTACTTACGTAGTATACGGGGTTCTGAATCCCGCCTTCCTCACGGACCAGCACGGAGCTGATCGCGCCCTGCGACACTCCCAAATACAATACCAGTGTTTCTCCTTTCCTCGGCTTGCTCAACAACGGTTCAGAGAGAAGATACTTCTTTAGGTCCTCGAATGCCCGCTGGCAATCATCCGTCCACGCAAATCCACTTTGTTTCTTGAGAACCCGGAAAAAAGGTAGGGACTTCTCCGCAGATTTTGACATGAAACGCCCAAGTGATGCCAGCCGCCCAGTGAGAACCTGCACTTCCTTCACCGACCTCGGAGGTTCCATGTCAAGGATTGCTCTCACCTTTTCGGGGTTCGGCTCTATCCCTCTCCGGGTGACCATGTACCCCAAAAATTTTCCGCCCTGGACAGCAAACATGCACTTTTTTGGGTTCAGGCGCAGCCGGACTGCCCTCATGATCCCGAAAATTTCGGCTAAGTCGTCGGCATGGTCTGTCGCTCGTACGCTCTTGACGATCATATCGTCTACATACGCTTCCATGTTCCTTCCTAGCACTGTTCGAAACACTTTTGCAACCATTCTCGTGTACGTCGCCCCGGAGTTCTTCAAGCCGAAAGCCATGACTAGATAGCAAAAGATCCCCTCCGGTGTGATGAAGGAGGTTTTCTCCGCATCATCTTCATGCATGGATATCTGATGATACCCCCGGAATGCGTCCATGAAGCTGAGGAGTTCGCACCCGGCTGTCCCGTCAACTAGCTGGTCTATGTTAGGTAAAGGGAAGGGGTCCATCGGGCATGCTCTGTTAAGGTCTGTGTAATCGACGCACATTCTCCAAGTCGGGGGCTTCGGTGCCAGGACCACGTTTGCCAATCATTCTGGGTATAATACTTCCTTGATGTGTTTAATAGCCAAGAGCATAGCCACCTCCTTCTTCACGAAATCCCTTCGTTCCACCGAGAGGTGTCTTCTCTTCTGCTGGATCGGCTTCACCGTCGGGTCGACCGCTAGCCTGTG